>CM054145.1:5109407-5156125 GCA_028751875.1 Rapana venosa
AATGTTCTCAGTCAATCTCAGGTTTAATATGGTTTTGAAAAATTTAAATGCTTGTATAAATGATAAAATTTTTACCAGATTGCGACATATACAACTAGTTCCTGAAGAAAAGAAGTATAACAAATTTCTTACATTTGGATAACATACACGCTATAAACAAAAAATTATTTGTATTCGTTTCTCAGCTAGAGCTCCATGCTTCACCAACGGTGAGATTTTTGTGCATGCAAGTGGGTGTTTTTTATGCACCATAAAGGCAGCCACATTCTGACTTCAAGAATGATGTCTAAACATAACATCAAAGTGCACCCTTTTTTTTTTTTTTAAATTCATGTCATCTGTTCTTACCAGCATGAATGGCCTACTCCTCCAAAAGGAAGAATGGGTTTTAACATGTGTGTGCATTCACACACAAGGCCTCGGTTTACAGTCTCATCCGAAGTACTTTCAGGGGAGCAGAGTCAGCACTGATGTTAACTCCTGGGGAAAAAATCCCCTGGAACAGTTACCTTAGGGGTGGCTTGAACCCAGGCGCCATCCTGGGCCATCAAACTGTGAGCACAATGCTCTAACCACTAAGTCATCCCCACCAATACATGCTAAAATTCTTGATATTACATGCACATGCATATGTGTGAGCTTACACACATACATGCACACACAAGATATTAAAGAATAAAATTAAATTAAATTTAAATAAATAAAACACACACACATACACACACACGCACATACACACAGAGCTACAGTTACACACACACACACGCTTAAAGTGCTTGTAGACTTGCATAATTCATTTATGCTGTTGTTGAGTTACTAAGACTCATACAAGCGCTCTCCTTGCAATTCTAGATTCCTGTACAAAATATACAATACCTGATTTTCTTTTTTTAAATTGTGAGAATGACTATAGTTTAAACATGGAATGATTAAGTTCTTTTAATATTATGGTTTATTTTTATCATTATAGCATCTGCTTGACAAACACAAACCCATAACTGTCCCAACACAGCATTGATCACACAGTCTGAAAAATCACATTGACAATTCACAGCATCCTAATCTTACACACAAGTTTAGAAAATTATGTTATCTTGTGAAGAAAAAAATGGCCAAAAATGTTTTTCATTAATCGTTAGCATGCAATATCTCTCTCTCACAATGTGTAGATGTTCATTTTTATGACTTATTAAGTTTGGCGTTTTTCTTTTAGGTTTTTTTGTCTGTTTGTTTTGGTTTGGGTTTTTTGGTTTGTTTATTGTTGATTTTTGTTTTTTGTTTGTTTTTAAGTGGGTTTTTTGTCCTTTGTTTTTTCTTTGTGAGTGTATGAGTAATGGGCTTATTATTAAGATGTATCCCTACGGGCAGGGACTGGATGTAAAAAACCACATGGACACTTATTCATTATCCTCGAAATAAAAGAATCTGTCATTGTCATTTCTTTTAAACAACAGCCAACAAGTAACCTGCTCTTGTGGATACTCAATGGGAGGCAACTACATGCAGTGCTTTCCCTTAGACTGAAGAGTCACAAGGTACACTGAACAAAATGGAAGGAAGGAAGGTGGCAGGATGGGTAAGACGTTCGCCTGCCAACAAGTAAACCGTGGGGTTCTGGGTTCGATTCCCAGCCTCGCCCTTTCTTCCCAGTTTGACAAAAAAATCGAACTGAATGTCAAAGTCCTTCGGATGAGACTATAAACCGAGGCTCCGTGTTTGAACGCATGCAGAACATCTTGCGCACACGTTAAATCCTGTTCCGCTTTTCGGAAGAGTAGGCCATTGTGTGCCGGTGGAAACAGATGACAGAATTTACAAAAACGCATACACACGGGGACTGGATGTAAAAAAGCACATGAGTGCTTATTCCATTATCCTTGATATAAAACAATAAATTAAAAAAATGGGTTTTCTTTTTAAATTTTGTCATCAGTTCCCACTGGCACTCGATGGCCTACTCTTTTGAACGGCAAAACAAGATTTAACAAGTACGCAAGATGTTCTGCATGCCTTCACACATGAGACCTTGGTTTATAGTCTCATGTAAAGGACTTTTCGGAAAAGTTAACTCCAAGGGAAGAAAAATCCCCTCAAACAGGCATCTCAGTGGGGGCTTGAGCCTGTGTCGTTAGAGTGTGAGCTTAGCCCTCGTTAGAGTGTGAGCATAGCCCTCATTAGAGTGTGAGCATAGCCCTCATCAGATTGTGAGTGTAGCCCTGATTAGATTGTGAGCATAGCCCTCATTAGAGTGTGAGCATAGCCCTCGTTAGAGTGTGAGCATAGCCCTCGTTAGAGTGTGAGCATAGCCCTCGTTAGAGTGTGAGCATAGCCCTCGTTAGAGTGTGAGCATAGCCCTCGTTAGAGTGTGAGCATAGCCCTCGTTAGAGTGTGAGCTTAGCCCTCGTTAGAGTGTGAGCTTAGCCCTCGTTAGAGTGTGAGCTTAGCCCTCATGAGAGTGTGAGCATAGCCCTCATGAGAGTGTGAGCTTAGCCCTCATGAGAGTGTGAGCTTAGCCCTCATTAGAGTGTGAGCATAGCCCTCATTAGAGTGTGAGCATAGCCCTCATTAGAGTGTGAGCATAGCCCTCATTAGAGTGTGAGCATAGCCCTCATTAGAGTGTAAGCTTAGCCCTCATTAGAGTGTGAGCATAGCCCTCATTAGAGTGTGAGCATAGCCCTCGTGAGAGTGTGAGCATAGCCCTCATTAGAGTGTGAGCATAGCCCTCGTGAGAGTGTGAGCATAGCCCTCATTAGAGTGTGAGCATAGCCCTCATTAGAGTGTGAGCATAGCCCTCATTAGAGTGTGAGCTTAGCCCTCATGAGAGTGCAACCTTAGCCCTCATTAGTGTGAGCATAGCCCTCATTAGAGTGTGAGCATAGCCCTCATTAGAGTGTGAGCTTAGCTCTCGTTAGATTGTGAGCTTAGCCCTCATTAGAGTGTGAGCTTAACCCTCATTAGAGTGTGGGCTTAGCCCTCATTAGAGTGTGAGCTTAACCCTCATTAGAGTGTGAGCTTAGCCTTAATTAGAGTGCGAGCTTAACCCTCATTAGACTGTGACTTTAACCCTCATTAGATTGTGAGCTTAACCCTCACTAGACTGCGCCTTTAACCCTCATTAGATTGCGAGCTTAACACTCAAACCACTAGACTATCCCCCTCCAATCTTGATGTTTCTAGCCCTGCAAAGCGCAGAGGCCACATATCTGAGCGCTTTGATTTGTTGCTTTACAAGATTCAGCGCTATATAAATTCCATACATTATTATATCTCCCCTCCCTTCACCCGGCAAGCACGTCAAGTCAACCTCCGACACACCCTCAGAGAGGGTTGGTCCCCACCTACCTGGTGAGCCTGGTGATGTCTGTGGGCTCGGGCTCCAGCAGGGCAGGGGCCAGTCTGATCTCCTCACACTCCTGCAGCAGGTTGTAGATGGGCTGGATCTGGTCGTTGAAGCGAGCCAGCGCTGTGCGGGCGTCCTTCTGGGGCAAGGAGCTCTCGTCCTCCACCACCTCCTCCTGGCAGTACGTGCACAGCAGTCGCTCGGTGGCAGAGTCCAGCAACTGACCCACCTCGAAGTCGGTGTATGTTTTGTTGCAGTCAGGACACCTGGGAAGCCGTTTGAAAAAAAAGGTAACACTGAAAACAGTCTTGGGCATATACTGTAATAGGAGTATCTCAAGAAAAGACTAGAAAAAAAATGTTAAAGGTAGAGTCGAAGCATGAAGTGTATTACATATACTCCCTATAAAAGTAAGGTAAAGGTGTCCCATAACCTATGTGGTCGTAGGGGAGGGAGGCATCAGAGACCTCAACTTCTCAAGAGGCCAGAATATTGAGGGCGGCACCCATCTCTTCAACCTCGCTATAAAAATGGGGGAGAAATAGTCATTTAATTTTAAGAAAATCACAATGTAAAAACTGTGTTTTACAAAGAAATTCGTTTAGTCTTGTTACAATATGATTTCAATTAATTTCTACTAATTTTGATAATTTCACTCAATTTTAGTCAATCTTATTTGGTGGGAATGGATGACAAAATTTACAAAACTGTATACACACAGGGACTGGATGTAAAAAAGCACATGAATGCTTATTCCCATTATCCTCGAAATAAAATAATAAATGAATGAATGAATGAATGAATGAATGAATAAGTAAATAAATAAATAATTGTGATTAATACGATACTTACAGCAAGGGAGGAAAAAAAACAACCCAAAATTCCAACACAACGGATAAACTATGTCTCTTACTTGAACGATGCTCTGCTGCTCGAGTTGCGTTCTTCTTGTTCAATCTTTTTGCGAATATGGTCCAGTTTGTACTTGATCACGTTGACCACCACGTTGTAACAGATGAAGTAGTAGCTGTGGCGAGTGGACTTGCCCTCTTCGTCCGTCTCCACTCGCATGCGGCTTTTCAGGAATTTTTCGCTCTTGAGTGTGTTTAGGAGAGAACGTAAATGACGCTTTTCGAATCTCAGTAGGTCTGCCAGATCATCCTCCTTTGAAAAGAAAAACAAAATTCATCATTTAGATATAGATTTACAAACTACTTTTATATTTAATTCTTTCATCTAATGACTAAAAAAAAAAAAAACAAAAACAACCAAAAACAAGAGAAGAAAGGTGTGGGGTTTGATGGGTTTTTTTGTTGGTTTGTTTGTTTGTTGTTTTTTGTTGGGGTTGTGTGGGGGGGTGTTGTGGGTTTCTTTGTTTTGTTGGTTTTTTTGTTTGTTTTGTGTGTTGCTATTTGTGTTGCTTTTTTGTTGTTCTTTTTGTAAGTTTGTTTTTGGGGGTTATGTCCTTTTTGGTGTGCCTGTTTTAAACAATATCATCACTTTACAGTACCAGTATCCCTTAACCTTCCCACAACAATATACTAATATAATGTATAGAATATATTGTAGTTTAGTGTGTCATTGTGTATGTGTGCATGCATGTGTGTGTGTGTGTTGTGTGTGTGTACTCTGTTCATGTGTGTTTGTGTGTGCGCGCATGCATGTGTGTGTGTGCACGTGCACACGCACCAACACCCACCTTGATACAGGGATGTCGCACCAGCATATCGATGACGATGGCGTGTTCCATGGAGTAAAAGCCGCGCACAACCATGCGAACTAACTTCTTCAGCACTGGGGGCACCTCTGTCAGTATGTCAGCATCCATGGTGGCTAAGCACTGCACATAAGCCACTACTTTGTTTATGTTGTTATTGTTATTGTGTTTTGTTGTGTGTTCTCCAGCATACATGGTGAAAGTGAAAACATCTCTCAATCCTGATCTGAAACCATACATTTTTGTGTCCTCCAGACATTCCCAATCCTGAAAAATGCTGCTTCCAATCCTGAAGTGATTAAAGCACATTTCCACCCTTCTATAACTTTATGCACTCTTTCAACTTACATTCCACACACAAAATGTGACAAATAAATCACTTACAGGACACTGATATCTTGCGAAGTCTTACCTTCAGCAAGGCTGTATGGATATATATGAGAAAACCCAGAAAACCAGTACCAGGCCCAGAAGGAAGTCACAGTTAACTGTTTTGTTGTAGTTTACTACAATCATTTTTTTTAAATTTCAATAAAATTATATACAAGTATTCTGATGCCCATGGACTTTTGTGTCAAAGTTATTTGCCCTAGAATTTAACAAAAAAACAGGCATAAAGTGAAGGGAAAGTCCTTGGGTCTTAGTAAAGCAAGTGGTCCACGTTAGGTGGAAGCAAATTCCTCTGCCACTGAATCTTTTTCCTGTTTTCAACACACGCATTAAAGTTTTCCCAGATAATTATATGTGTATAATAGTATACTGATACTGCTGTTGACCAAAATAATTCACACATTAAAACATTGCAAGGCATAAAGCAAAAAAACCCACCCCTTTTCTTGACAAATGTGCACACTTTTGTAGCACATGGGGGCAACTGTCTGCTTTTCAAGGATTTTAACTTAAGGACTTTTTACTCTAGTCAGGCCTAACTAGCCTAAAGCTGCTACTGGCACTGGAAGTGATGGTGCTTGGCAAACTAGATCTAGATCTACTTTTCATAGAAACAGATGGAAAGAAAAAAGGTTTTTTAAAAAAGTCACACGGCTTCTGGTGTATTTGTATGTCTTTAACTGTCTCTCATTTTTTGGATGTCTCTGTCTTGACATACTGCCTAAGAACACTTTTGCTCATTGATGTAAAGTTTGATGAAACCCCACAAAAAAGAAAGCCTGCACTATGCTTTTCAGTTAGATCTACATCTATCTTCTACTCCAGTAATCCTTAGTAGTCAACCAGGTATCTTGGAAATAACATTTCCATGGCATTTGGACTTTCACAGCAATTAAACTAAAACTGTCTTCTATTTTCTCTACACGGTATGTCTTAGGAAGGCAAAGAGCAGTCCAGGAAAGGAAAGAAACTGAATGCTGAGACACGCAGCCTATACTGAAGCTACTGATCATTAAGTTAGCAAGTTCACAAACTCCTACCTTAAAGTCCTATATTTTTTATCAAATCAACAAAGCATCCATTTTGTTTATATATATCATATATAATATATATATATATATTATATATATTTATATATATTGTAATTTCTTGCCTGTAAAGCGTGAAATGGGCACAGCAATGATGAGAGAAAACATTTGAAAGATTATAATTGACTTGGTACAATGCTGCGATAGTTAGCACCACGTCTAAACCCTGATGTCACACTATCATGACATCATATATAATTTACATTATATATTTATATATATGATATATATATATATATGTATTTCCTCATATATACAAAATGGAAGCTTTGTTGATTTGATAAAAAGTATAGGACTTTAAGGTAGGAGTTTGTGAACTTGCTATAAAATACAAATAAAATACAAATAAAGAAAATACAACATACTTATACTATATTATAATATAGTCTATAGGCTGCTTTAGTGCTTATCATCAGACGCAGAAGTAAAGACACCAAACTACTCATCAAACGTTCTGTCACACATGTTGAAACAGAATCAATGTTGATCATTGCTTTAATTAGGTCTATACATCCCAGTAGAGATTGTGTGTATGTATCTATATAAACATACATATATATAGACATATATGTATATACATAAATATATATACTATATATATATATATATATATATATATATTTATATTTAAAGATTTAAAGTGTATCCACTATCCAGCTACTTAAGTTACGTACTTAAGTTCTATTGTCATAACATATTGGGGCTAGAAACTAGAAAGGCAGCCTCTTATTAATTTTTTTGTTAAATCATTTGTACGTTTGACAAACGATCACAGAACAGTAAAAGTATGAAAAAATGAATTAACAAGTCATATGATAGTGAAAACTATCAACAGACTCACCTGAACAGGGACTTCGTTTTCAGCTTTGGTTTTTCACACTGACGCACAGCGTAGGACTTGTAAAATCTCAGTGATGTTTACGATCAGTATCATTTACGCTCTCCAGTAAAGGCACTTGTGAAAGAGAGGAAAAAAACTGTGAATTTCATCCAAGCAAGAGAGCTGATAGCGTGAAAATGTTAGGCCTTGATAAAAATGTTCGCAAATTCTCAATACGAGCCTGCCCAAAGCGTTTTCTTTTCGCTTTCTTTTGACGTAAGAGTTGTCGTTGCTACAATAAGTCGTTTTAGTAAAATACTAACAAATTTACCAAGAATCATCTGGAAACAGAAATTAACCCAAAATATACCAAGGCAGATTCTGTTTTCGGAAACAACTGGACCTGGTAGGCCTATTACTCTTTGCAAATACTTCACTCAATGCATAGCCTGATTATGCAAGTGAATCCTCGGTGCATGCTGGTAATATTGGAGCGACTGACGTTCACAATGTTTGCAAGTCAGAATCTGATGATCAACAAATTATCATAGCCCACATGCTGAATATACATGGGCCAAACAATATATATAATCTGTGATCTTCTATAGCCATCATTTAGTTAACTTTTGCGTGCGTGCGTGCGTGCGTGTGTGTGTGAGAGAGAGAGAGAGAGAGAGAGAGAGAGAGAGAGAGAGAGAGAGAGAGAGAGAGAGAGAGAGAGAGAGAGAGAGAGAATTTATTCCATAAGGCCACAGCCCCATTGGAAGGGGGTAATTACAGAACATCATGTGCTTTGCCGTCAGTGCCTGGGCTTTATCACAGTTCTTGATTAAACCATTGACGATGGGGTGAGAGGCTGTATGACCAGTGGCTTTCCCACTCATGGAATTCCACTTTACAGCTTAGTCTTTAGTGATCGACTATGACTCTCTGACTAGGAGGCGCACAGTCCTTATGTGCTGCAGCCCTGGGGGCTGGTTGGCCTTTGGAGAACATCTCCAATGCTGACTGTCCTTATGCCCGCTTGGCCGAGAGAGTGGGGATGTACTGTGGGCAAGGCATCTCCACTATAATCAAATTTCTGCCCAGTTTCCAAAACAGCAGCTGCCTCTCTGCTGTTTTGGAGGTCATCGTCGGACACGACGGACAAACATAAAAAATGTGCAACATAATAAATATCACACACACAGCATTATTATAATCAAACATAATGTGTGTGTCAGCTGTTTGCTTTACCCATTTAAACGACTTCGTCTTTTGAAAGATTTATAAAGAAACGTAGCAAGATTCTGCATAAGTCTGATTTGACGACATCAAAAGCAAAACTAACTGATGAAACATAGGTCTTCTATAATATTTCAAAGGAATTACATTTTTCTCTCAATCATTTGATCGAATCATATCTAGTGTTAAATATGAACCGATTTGTTGGAAATGCATTAACTAAAGTTTTGACTAGGGGTATAAAGTTTGATATTGCTGTGCACAGTCAAAGATTTAAATCTCTTTAATGATGAATGTCCAGTAGGCCTATGTGGATTAGCGAAGGAAGACAAAGTTCACTTTGTATTATGTTGCCTAGTATTAGATGATCTCAGAGAGAGAGAGAGAGAGAGAGAGAGAGAGAGAGAGAGAGAGAGAGAGAGAGAGAGAGAGAGAGAGAGATGAGGAGAGAGAGAGAGAGAGAGAGAGAGCAATCTGTCAAGTCAACATGATCTTTATTGTAGGTAAAAGATAAATACAACTTTTGTTCTGCCTCACAAAAATGTGTCTGGTGTTTGCACACACACACACACACACACACGCGCGCGCGCGCGCACGCACGCATGCATGCATGCGTGAGTGGTGATGTCAATTCGCCAAATTGTGTGCCAGTTCAGATGAATAAATCATGTGCATGTGTAAATTGCTTCATCTCTGCTGTGTCTGTTACTTAGTATAGTACAACATTTTTGCACATTTATCATTAGTTTACTTGTTAGAAATGTTTTCTATATGTGTGAGACAGACAGACAGAAAGAGAGTTAGTGTTTCTTCTTTATTTCTTTTATATATTTTTTTTCAATTCCTTTTCAAATCTCAATTCATTATCTTATGTGTTTTTTTGTTTGGATGGGGGGGGGGGGGGGGGGGGGGGGTACAAACACATGGTCAGGGTGGAGGTGTTTTAAGTGAACAAACCTGTCATTATCTTCAATCCAATCCAATCCAATCTTGTTTACAGCCTGCCCATGAGTATATACATGCCGCCTAAAAAAAAGTCCAACCCATACAAAACTCTCTTATTATGTTCACCACTTTTCAGTCATCAACTTCAGACTTCTCTCCTTGGGGGATAGTGTATTGTAGCAAGAGCAGTACCACCCATTTTGGAGGGGTTTTTTCTGGTCTCTACCTGTTTGTTTCTTTATTTAAAAGAAAAAAGAACAATTAACTATTTTGCCAAGGTCTAGTGGATGAAGGAAAAGCTTCGATTCAAATGAAAATCAAACCTACAATGTAGTTTTCTCTTTTTCTACACTTTATATTATCTCCAGACTTGATCTACCATGTATGTACATTGTGGGTAGGATTAATAATAATAATAATAAATGGAACTTATATAGCGCTATATCTTGCAAAGACAAATCAAAGCACATGATTGTGTAAGTGCATGTGTGTGTGTGCGTGCATGCGCACATGCATATACACGTGTGTGAGTACAAAGTATATTTCATTTTATTTTTGCGAGATATGCAACATAAACCGACATGCCTCCCTGGTTAAGCAGCAACAGAAGCATCTGCTGAACAACTCTAGCATAGCTAGATTGCTGGGAAGATGAGAAATGCCTTCACTGGCTTTTATACCTCATGCTTGTTCCCACACATGTATACAAACTCCAAACATAAGCAACTGGCTGTTGTGCACATCAAAGGGAGGTCTTAAGAAGAGAATCTCCAAACCTGCAAAGAAATCTCAAATACACCTGAAATGTTTTTACAGAAGCACTGTAGCGTAGGTCCAATCCAGTCCTGTTGTTTGTAGTATTGGTGTATTCATGACTGCAATTCAAAGAAAGCCAGCATTTTACTGTACTTGTTTTTGGTTACAGAAGCATTTGCATACATTCACATTTTATATAGGAGTGGAAACTTGGTGCAATCCTTTTCAATAGTCATTTGGGGGAGGGGTGGGAGGAGGAGAAGACTTTTCTTTTTATTTGGTGGGGGGTCCCTTGACAAGAGCTCTTAGCTCACCGATTTACTAATTTTGTGTATGCAACAGTTCTTGCCCACCATTTAGGTAATCTAATTTTGTCTATAGCCTTGCTGACCAGAGAACCATATAAGTGCTGTCACCTTGTCAGTTCTTAAAATCTCAGATTAAAACTATATACAGATTTAAACACAGTTTAAAGCCAACTCTACTGCTAGGGTCAACCCAGGACAGTCACTGCATTGTGGGAGCGGCACATAAATGACATAAAACCAAAACCAGATTCCTTAAAACCAACCTATACTCAGCTATCACATCTTCACTCATATCTGTAAACCAATCCTCTTGTTCATAGGTCCCCTGACCACATCAGGGACTCAAATCTGTCGGCAACAGGCATACATGTGTTCTGAATACATCTGAATGTGTTGTTAGTGTATATTTGGCGGACTGATTGTGTACATTTCAATGTAAAGATGGGGAGAGAGTGAAACAAGCAAAAAGAGAACTACGGATAAAAGGTGTATAGGTATCCGAGATCTTGTGCACATACTCTACAGTTGTAAACACAGTCATTCATAAGTGGAACTCCATAACAAAGACCTTGGTCAAATTTTTGTTTTATTTACGCACTTTCAATACAATACAATCCAATCCAATTTTGCTGTTTATACCCCCACCGACCAAACATTAAAACACGGTATAAAACCAACTCTATTCTCATTTCATGTATCAACACCCTAGTCAACTGTAAGCATTAATCCAGGACAGGGGCCGTGTTGTGGTAAAAACAACAACCACACAAAAAACCAAAACCAGATTCCTTAAAACAAGCTTGGTCTTAGTGACCAACTATACCACTTCCAATCCTATTTTTGCACTTATTTGCATTACTTTTCATCAAGTTAAGTCATTCTGAAGTTTCCTTTTCATTTTGTTTCATTTCAGCTGCGAGCCGGCTACCCAACCCTAACTCCAGCCTTTTTTTTAAGGCTGAAGGGGGAGGTAGGCTTTCCCAATGCTCTGACCAGCAGTGACACAATGACCAACCCACTGACTTTTGTTCACTTTAGAATTTTCACACTATCATTTGAATCTCAGATCACAATGGCGTGTTCATTCCAATACGCTTTTAAAACACAGAAGTGACAAAAAGCTTAGTTCAAGCCATGTTGTCTTTACAGCACAAACCCCCTGAACAAGTGACATCAGCTCTTAAGTTTTCAAGCAATTGTGCAAAACTTGTATTTTTCTCAGAAAAGAAAAGTCAGCTGGGAAGTCAAGTGTCCGTGGTGTGTGCTCACCACATATAGGAAAAATGAATCCTGGTTACAGGAAACATTTTGTTGATCATCTAAAAGAACATTTTCTCCATTCATTCAGATCCAATTCTGACCACAGAGGTCATATTGGGGCTGTCACCTTGTTAAATCTCAGAATAAAACTGTGCAACTACGTACAGATAACAGTATATGATCGCACATGTTGATCTAGGTAAAAGTATAGACCTTTGTACATTTTCAATTGGGATTCTAGAACAAGCCTAACTGGGTTCAGGGGAAAAAAAGACATTGAGCAACAACATCACCAATACTATTTGCAACACAAAAGCAAAAAAAAACTTTAAATGGTACGGACAAATGAGGTTTCCAATTCACCCTTGCATGGGAGTAAAATCAATCTGAAAGCGGCAAAATAATGCACATAAAACATTTTGGCCCTGTAATACAAAATAGGGGGAAGGTACAGCAAAGTGGAGGGCATTAACCGCATAACTTAAATGTGTCTTCCAGATAACAAAACCATAGTACAGGTCAAAGACATGATTTATGCCATATCCTTAAGTTGTTTTGATCAAGGATTGATACAGGTAACAAGATACACAAATACACTACCTTTCACTTGAAGGGGAAACTGTGGGCATTGTTGAAATGGTACATGCAACTAAATCATTACACAACTGCCCAGATAAAGCTGAGAAATTCAAAGCCTCCAAAATAAATTTTGAAACATGAAATACTACTACTAAAAAAAAAAACCACCACATTACTGAACATGTTAATTTAAAAGCATTGTGTAATTCAAGAACTAGAAAGGGCAGTATGTTTTGAAAAAATATGACAAGTTTTACTAGGTTGCACTTAGCAGTTTATGCAAAAGTATGTAAATTAAAAAACAAAAACACAAAAAAACCCCAAGTCATGCAACCCAATGGTGGAAAAACCACACATTACACACATCCCCTTCACAGCTGGAGTATAGATCAGCCCAAAACAGGAAAATACTGCATGAGCAAAACCATGAATTCACTACTAACTTTAAATAAATGTCAGGCTATGTTGGAGTCATTTTAAACTATAGGTATAGTGGATCACATAGCAGTTTACAATACCCAAATTTTACAATAGATAATGAAAAAATAAAGGGCATTTTTCACTCAGTATTTTAAATTGTGTACATACAAAAGCACAAAAAATGAACATAAGGTCTGAGTAATCAAGACCAGGAAAATTACTGTACATTGTCAACACAAAATGTCAAAGATAATTATGATCAACAAGAAGAAAAAAGTGAAAAAGGCAAGCATTTTAAACAAGACTAGCTGTCCATCAGCATTCCTTGCTGAAATGCACGTTCTTCTTCTACTTGAAAAAAGTGATTTAAAGCAAAATAACAAGCCTAGTGTTCCATACGACTGCTTCTAAACAGTTTACGACCAACCACTAAAAACCACACACATGCTACACCATTTTCTAGTTTCACACAACCCAGGTTTCATGAGAGCACAAAAGTAAAAGACAAAGGCTGAACCAAAAAAACACAATCGATCCCACACTGCATCATTGCAATAATCTGCTAGAATACATCATTTCACAACATTTCCTAAATTTGAGTTTTAGAATATAGTTACTGAAAGTGAAGTTCAAAACCAGGTTGGTTTTTTGTGGGACCTCCAATCCCCCCCCCCCCCCCCCCCCCCCCCCCTTCCCAAATTAATTGATCTTATTTTCATTTTGGTTAATTACATTGTGGGGCCTCCAACCTTTTTTTAAAAAATAAATTCTTTTCAGATTTAAAACAAAACAAAAAAGGGCTGTAAAGGAGTACATTTGTGCTGACAATGGGCATCAATGACTGCTGGGAGAGAAGCAGATGAAGCAGTCTGTCAATGAGCTGGGAGTGATAGGACCTGCTGGGTAATGGGCATGTCCCTGACCTACAGCAAGGCAAAAGCAATACACAATGCCTGCATTTTACACACATTATAGATTGAAGGGGGGTAAAATTTAAAGTTCTTACACCACATTGTGTAAAATAACAAAAAGGGGAAAAATGTCAAGATGTACAAGTTGGTTTTTTTTTTAAATACCCCAATCTTTACAAACAAAATGTAGCATTCCAGTACTTCTTTCTCCACCCTTTCCAAAATTACCGCTCATTTCAAGTCAATGTTGGTTACAGCTGCAAATACAGCAACTTGGATTTCTTTAAACCATGCACGCATAACCCAAATTCACCATTATTTCATTAACTGCCATTTTCACACAACTCCAAAAACAAAAATTCACATTTATTTCAGTACCTGTCATTTTCACACAACTCCAAAAACAAAACAAACAAGACCCCCCTGGGGTATGCAACCGCTGTGCTGGTTGTACAATATAGCATACACTGGTGATGACGAATACATGTATACCATTCTCTACTTTTGTATGCAGCCCAAAATGACTAAGTCATCCTTCACACAAATACACATATCCCACTGACTTGAGCATACTTTCTTCCCTCCTTTGTAATATAAATAATCTTTTCTATAGCGCACCTTCACTTTCTCCCAGTACCTTCCCCAATTCGATGGTGCATTCTAAAAACCAGCTCCCATCACCCCCCCCCCCCCCCCAAAAAAAAACAAAAACAAACCCAACCAACAACAAACAAAACTTGTTTAACAATTTTTAAACTGCACCTCTCCTTCCAATGGTTATTCAATGATGCATTTTAAAACCAGCACCCTCTACTTTACAATGAACTTTTTTCTAAAAATTAATGCTCTCTACCCTCCCCTGAGCCTCAGAAAGCTCGACTGCCTGCCCCCTATCCCCATCCTCAGTCACGACACCTCTATCCCTGTGATATTATATATACCACAAATTCTAACACCACCACCCCACCCCCTCCATCCTAACAGTCTTATCTTTCTAGCTCCTCCTTCTAATCTTATTTTTAGATGCCCAACTTGCAGAGCAGATACAAACCTAAAATCCGAACATTGATGTACTGCCCATATTATCACTTCTTTTGCTTGGTCTTTGTTACTGTCAGCCTGCAACTTCTCAGTCCAATCCAATCCAGTCCTGTTTATAACCCTGCCCACCACATCAGCACTGTCACCTTGTACAATTCTAAACCTCAAATTTAAAACAGTGGGAACTATGTACTAATTAAAATGAGATTTAAAACCAGCTCTACCGTCATTCCTCGTAGAAACCTTTCAAGAATGTTCAGTCCATTGGTGTTAATACACTATGCAGAATATCTTGACCTGCCAGTAATGCTAGTATCAATTACGGCAAATTAGTGTGATTAACAATTACCTATTCTTGTTATAGCTCTGCCGACCAAAGAGGCCATATGGGGCTGTCACCAAGTAAAATTTTAAATCTCCGATTAAAACTGTGCAATTATGTACAGATTAAAACGGTGTAAAACCAACTCCATTCCTTTATCAACGCCCTGGCCAACCATAAGGGTCAGCCCAGAACGGTTAAATTGTGCAACTTCCAATCCAGTCTTTTTTTTATTGACCCGCCAACCACAGATTAAAACAGGGTATAAAATCAACTCTGTCTTCTGTTTTTCCTAGTAGCAACCACGAACTTTTGTTCTTAAGTGGCAGGAAAGAGGAACTTTCATTCCAGAGTGTTACTTGTTCCCTTTAACATTATATGCACAGCAATCTCATGCACACTTTACCCAAATATGGGTAGAAAGAATTTTCATCCCAGGTTCTGTCTTGTACAACTACATAACTCTGCGACTTGCAGTTAACTGCCCTGCCTTGATATCACTACAACCTGCCTGCCACAGACCTTCCAAAATCCAATCCAATCCAAGCTCCTTTATTACAGCCTTGCCAACCATAGAGGTTATATCCGAGCTGTCACCTTTTAACATTTTAAATCTCAGAATGGAGCGTTACATGAGTA
The DNA here is from genome assembly GCA_028751875.1 of Rapana venosa. Classification (NCBI taxonomy): domain Eukaryota; kingdom Metazoa; phylum Mollusca; class Gastropoda; order Neogastropoda; family Muricidae; genus Rapana; species Rapana venosa. The sequence continues at coordinate 5,125,168 of CM054145.1, forward strand.
TTTTCAATAATGTGACAATGCAAGCTGTTTATTTTAATGTATATCCAAAGTGATTGTGTCTGGCACAAAGGTCTGCTACACAAACAGAATGCAAGTGGCATTAGTGGTAAGCTCTTGGAGTGGTTTACAGATGACTTTTCTGATCGCATCCAAGCAGCTGTTATTAAAGATGATAAATCTGATTTTTAAAATGTATCTGCAGACGTACCACAGGGATCAGTTTTAGGCCCATTTCTATTCCTGATTTTATATTAATGATTATTTGCAGATGGCACAAGCATTTTTCTGGCACTAAGATCCGAGCTGAACTACTTAGGCCCACTTCTATTCCTTATATTAATATTGTTAATGGCGTTCAGACCTATTTTTTGCAGATGACAAGCATTTGATCACCCAACATCCAAGCTGAACTACTTTGTTCTGATCTTGAAAAGATAAGCACCTGGGCTAAGCACTGGAAAATAAACTTCAATGCAGGAAAGACAAAATAGTTAAACTTTTACTGGTTCTTGCAAAATATTTGATTTGACTCGCCTACAGAGCACTGACAAGCACATGAAACATTCGGGTATTGTTCTCCGAGGCAATTGCAAATAGGATGGCCGCGTTAACACCATTATAAATACTGTTACCATGCTGGTCTCTTTGTCTAAAGACTTACTAATACAAGCTCAATAGAAAAGTCCTTGAAATAATGTGTAAAGCTTTCATTTTCCCACATTTTGACTATACCAACATTGTATGGGATAACCGCACAATAATCTGTCCGTCTCATTAGAGGTCTTGCATCTTGAAGCACTAAAGAATTATTAGAGCGGTTTGTGGGAAATGTCAGGAAAATTTATATCGCAACCAATCCAATCCAATCTTTATTTATAGCCCTGCCGACCACAGAGGCCATATCGGGGCTGTCACCTTGTCAAATTTTAAATCTCAGAATAAAACACCAACTATATACAGATTAAAACAGGGTATAAAACCAACTCTACTGTCGCTCCTTGTATCAACGCCCTGGCCAACCGCTAGGGTCAACCCTGGACAGTCACTGCGTTTTGGGAGAACCCACATCAACCACACATGAAATGAGATACAACGAAAACCAGATTCCTTTAAAACAACCTTCTTGGAAACTGACACCTTTGCTCCTTTCAGACAGAAAAGGCCCAATTCTTAGGAGTTAAAAATGATTCCCGGTGAAACATCAAAAAAAAGGGTCTTTAGGGAGTCTGCAGTAAAATGATTGTGCCTAATATTCTGCACATCTTGACACTCCAGAAGCAAATGCTTGATGGTTTCACGCACATCCCAAGTCATACACCATGCGGTTCCCTCACCTTTAAGCTCTCTTAAGAAAAGGAGAGCCAGAATTCATTAATTCGTTCAATATCATATGTTAAACAGTTCATGTCCTAGCTAGCTATCTGATCTCATCCCAGGTTGGGTTTCTGACAAAAATCCTTACCACAGATGGAGACCCTTAGAGTGCAGTATGCCAAAATGCAATACCGAATTATAATATTGTAAAACTGTCATTCCCTCCTCTACGACTGGAATTCTTAACTCCCTAAGCCTGAAGATGCTGTGGTGCCCATCTACTTTTATTTTGGGGAGAGGAGGGAGCAAGTAATTCACTGTTGCCTACGTCTTGGTATTAGCGACTTGATGCGACATGTTTAACCGTCATATAGAAAATGATCCGGTTTGATTGCGGCAATGTCCAAGAGGCAGCTTAACTTTTATTTGTTTTACTGTCCACATTATAATCATACCCATACAAATAGTTTTGACCGTCTATCAATCCAATTCAATGTTTATAGTCCCGACGACCATAGAGGCCTTATTGGGGCTGGCACCTAGAAAAACTTTAAATCACAATTAATACTATGCAACTATAATTATACAGATTAAAACCGGGTATAAAAGCAAATCTACTCTGTCTCCCAACTATATGTGTGCAAACTCAACAGGCAGCACTGACTTTCCACGTGAAACAAATAAAAACTGTGCTTCGATTTATAACTATTAAATGTTTGACTAGCCTTTCGTTGGTCTGCCATTTATCTGTTTCTGCTAATCTCTGGTCCATTTTGTATCATTGTTGGCTTTCAATCCAATCCAGTTGTTTATAACCTGCCGGCCACAGGCCATATCAGGGCTAGGCTGTCGCCTCATAAAATTTTAAATCTCAGAATAAAAATGACGTGCGATATGTTTTGTTTGTTTTTGTGTTGGTTTACTGATATGTTTTGTTGTTGTTTTCTTCCTGTTCTGTTCATCTGACCTGTTCATCTCATTTCTCAATTTGTTCGTCTTGCAGTTCTTTTATCATTTACTTTTTCATTTCTCAATTTTTGGTTGGGTAGAACAGCAAAGGATACTGGGTACTTTTTCCAAATGTTTGCTATTTATTCAGTAAACATGCCTTTTGGGAAAAATTGTCTATTTTCATACCTGCGAATGTTCATGCTGTTATTCTATCCAGTCTTTTTTTGTTTCCTTTCTTCTGCTTTGGTCACTATAGGGATCATTAGCCGCTATGTGAACGTTGATGTACTTGAGCACAATGTAAGCTACTAGCGGCTTATAATCTCCATGGTAAATTTGTTCCATACTTTTTGAATGAATATAAACCCTATTTAAACCAAAATAAATCACAATACTGCTCGATGAATATAAAGAAAATGAATAATCTTAAATAACAGTTTGCAGGCGATAAACCAATTCAATCCAATATTGTGTAACAGCCATGCTGAAGACTAATCTCTTTAGAACTTCCAACTAAAGATGGTGTGGTGGTGTATGGTGGTGGTGTGGTGTTTGTAGGGTGTGGTGTGGTTTTGTTATTTGCTGTTTCCATGCAAATGAGAAGGAAAGTGCTCTAAACGTGTCCAACATCATTATTATGAAAAAGGTCACCAGTATCAATAAGTGTTCATCATCATCATTAGCAAAAGTGCTCAATCCAAACCAATCTTGTTTATAGCCCCTCCTACCACAGGCCATATCGGGGCTGTCACCTTGTAAAATCAAATTTTAAATCTCAGAATAAAACTGTGCAACTATGTATATTAAGTGTCGACTGTTATCACCATCATCAAAATCGTCTTGTCTACTGTTCTTTCATACAAGTGAAATGTATTCCGCTGCCTTTAAGCGCCTTAAAAGTCAGGCCTAGCGCATATGACTTCAGTGTGACAAAGAAATGAAGACAAGAAATTTAGCAGCTGCTATGCATTTTCCTTTAAGAGGTTGCTTGGAGTCAGCTGGACTGATAGAAGAGCAATTGAAAGCATAATGAATTAAATAAGAACAGCAAGAAAACTACTGCAGAAAACTGTATGAAAGAAAATGAAGGCAGGTAGGCCCTGCACTACAAAGCCAAGAGACTGACCAAAGAAAAAGAGGCAGACCACCAACTGGTCTCACCAGCAACATCACCTAATCCAGCAGCATAAAAATGCATGACATGAGCAGACCAGTGAAGTCTGATGGATCGGTGGTCTAGAGGTAACGCGCCTGTCTAGAAAGCGAAAAGTCCGGGTCTGAAGTGTGCGGCGGTTCGTACCCCGTTTGGACCGGAAATTTTTCCCCCATCCATTAGACCATGAGTGGTGGTCTGGGCGCTAGTCTTTCGGATGAGACGATAAACCGAGGTCCCGTGTGTTACACGTAATTATTTAGCGCACGTAAAAAAACCCACGGCAACAAGAGAGTTGTCCCTGGCAAAATTCTTAGAAAAAAGCCACTCTGATAGGGAAACAAATACAGCTGCAAAAAAAAAAAAAAAAAAAAAAAAAAAGGGTGAAAAGGGTGGCGCAGCGCTAAGTGGCGACGCGTTCTCCCGCTCTCCCCGGGGAGAGCAGCCCGAATTCAAATCTGAGCGCTTTGATTTGTTACTTTACAAGATTCAGCGCTATATAAATTCCATACATTATTATTATTATTATTATTAAGTCTGGAATAAGTAGAGAGGGATAATCCTGTGTCGGTGTCATCGACTGCAGTGGCCAACACTGCACCCAAGAATGCCAACAGATGACATCTTCCACTTGAAAAGCATGTACGCAAATATAATTCAGCTTTTGTAATGGTTTCACCGCAGCCTAAATGGCTGTAAAAATCTGTGATGTCATACCAATGATATAGACCAATGCAGGCTTGCCAGCACACACACACAACCACAACTTTACCAGCCCTCTTTCTGCAACGACCACTGATCTGGACTACTTTTAACCCTCTTCTTTTCAACACCCTTTTCTCCAAAATGCCCTTCCACCAAAGAATATCAACTTTAACATATCTTAATTCTCTTATATCAAAAACATTTGAACAAAACTTTCTTTTTATAATCCTATACACACATGTAGCCATCCCAGTTTTCCTTCATTACCATTAACATGCCTACCTATGCTAAACTGTCCTTCCACCTCCACCATTCCCCCCCCCCCCCCAAAAAAAAAAAAAAAGTCTTCCACCTGATTACTGAAAAACACAAGCCCCATTTCTTTTCAAAAATATAAAATCTTTGAATTTCCCCCAAAACTCTGCAAACACGACTGCGCATTGAATTTTGCTCCCGAGCCGACACAAGAAACACTGCTGTGTGGGAGGGCCAAGCTCTCCTGATGGTACGCAGTCATGTGTTGAATATTGGAAATAAAAGTCCTACTCAAACCATTACAGTCAAACCAAAGTAACCGATGTTACAGCTTAGATAAATATCTGCATGGTCTGGCACACAGTCTTTCAAGTTCTACCAGATGTTCATGGTCACTACCGATGTGAAAAAGAGCCTTCTACTTTGGATTTTTCCAGTCTGGCTCACTAGCAGGCCATGCCAAGAAATCTACCATAAAAGCCATGTTCGCAGGGAGTCGCATGCTGCTGCAGCTTTAGGCAGGAGAGAAAACGACTGCTACTACTACTGCTCTCTGTAGGTAAAGAATTAAACCAGAATGTTCATTATATCCCTCCTATCTTTTCGTCTGCTGCTAAGAAAGATGTCTGCTGTTAAGTCCATATATCGTTGTATCCACATGCCTTCTGTACTGTGTTGCTTGGCCAAACAAGGGTAAGCTTCAAGGTTAGTGTAAAGAGTTAGTGTTAGGATTAGTTTCAACAGCATGCGGTTTAGTGTTCTGTCTGTATGTGTGACTGAAAGCATGTGGACACAACAGCACAGACATAACAGCATGTATCTTTCCCTTTTTTTTTTAAGATATCAAATGGCCAGTTCCACCATCTGCGATGGTCATTTTTTGGGCAGTTCGGATTTTCAATCACAAAATGTATGCCAGGATGCTTTCAGGCCTTTAATTTAAGATGTGCGTTCAGAGAATCAAACCCCAGAAAAAACAAGCATGTGCCCCCCAAAATAAATTCACCTGCTCTCCCATTAAAAAAATATCCTATTGACATAAGCATTCTTTTACCCATTTGTCCCAACCACCACTTTCCCTTTAATCCCCCTTCTCCTCAAACCACACACACACACACACACTATCTCTTAAAGCTATGTAGCACTTATGTCTTGAATAATTTTCTATCAAACTCTTCCCTACATTAATTTTTCTTTAACACATTTCCCTCTTTTTCTTGCTGAAAAGCCTGCTATGGCATATCATTGGTCATGTTGCAAAGATCTCAGTAGTGTCAATTTGACCAGTCCTGTCAAGGCAATGGCCATTTCAGGACCAACAGTTTTTACAGTAATTTTTTTTCATTAAAAGCATCTGAAAATTTGGACCCCCCCCCCCCCCCCCCAAAAAAAAAAAAAAGTTAACAGATGGGGCATCTTCTCCCATCCACCAACTATTAATCAACAACCGACTATAACAGCTATGTGCTTTAAGTACTAAACCACAACTCCACATTGCTTGTCGAGTCCTGCAAATGCCTGTCCTCTACCACTAAAAGAATGTATTATTTCATTTAAAAAATCTTTTCATTTTCACAACTCTGTCCAAGACACAAAGTGTATGTGTGTGTGTGTGTGTGTGTGTGTGTGTGTGTGTGTGTGTGTGTGTGTGTGTGTGTGTGTGTGTGTGTGTGTGCGTGTGTGTGCGCGTTGTTCTAGGAGACGAAAATCTGCAGTTTTAAACTCGAAGACCTTGCAAGGCACAGACTGTGATGCCAACCCAATCCAATCCAATCTTGTTCATAGCCCTGCCAACCAAAGAGGTCATATCAGGGTCGTCACCTTATAAAATTTTTAATCTCAGATTAAAACTGACCACATACTACTGGAATTGATTCACACCTATAAAAAAATTTTTTACAAAATATCCCCCAAATTTGACACTGAAAATCTTATACACTTTGCCTTATTTTTTCGAACTGAAACGATCCAGTCAATATTTTATAGCCAAACCATCCACAGAGAACACATTAGGATTGTCACCTTGTCAAAACAAGATTAAAACCAACTCTTCTGTCGTTCCTCGTATCAACACCCTTACCAAACATTAAGGGTTAAACTAGAATGGTCACCACATAAGCAACACTTATACCTAATACCCAAATCTTCAAAACCAACCTTGTTAAAGGTAAACGACTATGACATGTTAACTTTTATCAGGCAGGAAATGCCGATTCTCTCAAGAAGTGATGCAGTATTGAAATCTTTACTAGTCAAATTGCTGGACCTTACTCCCTGACCCTTAAAATTTTTTTTAATCATCAGAAAATAAGCTTTAGATTTGCCTGGCAAGAAAAAGAAGACAAAATTAGCAGATTATATAAATAAATGATTAAATAAATAAAAGATGTTGGTTTAGATACATCAGATATCAAGAAATAAAGTAAAGCTTTCCAATTCATGTGGTTTAGAAACTTCAAGACTAGTCAGAAATGGAGATCTGTACCTAGAAAAGCTTCCCATTTTCTCAGTAATGTTTTAAAATAATTATGGCCAAAACTATGTAGCTTTATGCAAATCAATGATTTCTGGATAGACAGTTTGAGCATAAAAATATTTGTACTTGTGTAGAACAAAAAATATCTACAGAACTTCTGGTATGACCAGCATTTCATAATGAAAAATATTTCCAATGGCAGATGGATTCCAAAAGGTATTTATACTACTGGTCTTTTTTCGAAGACAAAAAAATTGATATTTTCTAAAATTATGTGAATTTATCATGAGGTATCACAAAACAGTTCATTTCCCAATTCAATCCAATCATACTATTTAAAGCACTGCCAACAACAGAGGCCACATCAGGTCTGTCCATAAAGCTTTACAGCTGTACTGCGACATCCTGGTCTGACAAAATGGGTGAAAATACTGAATGAAACAAGGTATTCTTCAAAACTCATAAAATCCCAGACGTAAAAATCAAAATGGTTCCAAAATCGTATTCACGGGGATTGTTGCAACTCATTGTGAAGCAAATTAGGGGGGGGGGGGGGGGGGGTTGCCATGAATCGAAGGACGGCATTGAGCATGTCTTCTGGGGCCATTTTCATTGTGAGCATTTCTGGAAGACAGTTGATGGAATGCTCAAATCTAAACACCCAACCTATGCGAGTATCATCATAAAACAAAATCTGATACTGCTTCTTCTTCCTTTTTTGTCATGTTTCTCCCTAGGGAGGTTTGACATTGATGATCCTTCTCCATCTGTTTTGAGCTTCCTCATTTATGCCCCTTTCTCTTAAGATCACCTGCAATACAGGCAGCCCAGGTCTTGCTAGGTCTTCCCTTTGGTCTCTTTCCATCCACTACGAAGTTCATTGCTCATTTTATGATGTGGTGGTCTGCTTTCCGTTGAACGTGCCCAAACTAGCGCAGTCTATTGGTACTAGCTACAGACTTCACATCATCAACTTTGCACATTCTCTATAGTTCTTCATTCGTGATCCTGTCTTCCCATTTGATCTTTGTCATGTAGCGTAGCATTCGGTTTTCACAGCTCTTCAACAAAAGTTGGTATAGATGAAAATGTAACAATGGCCCATGTTCTAGACTTTTATCATTTTGCTTGGAAAAATTTATAAATGTGAATTCTATTAAGTGCTTATTAACACTACAGTCTTTTGAAAATGATTGTCAGGTATTACACTGAAGAAAACAATGTGAAAACTGTATTCTGTCTGGATTTTAAACAAAATGGTTTCCTTATGTTTCACTCATGTGAAATGCAGACCTGAACTGTTTTCTTTGGCACAGTTAAGATTGGTCGCCAACTTTCCACCTTTTGTGCCTCTCACATCACATCAAGAGTTTCTTGCTGGACTGTCAGGACAGTGAAATTAATGTCTGTTTGCACACATGGCAAACCCTCTTTTTGCTAATATTGGTTTACTCTCAACTATGTGGGGTTTTTTTTTTACATACTCAAATACATTTCCTCGTCATATTGAAATCAACATTATAGTTCAATCAATCCATTTTAGAGCCCTGCCAACCACATAGGCCATATCAGGGCTGTCGCCTTGTTAAATGTATAATAATTAAAGCTGTCTAACTATATACAGATTAACCATACAGGTCAACCCACGATGGTCACTGCCTTGCGGGACAACTACATAAACGATACACAAAAAGCAATAAAACCAATACCCGATTCCTTCAAACCAACGACATGGTAACTTATATCCGGGGAAAAACCTAATTCTCTCAGGAATTAAGTGTGTGTGGTGTGTGTGTGTGTGTGTGTGTGTGTGTGTGTATGTGTGTGTTGTGTTAGTTTATACAAGATAAGTGTGTGTATATGTGTGTGTGTGTGTGTGTGTGTGTGTGTGTGTGTGTGTGTGTGTGTGTGTGTATAAAAGCATTTATACAAGATAAATTTATTTGTCGATTCTGTGAATGTTGATATATTTCTCCACCTAAAAAAATTCAAGTAAAGTGAAAAATTTGGCACAAGTAGCACTGATGAGCGTCAGAACCCCTCAGAGAAGCTAACACAGCCATCACAGAGCTGAAAACATATTTCCAATGACCGTCTGCTGGGAAAATAGCCACTGGAAACCCCAGAGCTTCCACTAGAGCCTGGTAACACTGGTTACACATGGTCACAGCCATTAGTGTTCACATAAACATGACTCTCACAAGAGTTGTTGCCGTCTTTGCTTTAACAAGATGCTGTCATGTTGTCTGCACTTTACCATGTCCAGATCGGTAAGGTTTTAAACAACTTATGAATTCTCAAAGTTTGCTAAATAAATCTCGTTACCCAACAACGGTTTGTATCTCTACTGAGAGAAGATTTGGACGCCTGTATAGCAGATTTAAAGGTTTTGATAAAAAAAGGAGAATATTGTTAAGACTGATCGAGCAGATGGGACAGTGGCCTACAAGCTGTTGCTTCAAGTTTGATGACAGAGATCAGGATTGCCTACCAATTAGCAAAAATTAGGTTCAATGATTAAGTTGACTTTTTTTGTTAAGCTACTGCATAATACAAAAGACCTGGCCTTGTATTACTTCATTTAATGTGAATGCAGAAATGTTTGCAGTAAGATTGTATAAAATTTTTTTTTTATGTAGCATGTACTGAAAATTGTAAAAATACTTCCTGACAAGTTTGGCAAAGTGTACTGGGGACCCAGGGATAGGGTTGAAAAAAAAATCGACAGCATTGACGATTTTTAGTCGAGACGACCTTTAGTAACACTAATTGAAACACAGGAAAGTTGGTACCTCTAGTCAAAATGACACAAGCATTTTGGCAAAGTCGGAAACTCTCTCCAATTCGACACAAGCTACTTCGATCGGCAAGCTGGGGTTCAAAAACACACAAGCATCACTTCGAGTCGGAACCTCTCAGTCAAGCTAAGGCAATCATCAAAAGCGCTTAAATGCAGTCACCAGGCCTCAATAACATTCCAGGAGAACTACTGAAGCATTCAGAAGGTGGACTTAGTCATGCATTACACAAGACATAAAATCCAAGACAGATCAGTGGCCAACAGATTGGAAGTGACAAGAATCTATCATGCTCTACGTGAGTGGAAATTAAACAGTGCAAAGATTACAGGACAATAGCCCTAACTTTAAACAGGAGGAAACATAGTGTTTGAAATATCACTGTCGTGCAGCCCTCAGAACAAAGGAAGACGTATTTGTGCTTCAAAATATTGAAAAAATGTGGAGTATACATGAACTCTTATCACCTTCATAGACCATAGCCAAGAAAACTATCATTTATTTAATATGTGAAAGAAAAGATGTGTAAGCCATGTGAGATAATGTTATCTTCACAGACCACAGCAGAAAAACTGTCATTAAAAAGTGAAAGGTAGGCAGGCCATGTGAGACACTTATCTTCATAAGCCATGGCAAAAAAACCTATCATTACTAAATGAATCAAAATTAATATATATCAGCCATGTGAGACAAAACCACGAGACTGATCCTGAAGGCAAGACTGAAGCCAAAAGAAAAAAGGCAGACCACCAGCTTCTCTCAGTGCCAACACCACCACCAATCTAGCGGCACGAGAATCCATGAAGTCAGCAGGGCCAGCCAAGACCAAAACAAATAGTGGAGGACAACCTGAAGGGTGTCAATGACTGCAGCAGCCAACATCATATCCAGTAATACAACAGATGAGAATTGTCCATACATGAAAAGCTCTTTAAGTGCCAATCTATCCCGAACATACACTTCCTAAAACAATTGTTCCCTAACTTGCTACCTCCCGTCCCCCTGCCCAAACCCCTCCTTGCACCCTCTTGATCATGAAACAAAAACAAAACCCACTCCCCCTCCCCCCTGAAAATTGTATGCCATTTGCAAAAAACTATTGCCATCCTCATTATAAGGGCACAACCAGGACCATTAAGTTTTCAAATAACAGTTTGAACAATAAATAATGTATATCTTGCCCATTTTGGGGGGTGGTTAACATCAAGCAATACTGTACAGGAAAACAAGAAAAATTACAGGAAAAAAATAATGTACCAAAAATCTGATAACCCTGATATACCTTGACAATCGAAGTAAATGTTTTCTACGAGCAGAAGACAACAGTGACAAAAATGGTAATCTGACTTAGGTTAGACACCTTTTGGATGTTTCACAAACAGTACATAGTCCATTATAAAAGTGAAATTCATTCCGAGGGAAGGCATTAAATCTATAACAATCGTTCTCTCAGAATATCAAGACAAGTCAAGACTTCAACTTGGTCTGTGTTCAGAATATTTTCACTTGATCACAGGATTACTCAAAAAATCTGCCATGAAAAACATTTTGCTTGTCTCAATTTTACAGTAGCATTTCAGACAACAGTTAAAAAAAATTTTTTTTAAAGGACTGCAAACTGTTGTTAGATGGCTATACCATATATGGTCATCTATAAAACCAGATTTTTAAAAAATGTAATAAAGGCTTTTTCAAAAACAAAATTGTCCAGCCCAGAAAAAAGTCATTCCACAATTTTTAAATTACATAATTTTTGGCTCGCAACATAAGTTTTGTCATGATCTATATATCAGATTACAAAATTTTATTTATTTATTTTTATTCTTTTATTTTAAAAAAAATTCTTTTCTATCGCTGAATATTTGCTGAAGCAAGGCTATCAGTAATACTGTATGATAGTGTATCGCACGTTTCCTCTTTTTAAATAAGCAACTTTGGTGGCCTCAAAAAAAAAGACTAGTTCAGAGAGATCATAACATTGCCACAGTAATAAAGAATTGTAGCATCTGAGGACATGAATGTTCGCGAGCTAGCTTTGATTGGTCACTGCTGGCGTTCTGTAAAGCCAATAATACTTTACCTTGCGCTTTTCATCAAAATTAATAACCCTGAAAGCACATTATGCAAGCTTATTTGTTTGGGTTTTTTATCATTTCAAACATTAAGCCAGTCAAAAACTACAACATCAAAAATTCATTTGACCATTTACTATGCAAAGGGCTGGCCACGTCTTACAAGATCTCTCACCCCAGTCTGTGAACATACTGTGTAAAGGTGGGGGCTGGTCACACCCCACACCTTGAGAGATCCTCTCTCACCTGAGTCTATGAACACTCCATCAGGAAGAAGCTCGTCTGTTGTGCAGTGGACACTGGAGTGGAGGTGTGTTTTTACGATATGTCAGGTCTGTGGGCTGGCTGGAAACGTCTAGGACTGGATGCCAGCACAGGAGACAACAGTCCCATTTGTAGAGCTGGTTGTCACTGCTCTGGATTGCAAGGACTTGGGTGTACTGCTTTTAATGGTGACCTTGGCAGGTTATTGTTGTCCCCTCAAAACAGATGTACAGGGACTTTTCTTGGAGCATCATATGTCAACAGTCTGAGGAAGCATTAACTTTGCTAAGGAACGTGGCTCATGTCCTCTTCGCAGGGCATCATCTAGGATAGGCAGTTAGGATAAATTAAAGGGATAGGCATAGTTTAGTGTACCTGTTAGACAACAGATCGAGTTCTCTTGGGCCAAACTTTTGATCGTCTACTCTGCTTCTGAATGGCTACAAGTAAATTTACCCCATCTATACGCTGGATGACTTTCTCAAAGTTCTACTGCACTTTCAAGGTGTGTAGTACAAGTCAGGGAGGGTGTGCTGAGATTGCGAAGTCAAGGGAGATATGACCAATGTCCTTCTGTTGATTCAGCGATCCTTTCTCCTCAAACTTGTAGAAGGAAAATCTGTTTCAGGTGCTTTTTGTCAGCAGGGTCCAGCGTACTGTATGATGAGTCCATGTTGTTTGCCATCTGTTAGAAAAAAAAACAACCAAGAAAGCAACATAAAATATAATTCCCATAGATGAATTTGTTAAATGATTTTTCTCAAGACTTGGGTGTGGCAGGGATAGAGGGCTCACAATGAGTGGTGTGGGGAAAGCCAGACTACAACACTTAAGATGAACACCCCAACCCACCCCAAAAAAAATCCACAACACATTCATGGGCATTATTTGAAGCTCCTAAAAATGTCATTAAAGTTAGTTTACAAACACAATGTTTGAAATAATAATCACATCTTAATAAAAGATGCCACCAAAAAAAGTAAATTTTGGATGACTAGGTCTTTCCCTTCATGTTTTTTCTAGTTCAGAAAATCTTGCTTTAAAATATATAAAAGATATCTTGGCAAATGAAAGAACATTTCCTACTTTCCATTCCTTCTGCCCATTACCCCCTTTCCTACAGTCAAAGACTGCAAGTTTTCAACAGCCTTGTCCCAAAGGTGAAAACCCTTTTATCAGATTTTTGCTGCTTTTAATTATTTTTAACAAATAAAACTTTTTTTTATTACTAAACCTAATGAAAAGTGAATTAAAGTAAAATCGTCAAGTTTTAGATTATGGTCTGAAAATTTTACAATGTTTCACAATTTTCGTTATAAACTAACACTGGTAACATGAAACACTATGAAGATTTTAACAGAAAATATGCCAACTGACTAACTGTACCTAGTGTAGCAAGTAGCCTTGTAAGTCTGTTAAATAGAAATGGTGAAAATGTCTGAATGATAAATCAATTGGTTTGTCTTGAAATGCACATGTGTGCAAATAAAATATATTTTTAAAGAAAAAAGTAATGAATAAAACTATCAATCGCATGTCAAATCAACAGCCAAAAAATATGTAGCACATCAGGAGGGTTTTTTAAAAATAATTTTTTTTTCTTTCATTTAATGGTGAACAAATATCTTTTCGCGCTATCAACTGCCTTTATGAAATCTGTCAAGAGAAGTGGAGCTATCACGATTTTATAGTTCATATGTCCATAGCCTATGTGTTATACCTACATGGTCTTGAAGTGTTTATAAACTGGTGTTGTGAAGAATGGATACCCTTAAGATAAACCCTACAAATACACACATTATAATCTCCCTTTCATTATTTTTTACCACTAAGCATAAGGTGGAAAGATCCTTTAGTGGCTCATTTTCATGTTTTTGTTTACCCAATACATTTTTTTAGCATAATTTCTTCTCCTTGCTTTTTTCCTTTCAAGGCAGTTTTTGGCATCCAGAGGACTGAATTTATTCTTGTGAATGTAATACCCACTGCTGAATTATGAAGTGTCTTGAGAAAAAAGGCTAGGGAATGGTGACAAAACCACTCCTGGGATCTTTAAAGAGAACGTTTCACTGTTGTTCCTATGGGGTATGGCCTGTGAAAAAGAAAGCTACTGAAAGACATTCCTGTCTTACCCAGTTTTCTCTGTTCATCCCGATACACTGCACGGCTGTGCCTGACATGCTTGGCTTCCACTGCAAGGCTGGACTTCTGCCCCATCTCTTGAACAGTGTATGGCTGGTGGTAAACAGCTGAAAATCTGCAACGCAATAAAAAAACAACACTACATTCAATATCAAAAGGCTAACTAAGACATGTCCAAATGACAAAAGTTAAATCAACAGGATGTAAAATTTGAAGTCAACTGGAATTAAAAACTCAAAACAGACCATATTTCTGGTATAATAAATTTGGGAATGACCTCCCTCTCTCCCTTTGCCAAAAGCCTATTTACAACACTTTAAAATCGAGCCTCAAGACATATTTCAAACCCAAGATTTTTCCCCTTCTGTTTCATCTTATACCTGTGCCTACCTACAACAGCTCAAATCATATTCCCCCTGCCAGAGTGTATAACCTTTATATTTATGTTTATGTGTGTATATGTACTTTTGAATGTGTGCGTGCGTTCGTGCGTGTGTGTGTGTGTGTAAATTTGAATTTAATGGCTGCATGAATAAGAACTGGTTTAAAGCAAGGGTTTTGATTTTTATTACAAGATATAGCCCTATGTAAATTCCACATATTTATTATAAAGTAAATACCGAATAATTCACTGGATGTCAAAGTTTAACTGGAATAAAAAAAAACTGCGAATAGACAAAGTAAAAATCACAAAACTAAAGTAAAAAATATAAGTATGAATCATTTCATGTTTATAGCCCACCAACCACAAAGGCCATATCAGGCCAGTCACCTTATTCAATTTCTTCAATTCCAATCAATAACATTCACCTTAAGTTTAAAATCAACACCACCTAACCCCTTCAAATATTTTACACCATCAACCTAAGGGAGAAAAAAATGGCCGATACCTCTCCATAGTGAATGTAGTCCGTGATACGAGTCATTACCGAGTTCCCATTCTGTGTGCTAGGTTCTTGTTGTTGTTGGTCGTTCCCCCAGCTTGACATTCTGGGGGGTCACCCAGAATAGACACTTGGGTCTCCTGTGTTCTGGATTCTGACATTACTCCTGTAAGCAGAAAGAGCAAACAGTTTCATTGGGAATGCTCAGAATTTTATCTATTATAATATTACAACTATTTTAAAAAAGGAAATGTAATCGCACCAACATCGCAGATTCAATAATGTCCTTTAATTTGAATGCGCTGAGTTGGAATGCTGAAAGTTCTATCTACTAAAGTATTACAACTAGTTGATCACACCACAATAGAATAGATTCAATGATGTCCTTTAATTTGAATGTATCAAGTAGGAAGAATGCTGCGGGTTCTAGCTACTAAAATATTACAACCTTGAAATAGGATATATTCAATAACATCCTTAAACTAATTTTAATATATCGTAGGGAGAATGCCGAAGTTCTAGCTACTAAAATGTTAGAACCATTTGATCTCACCACAAAAGGATTAACTCATTTTCTTGAACTGTGATATTTTGCTAACAATTTGAATGCACTGAGGTGGGTGGGGGGGGGGGGGGGGGGGGGGGGGTTCATCCTGACATAAAGAAAAATAATGTTCTTAATCTGACTTGAAACATTTTCTTTATCCTGTTGGAAATGAGAAAAATATTAAAGGCTTTATACATCTCAAACAAATACGCTCAAAATTATTTCTTTAATAGAATTTCTTCAGCAACTGATTATAGGAGAATACAATGTATTAGGAAATAGTTTAACTTTTCAAGATCAGTGCCACTTCTGTTATAGTCAAATTAAAAACAGTCACAAAACTTGCAAAAATCTCACCCTGTTGAGTCCTACTCAAGCAATGGCAAGACAAAAAAAAAGTGTGAGCTTAAAAGCCAGATAAAAGTTAACTCTTCACTGGTAACATACAACTGTTTAATAATACAACAGATTAACTCCGATTCAAAAGTGGTTTTTTTTAATCAGTTTTCAAAAAATCTTGCTCATTATTCTAGATATAGCTACTGTGATATCCACATATGGCACACAAATTGCAAGCTATTTTATCTTTTAAAATTTCAAATGTAAAATAAAATTAAAACATTTTATGATAATTTTCTTCACACGAGTAGATCATGTTATCTAAATGTATATAGTCTGTACCAAAATCAGTTTAACATTAAAGTTCAACTGCAATTGTACAGTTCTCTAATTGATGCACCTACCTGTATTAGATCTTGGTGGAGCAGACTGGGTGACGGTTACAATACTGAAGACACTCAGCAATAAACTGTTCCATGATCAACAGGATGACTAACCACCATGTCAGGACCACTGTGGAATGAAGGGCATAAAGGAGACCTGTCTGGAAAGGTGGGAAGGGCAAAGTAGCTGACACTATCCTTTTTAGCCTTGCAGTTCAGAGAGACTGTTCAAACTATCAGTGTGAAGAGGAACTACCACAAAAAACATTCCAATGTAGCTGACACTATCCTTTTTAGCCTTGCAGTTCAGAGGGACTGTTCAAACCCATCAGTGTGAAGAGGAACTACCACAAAACATTCCAAAGTAGCTGACACTATCCTTTTTGGCCTTGCAGTTCAGAGAGACTGTTTAAACCCATCAGTGTGAAGAGGAACTACCCCAAAACATTCTAAAGGTGTGCAAAGCAAAGGCCTCTTCCAACTCCAGACTCCAATCTCACTTCAACAGGCACACATGCTCCCGTGCACAAGAGAACCTTCAAACTGAGCGCTGACTGACTGGAGGGCGAAAGCTGTCAGACTTAACAGGACCAATTCTGAACAGTTGGGTTGAACCTGATAATATGAAGCCACTAAAGACGTTATGGTTGCAATCTTCTTGGAATCCATTTCCCCCCGACCATCCCAGCCTATTCCTGAGTCACTATTCCTACCCACTTTTTGTTAGTGCTTTGCGTGCGATTTTCTGCGATCATGGTCACCAAGATTGCTCCCTTTGTTCTCTAAGACTTTCTGTGTTCTACATCCCCCCCCCCCCCCCCCCCCCCCCCCCCCCCCCCCCCAAAAAATAATTTACTATTTTTGTTTTCTTATTCTCTTATTTAGTTTTACCTATTCATTTATTAGGTTACTTATCCCCATTTTATCTTTTCGTGCTAGGGCTAGTTTGAGTGTTTAAGTTTAACTTTTATGTTTTGGTTTTAGGTTTAAGTTTTTACTTTAAGGTTTGGGTTTTAGTTTTAAGTTTTTATTTTTTATATTTTAGTGGTTTTTTGTTTTTAATTTTTATGTTTTGGTTTTAGGTTTTAATTTTAGATTTTTAAGTTTATGCTTTTGTTTTAAGTTTTATTTTGTTTTTGTTTTAAAGTTTTTACGTTTTCGTTTATTTTTTGGGGGTTTAGTTTTTATTTTTATGTTTTGGTTTTAAAATCTAAGCCTTGATTTTTTGTTTTGGTATTTTTAAAGTTTTGGTTTAGTTTTTAAATTTTGGTTTAGTTTAACTTGCTTTTGTTGGGTTTGGGATTTAAGTTTATCTTATTTCAATTCAGAACTCTATTTTTTATCTCACTATTTCATATATTCTTTTTATCCCCATTCTAAGTAGCAAGGGAGTAAACGCAATCTGTATTCTGGTGACCACTGATCGCTGGAAGATGACTGACGTGGTGGATAGCTACTCAGTAGATTGAACACAGAACTTCTGGCACAAAGTTTAATGACGAACATATTGAACACAGAACTTCTGGCACAAAGTTTAATGACAACATACTGAACACAGAACTTCTGGCACAAAGTTTAATGACGAACATGAAAACTGAAGTGGTAGCCTCAAACTTCTATTTATAAGCATTTTGCACACTTGTGCATAATTATGCCGTACTGTTTGTGCACACGACAACAAACTGTGCAAGGCAGCAATTGCATAGCTGATGACTTTTCAATTCTACCTCTTCAAACATTCAGATTCATGTCTAGTAACTTTCTACAACCGCCCTCTGCTAGTCTAGAAGTATTTCATAAGAGATCAGTGGTGGAGACTTCATAAAAACTGTGTCAAACATACCCTCAACTACAGCTTAATCCCATAAGACCTAAAAACATGATATGACCACTGGGATATATACCATTTCCATCCAAAAGACCAAGACAAGAGGTAGTCATGTCTGAAAAGAGAGGTCACCCACAGAACTGGCTTCACACCCTTCAGGATTAGACAAACATTTCCTTCTATACTTCATTCTGAACCCTTGAATATGCATCTACAGGGGCCTTACTAACATACACTCCATTCTGATCGCTTCAATATTCATCCACAGGGGCCTTACAAAGCAGTCAGTTGACTTAAGATCACATGAACAGTCTACTGCCTTGCCTCTTACTAGTACAACAACCCCAACATCTTGAGCGTTCTTCGTGCGTCTTCGTGCGGTAGTCTATGCTGGCCAGTACCTGTAAGGGTAGAAATATAACCATTTAAAAGCATGTCCCTTTCTTCCCTTAATTCTCCTAGTAGTCATTAAGTTACTGCCATGAAGAGTTATTACAAATTTCCCCATTACTAATGGTTTGATGCCAAGGCCATCTTGGGATGGATCAGCCCGGTGGTTACAGTATTGCACTTACCATCCGAGTCACCCATTCATGGTGATTTTTTCTCTGGAGTTTGTATTAGTGCCGACTCCACTCCCCAAAATGTCCTTTGGATGAGAACACTGTGTACCAATGGAGACGGATGACATTTATAAAATCACATGCACACGGGGACTTGATTCCAAAATGCATGCAAGTGCTTATTTGGTATCTTTGAAATAGAAAAAAAATGTAAACAGTTTCTTCCTCTACTCTGCAATGCTCATCTAAATCACCTCAATAGTTCTAAAGTTTGTTACAGCAAGACCAATAGGATCTTGTTATATATCATTAATGCAGCAGATTTTCATTTTGTATATGACAGCAGATCATCTGGACCAATGTACTAATGGTATGGTGCATGCATTTGCCATATGCTCATATCGCATGTTTAATATTTTACAGTGCCACCTTTCCATGCAAAAGATCACACAAGACTTGCAGAAAATAGGAAAACCACAAAGTATCCAAGTACACAAAGCTTTAAGGAAAAGAAAGCATCCAAAGAATGAACTTTCACTGTTACCAGTAAGTAGTGTTCTATGTACATTTTAATAAAAAAAGAAAAAGGCAAATGAATATCACTAAACAGACCCAGCAGCATGAACATTACTGAACAGACCCAGCAGCATAAACATTACTGAACAGACCCAGCTGCATTATAAAAAAATGCATCATGAACTGAAGTGTCAAGATGGGGGGTGGGGGACACATGAGTGCAACTTGTAAATCACCATGTCTGCAGTGTACGTCACTGTTACAAGCAGTGCAACGACCAGAGCTGGCACTTTCTTCTGAAGTGAAAAAGGAAGTTGTTCTTTGGTATACAGAGGGATATTGCAGTTTTTTCACTGTTCTTCCATCAACTAGAACTCAACAGTGAAATTTTTTTTTGGACAGTCTGCTCACTAGCTTTCGACTCAAATCATGATAGCTCATGAAATCTGCAATTTGCCTGTGATCCTTACTGTTCAAGAATGCTGTCCACTAAAGCCACTCTGAAAGTGCCAGCAATTTATTAGCAGCAGACTTCTTAAGCTCAATGGGATAAATGAATCTACAGCTCAATTACTTGCCACAAATTTTTTAAAACCTGACAAATGAAATACTGTTATGTACATGAACTGGTAAAGCTGCTATGGGATGAATTGAAAAAGACGAATCACCTGCTACTGAACAAAAAAAATCTATTTGAATACTTACCTGAATCAATTGCAGAAACCAATGACGTTTTCATAGTAAATATCATGGTCTGGTTTGCTCAGCAGAAAGCTTGACTGACACTTGAGTTGTGGGTTCAATTTCACTGGTGGTCAGCAGGGAAGAATTGTTGGAGATTTCAAGACTGCAATGAATTTTTTTTATTTGGTATGCGAAAGGGCATACATGTATTTGTTGCGTTATATTTATGTGTGCAAACCTGCATTCTGACATGGATATGTGGTGGTAAACAGTAAATACTGATGGTATGAGTACAAGTGTTTTGTACAAGTATGAATGCAAGTCTGCATGTGCAATTCTATTTGCAAGTGCATATTATACAAGTGAATTTGTGTGCATGCTTGAATGTGTGTGTGGGGGGGGGGGGGGGGGGGAGGTATGACAAAATCGTATCAAGATACTAGGGAAAAGTTTTTACCTCAGATTTTTCTTACCCTTTTTCAAAGGTGTATGTTTTCACTTTATTCTCTACAAACTTCTGCTGTATTCTTACTTCAGGGCTATCTAAATACAACACCAGTGCCAATGAGTTTGTTGTTTTTTTTAATATCGGTACCTACCAGCATGCAATGGCCTATTCTGACAAAATTGGTTTTAAGATATGGGCAAGATGTTCTGCATATGTTTGTACATAGGTCTGCAGGACTTCCTGCAGAATGGAGTCCTACCCATGTTAAGGGGGAAAATATCCCAACAGGCGCTTCTGTGGTGACTGAAACCCATGCCATCAGATAGCAAGCTCAAGGCTCGAGCCACTAGGCCATCCATCCCGGCCCTTGTGTATTGGGAATAAATGTCTCCCCTATGCTGTCAGTTTAACTTGCTCGAATTCCATTTCTCTTTTATCGGACACTAGAGTGGTACTAGTGACCCTGTAAAACCTCTATGTGGAAAAAAATGAGCAAATCAGTTTCTTGATATTTTCCTGGCACCACAGTGCCTCAACATGGCTCAGCCAGGCATAAGTAGTTAGGGATAAAGTACTTTCTGAACGATGTTTTTCAATCCTTTCTGGTCATGACAACCCGTTTTTATATTTTTTTAAAGTACCAATGTTCTCATTTGTGGTTGGGTAGCATCAAATAACATTATTAGCTCTGAGCTCTGCCAATGTTTGAATGGATGGGTCCACACGTGTTTTTTTTTAATTTACGGTCATTTCAACTGAAAACCAAAATTTTCAATCCATCTCATTGGGTCTCCAGGTCAAAAGTGCTGGGCCAACATTGTAACCAACCCAAAAGAGCTTGGATCCAGACTCCATGATTATGGAAGTCCCAATGTTATTTAAATATTGTCTACACTACCAGCTCTAAAGCTACATATTACTTACCATTTTGTAGAACCGAAGACCAAGATCCACCAATAACACAAAAACATGTTAGCCTCAGCTATTCGGTGTAAAACAGCTCAACATGGCGAGGTCTGCACCGACTCTGGCTGCTCACTTGATTAACACCCCACAGCACGGGTCAAGGCGGGATAACTCTATTTTACTGCAATGAAAATTCGTGACCTCTTTCTGATCAGAGATGAGAACACGATTTGCAGCTGCATTTAGTAGTTTTCAAGTTGTAAGAACTGAACTCACCTATGTTTCACGGGTTGTTTTTTTTTAATCTAAAAGGAGGGAAGTGCAGCTCCCTCCCTCCCCCTTGATATGCGTGTGCTGGGCCGCCGTGTGTGGGTGTGCCTGCGTGTGGTGTGTGCGCGCGCACCCGCGTGTGTTTTAAAACAGAAAACGGACTGCATCGAGGATAGTTAAATCCAAGCATATCACTTTCGCACTTGTCTATTCTGTTTATCATTTTGTAAAGAAAATAAATCAATTATTTCTGCTATTTTTCTTTTGTCTGCTATACCCTCAGTTACGTTATGTGTATAAAAAAAAAATCTCTCTCTCCTGGATCCCCACTGCTTCATTGTTCCTTTTAAAGACCTCAAGGTTTTTTTCATCAATAAATAACTTGACTAAGTCATGATCAGCACACAAAAAAAGAATTCTGACCCATCTCCCTTTCCCAGGAATGACCCCCCTACCCCCCACCCCAACATCTGTTGATGACTGTTTACTGTCATTTCATCACACACACACACACACACACACACGATTACCGTTCAAGGGGATATTTTCCTCTGGAGTTAACATCAGTGCAGACTCCACTCTCCCCAAGTCCTTCGGATAAGACTATAAACCGAGACCCCGCGTGAGAACGCACGCAGAACATCTTGCGCACACGTTAAATCCTGTTCCTCTTTTCGTAAGAGTAGGCCATTGTGTGCCGGTGGGAACAGATGACAAAAATTTACAAAACAGCACTCACACGGGGACTGGATGTGAAAAAGAAGCACATAAGTGCTTATTCCATTATCCTCGATATAAAAGAATAAAACAAAATAAAAAATAAACACACACACACTTGAAAACTTAAGTTTAAAAGCCAAAAAGCCACTAAACTTTTTCAAGATGCGTTCGCACACGGGACCTGGGTTTATAGTCTCATCCGAAGGACTTTTGGGGAGAGTGGAGTCGACACTGATGTTAACTCCAGAGGAAAAATCCTCTTCAACGAGATTCGAACCATGGTCAGCAGATCAAGAGGGCAATGTGCATCACTCTAACCGCCAGGCTATTTCGTCCCCCCTCTGTGTGTGTGTGTGTGTGTGTGTGTGTGTGTGTGTGTGTGTGTGTGTGTGTGCGTGCGTGCGTGCGTGCGTGCGTGCGTGCGTGCGTGCGTGCGTGCGTGCGTGCGTGTGATTATTTTCTTGTTTTAAAGAGTAGGTGGTTACCAGAGTGTGATGTGTTTTATATGATCTCCTGGTGTTTTTATGGAGTATCGTGTGCATGTTTTGTTTCGTTTTCTTCCCCCTGTTTATTATTTCCTTGTTTTGTTTATTTTGTTGTTGTTGTATGTATGTTTACAAGGAAATATTGTAAGTCAAGACTTGACCTTCTCTCTCTCTCTCTCTCTCTCTCTCTCTCTCTCTCTCTCTCTCTCTCTCTCTCTCTCCCTCTCTCTCTTAGACAACACCACACACAAACAACACACACACACACACACACACACACACACACACACACACACACATACACACATTCATGCTCAAGAATTTAACAAGCACATACAAATTGATAGCCTCAAGAACAACGTACTTTTTTTTTAAATACCGACAGCAACAACAAAGAAACATAAAATATAAAACAATATTAATAATAAAAAACAGCAAAATCTACAATTATAAAAATTAGACCATATGCAAACGTCAATATTCATCAACAACAACCATATGGTATACAAACAAAACAAAGTTAGGTATGCACACGTGTCAAATTAATTACCATTAGTGGAAATCATAAATGGGATGCATTTGGCCTTATCAGGCGCTCAACAACAGCGCAACGCATCATCACAAGGTACACGTAAGCTATAGATAACAAATGTAATATACTTGCACTGTAACAGTCATTTTGGTACAACGCAGGTGGGGAGAAAGTCAGACAGGTAGGTAGATGGATAGATATATAGACAGAAAGATAGCGACAGAGAGAGACGGATACACAAGTCAATACATTGAATACTACTATAATAACTCAAAGATCATTGCAATACAAAATGCACAACTGTTGATCAAGATATACATACATTGTAGCATTCATTTGGTACATAAAAGTAAAGGTGTCCCGTAACCTATAAGGTCGTAGGGCGGTGAGGCGCCAGAGACCTCACTTCTCTAGGGGCCAGCATATTGAGGGCGGCGCCTATCTCCTCTCCCTGGCTGCTTTACCTTCCCTGACCCTAAAGAGGGCATGTACCCATTTACAGCTGGGTGAACTAGGGGAACTGTACTGAAACCAAGGCGCTCAAACGGTCACCCATCCAAGTGGTAACTACGCTCAACGCTGCTTAACATGGCTTGGCTTGGCTTGGCTCCGACCACTGAGCATTTGGTACATACATAAGATCAATATACCTAGAGACAGACAGAGAGAGAGAGACAGAGACAGAGAGAAACAGATAGAGAGAGAACACTGAACACCAAAAAGTTTTATTGTACTTTGGCCTTGGGCTACTATACAAAACACTGGAAGGTGGAGAATATGAAAATCGCAAGGAAAAGTCAGGTTTACCCAATACACATATCCCAGTAATTTGGTTAGTTGTTTTTTTTCTCACCACCACCAATAATATCGCTAAAGTCATTACGCAAGGAATGCAAACTGCCGTTGATTAGGACGAAACTTGGTTAACTCATGCTTGTTTCCTATTTCCAGACATCATAATGTATCATTATATTTTATATGAATGAAGCAGAAACCAAAACGTGCCTAGTACTCTTTTTATATAGTACATCAACATTATCATTATTACCACCATCAGCAGCAGCACCACCACCATCATCACCACCAACATCATCATCATCACCAACACTTCCATCATTATCACTTAATATAACAGCACACAACTTATTTGAGAAGAATTAAAATGGCATATTGTTCAAATAAATGGCAAGTTTCAATAATACTTTGTTTGTCTTTTCACTAAATAAGAGGTATAGCGAGGAACAGCATGCTCATGGTGAATATTTGTAACTTGTAACAAAACATATATCATGGGAAGCTTTACTGCATCCCCAAGAACAGTTTCTCTGAGATCTCAATACATAGGGCAGTCAAAAAATGCTGTTCGTCTTCTATTATTACTTCACAAAAAGGACTGTTCTTATTTTGCAAAGAATCACAATATTGATGTACTTTTGAATTCAATGGTAATACATTCAAGCCTTACTTTCCATACCTATCAGACCCTCTAATTGTGGAAAACCATTCTTGTATAAAGACATGAGTAAGTCTCTGCTTAGATAAGTTCAAAAATGCTTTAATATCCCTAACACCTTGCTCCAACCAGACAAAGCTAAATCCAATCTGATATAAAACTTGCCGAACTTTTGATACCTACCTATCTTTCCCAGTTGTCTAAGTCAAGCAACACCTGGTAGGCTTTGAAGGTAGCCTTTTACTTTCCATTTGGAGTAGCCTGAACCAGATTCGTATGACTGAGACAATAGAATTTACATACAGAGGATGCCTTCCCAAATCTCCATAAAGCATCTTATTTGGAGTTCCAACAGGAACACCAAAAATCTTTTACAGGTTAGCATATGTACTTCATTTAGGTGTTCTAACTTAATTAATCACCAAAATTTCAGAAGAACACAGCAAAACAGATATTATTTCAACATGCAATATCTTACAGAAAGTCTTAGCAGTTATTTCCTTACAGTTTTGGAAGGCTCTAGCTGCCTTCTTGCCCTTAGTTGCTAAATGCTTAATACCTTTCTTCATGCCAATATTTGTCGTGAAGTTAAATCCTAAGTAACAGTGGTTATTCAGGACAACGAATTTTTGCCATTAAATACCCACTGCTCGTTTCGACCTAAGTAACCCCTTTTCTAAAAACCATGATTTTTGTTTTTCCAGCGTTAACAGTTAACCTCATTTTCTTACAGCAGCTATGATATGTAAAATATTCCATTGATTTTGTAGGCCACATGATGTTGTTGACATTAAAGCCACATGTCTGCAAAAAGTAAAACAAATAATTCCATTATTATCTGGGATAACTTAGATGCCATGTCTACTTTAGCATTCATGTCGTCAACTAAATGATTTTTCATAACAAGTTTCCACAGAACAGTAAGCATATTAATTGTCTACAGCATCTTGTAACCCTTCGTTGTATTGGAAAATGATATAATATCATCAGCATGAAGCAACATTAAAAGTTTAACATACCTGATTAGCATTTTTCAATTAGATGGAATTTGAACATTCAATGGCAAACAATATATATCTGTCAAATATAGTTCCAAATCATTCAGAAACATAGAAAACAAAAAAGGAGAAAAGACTATATCACCTTCACGAACGCCAGGAAAGTTTTTGAAATAGTCTGAACAAATTCTATCATTAACAACAACAAAAATGATGTTTTTAAATATTCATACATATTCATGATGATTTTCAATACTTTCCTGCTTACATTCTGTGTTGCCAGTTTATACCATAAAGCACAACGCCATAGAAAATGAAAAGCCTTCTGATAATCAATAAAAGCACAGAACAATATGATTTTTTTTACATGTATATAAAAATATCCAAAAGACACTTTAAAATGAAACAGTTATCTGTATTAGAGTGATACTTTCTGAAGCCTGCCTGATTTTCCAAAAGTATCTTAGTTTCTAGAAATTTTGATAACCAATGTTTAATACAGAAGTGAAAAGTTTTGGGCTACAACTCAACAAGGTCATACCTCTGTAATTATCCCATTTGTATTTGCCTCCTTTCCCCTTAAAAATAGGTTTTGTAAGGCCATCCATCCAAACAGCTGATATCTTCCCAGTATCTAAAACTCTATTAAACAGTTTGCAGTACGACGTTTTAAGCACTGATTTGCTATACTTGACATAATCAGAATAAACATATGTACCTGCTGTCATACCACTGTTCATTTAATCAAGGGCACTTTCCACTTCTTATTCATTTATAGATCTGTTAAGATCATCTGGAATGACATCTTGAACGTCTTCAAAGGTACTAGTATCATCTTTAAATTGAGGACTGACCCGACTTGCATTATTTCATATTTTAAAATGTTCAAAAGGAGCAGGTAGACTAATTGGACAGTCACCAAAAGAGTGCTCTCTTACTTCTTTCCAAAAATCTTAAGTATTGCTTTTTTCATTGTCCTCGAGTGTTGACGCGATTTTTTCCTTTGCTTTCCAATATTTTGTACTCTGTACTGGTTATTTTTTAGGGAAAAACACCTGTTTCTGGGGTGCCTCTGCGTTTACATACAGCTTTACATTTTAGATACAAACGTATTTTTATAGATTAACTGCACCGAACCACACTTGCCATGACTTTTTGCCACCATGTTTTTTAACCTGTGGACTGGTTTTGTACCAAAAGTAGATTCTGCAGCAGTCAGAATCATTGACGTCAACTCATTGTTGTTTTTTGTCAAGAGGCCTAGTGACATCTTTTTCAGTGTTAGTAGTTGAATCTATGACGTTTCGCTTTGATAGCTCGGAAATGAAGTTGTCTTTAAGATTAAGTTCGCATCGTTTTCCTATGGGGTCATGCATTGTATCTGGATTATTTGAACCAGTGCCTGCATCAATTTCTTGTTTCTTTATGCTACTTGTTAGATCTACTGAGCAGTGTACATAAGAAATAACAGTGTCAAAGGGTGCAACATAAAAGTCATCTACAAATGGGAAAAAGTCACCTGTACCAAGAACATAATGAAGTATAGCACTACCACAGCTTATATAATTACCCACCCCCTCATCCCTTCCAAAACTACCAATAAAAATGTACAGACACTGGGCTTTATTTTATTTTGTTATTATTATTCTTTTATATCGAGGATAATGGAATAAGCACTTATGTGCTTTCTACATCCAGGCCCCGTGTGTATGCGGTTTTGTAAATTCTGTCATCTGTTACACAGATCAAGCAACCGATACCCATAGTTATGGATTCGTTGCTCATCCTTTGAACATCTAGGTTTTGGATCAGCACCACAATCAAGAATATGAACATTTTGATCTATCTCGTCTGGATCTATTTTGACATAATCGTTATTGCAGTTGGTATTTGCATTAAAATTGCCCAACACAGGACAGTTATTTTCTTTATATCCAGTTCATTATATCTACATTTACCTCATCATTTTCTACACTTGACTGATCAAATAGGCTAGTTCAAGGGTGTTCGGAATAATTCTCAGTCTGCCAACTCATACAAATACTTTAGAACCTTGTCTTCAGATTGCTCTGGAATGTTCCCGACTAAATGATAAAGTACTAGGAAAGTGGTCACTGCCGAGACAATCTTCACTGACATCCAATTTGCAATGGAGTGCTAAAGACGGGGAAATCAATAATAAATCTACGGCACTAGGTTTGTGATGATGAATATCAGGCATTCTAGTTATCCTGCCATCATTTAAGAGACACAGCTTAGAATCAATGATATTTTCCACAAGAGGGTCGCCTATTTGAGGTGTCATCTCCATCAGATCAAATAATGTGGAATAGTATTTCTTAAAGATTGAGGTCAGGTCAGTAGCTCTGCTACTGGTAACCATGTAACCCAGTACCACCTGCCACATGTGGGGAGTAAACCCAATCAAAAAATCCGACCTGGAGAGGGATGGGCTCCGCCAGGTTTGATTTGCCCAAGATACACCAATGACAAAGACAGCCAGAATTTCCATACCGGATCGGTCGTCGCCCGGGTTACCAAGGACCGCGCCTTCTGTTGCTCATCAGGACAGAGGTCAAAAGTGTGCTACTGATGTAAAACACAACAAAATCCGTGCCAGAAACAACACCATCATTGGCACATGGAATGTACGGACACTAAGAGCTGCAGGCAAAGTGGAAGAACTGACACATGAGATGTCCAGATACCAATGGCACATCCTTGGGCTCTGCGAAGTCAGGTGGAAAAACATGGGAGAAACAACGACCCAGGAAGACCACAAAATATACTACAGTGGAAAACAGGATAAACATGAACACAGCGTGGGGTTTCTCGTTCACAAAGACATCGTGAACACCGTCATGAGCTGTCAGCCTGTGTCCAGCAGACTTATTACCATCCGCCTGAGAGCAACCCACTTTAACATAACTGTAGTGCAGGCATACGCCCCTATATCAGACTGCACAGATGAAGCCATAGAAGAATTTTATGACCAGCTACAAGAGGTTCTGAATCAAACTCCCAAGAAAGACATCCTCGTTGTGCAAGGTGACTGGAACGCCAAGGTAGGAGAAGATGCATGGAAAGATTGGGAGGGCGTTTATGGGCCACATTGTAATAACCAATCAAATGAAAGAGGCTTGAGACTCCTGGAGTTTGCCAGTAACAACCACCTCCAGCTAGTGAATACACTTGGCCCACACAAGAAATCCAGAAAATGGACATGGCATAGCCCCAAATGGAGAACACCACAACCAAATAGATTACATCATGGTGAAAAGACGGTTTCAGTCTAGCGTTACATCGCACAGACACGAAGTTTTCCAGGAGCAGACATAGGGAGTGATCATGATCTTGTGATGATGACTTTCCAACTACGTCTAAAGAAAATCCACAAGCGGAACAACATCAGGATCAAATTTGACCTCGAGAAGCTGAAGGACCCAGAGGTATTAGAAATTTTTCAAGCAAGGATAGGTGGAAAGTTTGCAGCACTCACTGTGATAGACTCAGACATAGATACACTGACGAATAGTTTCAATACAGCAGTGACTGAAACAGCAAGCGGGCTTCTTGGCAAACACCGACCAGTCAAAAAACCATGGGTCACACCTAATATCCTACAACTATGCGACAAGCGTAGAGAGTTGAAGAAAAAGAAAAATGAAACAAAAGAAAGAGCAGAACAATATAGGGCAGTCAACAAAAGAATCAGGAAGTCCATGACGGAGGCAAAAGAGAAATGGATCGGTGAACAGTGCCGAACATTGAAGAGAACATCAAGAAAAACAATAGCAAGAAAGCATATCAGCTGGTGAAAGACCTGACTAGCACAAAACAGGGAAAAGGTTTAACAACCCAAGAAAAAAATGGGAAGTGTCTCATGCGACCGGATATTCTGAACAGATGGACGAATACTGCCCCGACCTGTTTAAACTTTTAAAACCGCAGGAACCCAGAAGCCCTTTAAATGTCCCAGAAAGCAAAGCACGACAGTCACCTATCCTCCGAGAAAAAGGGGAAACAGCGTAGATCGCTGAAAAAAGGGAAAGTCAGCGGGGGCTGAAACATTTAGCTGGTTGGTTCAAGCGGGGGGGGGGGAAGCCATGTCAGCGCCCACTAAGAATCTGCAAAAAATTTTTGGGCGACAAAAAATGGCCAAACCTGGACACAGTCACTATCATCACCTCACAGAAAGGAAAACTACAACAATGCCATAATTACCGCACAATCGCCTATATGCACCCCAAACAAGGTCATGCTGCAGATAATATTGAATAGACTGAACCACAAGCAGAGACCCCTCATTTCGGGAACAAGCGGTTTTTTAGAGCAGGGGGGCACACAAAAAGAACAGAATTTTTAACCTAAATACTTTGGGGGGCGGTACCTTCAACATCAACAAGCCTTACAGTTTTATCGATTTTTAAAAAGGGATTTACAGGTGTGGGATGAGCTTTGTGGGCAACCAGAATTTGTACAGCATCAATGCAAACCTGATCAAGGGCTCAAACGCTGTACAGCGGGGCCACCCCGTGAGTGTACCCAAAAAACAACATTGGGGGGAATGGTTTCGAACAAGTTGGGTAAGGCAGGGGCTGTCTACTCTCACCATCTTTTTAACATCTTCCTTGAGAGAAACAGCTGAGCACTGGAAAAAAAGGATCATCGCATTTGGGGGAGAAAGATCACAAACCTCCCTTTGCGATGACTGATGGAAAAAGCAGGATCAGAAAAAAGAGTTGCCAGCCCAACGAACACTTAATAAGGCCTCCAAAAAATACGGCATGGAAATAGGCGAGGGAAAACCAAAATGATGATAATAAACCAAAGGCATTACACTGAATCAGGGTTAATGACCAAAGTGGAAACAGTTCAAAGCTTTTAAAGTACCTGGGAGCCCTTGTATCAGACCAGGGACCAAGCCAGAAGTATATGCAGGACTGCCCAAAACAATAACAGCGCTGTCAAAAATAAAACACACTGGGGATAAAAATATTCACTATTCCAAATCAACTAATGCATCCCTTGTCAACCTTTTTCTGTATGCCTGTGAAATGGACCCTGACGCAGATTTTGGGGGAAGGTACGGGGGTGGGGATGAGTGCTTTCGGAGACTCCTTTGGGATCTCCTACAAAAAACCACATAAGAACGAAAGCGTGCATAAAAAGAACCACAAACCATTTTACCCTTGAGAAAAACCTTTTAAAAATCGTAAAAAACGTAAACTTTAAAAGGGGATGGGCATGTCCAAGACCAAAAGGGCTTGCC
>CM054145.1:5156625-5166625 GCA_028751875.1 Rapana venosa
AAATCTTAAAAATCCCAACATTTTTTTCGACTCGCACTCTATACAAGATACTACATGACCCCCAAAATTAATACCGTGTACAGCTAATAATGCATGATAATAAATCTGAAACTACCAACATTTGAGCGGAGGGAGAGAGAGGAGATGGAGAGAGAGATGTGGGAAAGGTAGTGTGGGGGGGGGGAGTAGCGCAAGGAGAATAAAGCTCGGGAGAAAGGGCTGGGACAGTTGAAGGCACAGGAAAGGGCTGGCTTTTATCATTTAAACTGATTCAGTATTGTATAAAACAGTATTCATTTCTGATATGGTTATCATACAACTATTAGCAATGTGGTTGATAAAAAAAAATGCGTGCGCGTTGTTTTGTTTTATATTTGGTTTTTTGACTGTATTTAAATTTCATAGATAGAGAATTTAATTGATATTTGTCTTACATCAACAAGTTATAAAATTTAGTTTACTACAAAATAGCAATGTGCGTTGAGTTTTTACCATTGTGTGTGTTTGGGTTGCGTGGGCATACTGTGTGGGTTTTTTAGTATTGTGATTACTTCTGAAGAGTTTATGACTGCTGGTATTAAATTTGTGGTTTTAAATTAGTGTTGTGCATGTGATGGTGCTGATGTTCGGATATGTGTTGTATGATATTCTTTTCTGATATTATGTTTACATTTACCGTTTTTATATGGCTTGTAAATGTCTTGTCTCTGAGTAATAATTTTTAATTAATTTATTTGAATGGTGGTGCGATGTTGGCTGCTGTCGTGTGTTTTTGCGTGTGTTTCGTTTTCGGCGTTTTTGTGCGATGGCGCGACGGTGTTGTGTTGTGTAGTGTGTTCGATGTGATGTGTTGTATGTTGGTGTTGCTGTTGTTTTGTGTGCTGTGTTTGTTGTGTTGTGTGTGTTGTGTTGGTGGTTGTGTGTGTTGTTGCTGTAGTATTATTTGTCTGCATTATTGTGCTCTCTTGCTTCTTGCAATCACTGCCCCTTATGAACTACCCACTATTATCTACTGCTACTTTGCAACTACTGCCCTATTGCAACTATCGTTGCTTTACTACACTTGCTATACTATCACTGCTACTACTACTACTTACTTCCACTACTACTACTATTGCCACTACCTCTACTACCATCCTCTACCTCCTCCTCCCCCTACTACTACTACTACAACCACTCCTCCTCCTCCTCCTGCTACTCCTCTTCCTCATCCTCCCCCCACTACTACCCCTACCACCACCACCAATGATAACAATAAAGATTGCAGTAAGGTCCTTTTGTCTGGGGAAACAATACCTGCATCTTCTCTGGTCATTTCGTGGTCATCTCAGTCTTGCCGGGAGGGAGGGACATCTGGAGCGGCTCTGCTCTGCTGACCAATCCGTGCATGGCAGTGTCCGGCACAGCTGCTGCAGGCAAAATTGGATACCGTGGTTGGCGGCCTGGTTTTTGTTCGTTTGTTTGTTGTTTTTGGATGGGGGGGGGGTTGCTGTCTCTCCTTCCCTTCCTCCGGTTTCTTCTTGTCTTTCAACTTTTGAAGTCTCTTCTCTTCTCTTATGCTCTCTTCTCTTTCTTCTCCTTTCCCTCCTTCCTTCCCTTCTTTTCTCTGTATCTCTTCTCTTCTCCTCCTTCTCCTCTCAGCTTCTATCTTCTCTTTCTCTCTCCAGTCCCTCTCCTTATCTCTTCCTTCTCTCTCCTCTTTTCTCCTGTCTCTCTTTCTCCTCCTTCTCCTCTCACTCTCTTCTCTCTTCTCTCCTCTCCAGTCCCCTCTCCTCTTCTCTCCTGTCCTCTCCTGTCCTCTTCTCTCTTGCGACTTCCCTCATGTCGTGTGCTTCTCCAGCTACTGGCAATTTTCTGCAAGCTCTTTCCCCGCTGGCTGCCTGAGATTGATGTCAGTGGGTCTCAATACTGAACTGAAAACAACACATTTGTACAGACTCACTTTTTATGTAAGAACACCAGTATGTAAACTGAGATAGACAGACAGAGAGGGAAAAGAAAGGAGGAGAAGACTGAATCAGTAATACTGAAATAAAAACGACACAATTCGTCAAGACTCACTTTGAATCCAATCCAATCCTTTTGTTCACAGCCCCGCCGACCATAGAGGCCATATCAGGGCTGTCATCTCTTAAAATTTTGAATACTGATATTTATCTTTTAAACACACACACACACACACACACACACACACACACACACACTCGGATGGTGCATCGGTTATTAAAAAAAACCACACCAAGGCCCAATGTTGAAGTGTTATCAAGAGGTGCGACTATTTTGAATGCTACCAAAAGCCACCCATGCAAGTCTCCACTTTTGTGTTAAAACAAAGAGACAAGACTGATGTGACAGCAAAGACTGATGTGACTTCAACTGACTTCTCCCAGAACTCCTTGAAGAGTCACTGCGCTGCACTGAATGTCTCAGGCAGTGAGTGTGTCGTGGGCAAAGTTGATCCTGGTGGAGCCCACCCCTTGACAACGAACTCGGTGCATGCTGGGTATGCTCGAGTCACATCTATACCACCGTTTCTTAGCTTGGCCTACTTTGCTACCAAAGGTGGATAGAGTATCATCATCATCATCATCAGACCCGTGACCTTGGCGGTCGTGGGGGAGACACGAAAGACGATGCCGTGGTAAGCCTCCTCCATCCATCTCGGTCCTCGGCTCTGCGCAGTAGTGCCGAGTCATTCATCCTGGTCCATTCTCTGATGTCCATCCATGACTTGTTCTGTCTTCCCCTCTTTCTGCCACCTTCGAGTGTTCCCTGCAGTACTGTTTTTGGCAGAGTGTTGTGGAGGGTGACGTGGCCGAACCATGTCAGCTTTTTCTTCTTGACGATGGTGAGAAGGGGTTCCTGTGGACCTGCCAGCCGTGTTATTTGACTCTTGACAAATTCATTGGTCTTTCGTTCTCTCCAGGATATGCCCAGTAGTTTTCTATGGCATTTTGTTTCAAATGACTGGATTCGCTTTGCTGTTTCAGCAGTCAATGTCCAGGTTTCACTTCCGTACAGCAGGATAGTCTGAATTAGGGCTTTGTAGACCTTTAGCTTGATTGGGAAACTGATCTCTTCACTTTTCCATATGGCGGTGAGTTTTGCATTGGAAGATGTTGCCATGGCTATTCTGACTTTGATTTCTGTCGTCGATCGCCCGTCCTTTGTGAGTGTAGCGCCAAGGTATTTAAAAGCGTCTACCTCCTCCAGTTGTTGGCCGCCAACAACTGGAGGATAGAGTATAGAGTTGTTTTATTCTGGGGGAGGGGGGAGGGGCGTGCGGAGGAGAGGGGGTTGCTCCTTGACTAGAGCTCTATGGATCACCAATGGTGAGATTTTGCGTATGTGATTGTTGGCGGGGTGGGGGGTGGGAATAGAGGATGCCCACCATAAAGGTAGCCGCATTTTGACTTCGGGGGTGGATAGGGTTATTTTTTATTTTTTAATGTGTATATAACATGTTCTGCATGCGTTTGCGGAGGAATATCTTGCGCACGCGTTAAAACCTGTTCCGCTTTTCGGAAGAGTAAGCCATTGTGTGCCGGTGGGAATGGATGACAACATTTGCAAAAAAAACTACATACAAATGGGGACTGGATGTAAAAAGAACACATTATTCTCGAAAATAAAATAATAATTTTTTTTGAAAAATCAAAACATAAGGCCATAGTTCAAAGATTCATTCAAAATACTGTCAAGGCAGCAAAGACAGTACCGACTTTGATTCCAGGTGGAAAAAATATGCCCTTCGTGTTGTGCCTTCGAAACATGTGCTGGAGAGTCAAGAGCGATCAAAGGAATAAACAATACATCAAAAAGCAAGATACCTTTTTTAAAAAGTAAAAAAAAAATCACACAAAAACAAAAGAAAAAGAACGCGAACACAAAAAGAAGAACGAAAATAGAAATAAAGACAAGGGAAACAAAGAAACAAAATCAAAAAAAGAAAAAAAAGTTAGAAGTAACAACAACAAATAAAACAAACAAAAACTAAAGGAATAAGAAAGCACGACTTTTTATTTATCATTGTGGGGTTTTATTTACAGGTACACAAGACAATAAGAAAGAAAGAAACAAAGAAAACAAGAAAGGCCAGAAGAACGAAAGACGGAAGAAAGTAAAAACACGTTTGTCTTCATCATTATTCGATTTTTTTTCCTCTACATGAACACGAAACTATGTTTGCGCGTGTACACACCCATACACAAAAAGTAGCTAAAATGGTAAAGACAATTTTAGTGTGACCAAGAAGAAAGTAAATAAAAAGCAGAAAAGAGAAAGAAAGAAAAACAGAAAGAAAGAACGAACGAACGAAAAACATGCAACTACTTGTCATCAACAACCAAAAGCTAAACACATAACACTGAATATTAACTTGCATGAACACGTACACACATACATACAGTAGGATGCGTGAGTGTGTGTGTGTGTGCGAGCGCGCACACATACACCCACACGCGCGCGCGCGCGCACACACACACACCCTTCCCCCCCCCCCATCTCCACTCACACATACACACACACTATTTATGATTGTCATAATTCCGTTTCATTGACGGCAAAATACAGGCACAACTTGTTAACGCCTATAAATCATGTTTATGAGCTAACTAGTCAATCCATCACATTAATCAATTCAACATCAAGGAAGGAAGGAAGCAAGCAAGCGAGTCGGTATGGCAATTAATTAAGGGAGCAAGCCACAATACCTCGCACAGGCTTCTCCTATCTTTTCCTCTTATGATCATCATCATCTTCATACAATATGGAATCTGTGTGTGTGTGTGTTGTGTGTGTGTGTGTGTGTGGTGTGTGTGTGTGTGTGTGTGTGTGTGTGTGTGTGTGTAAAAGTGTGTGAGAGTGTGTGTGTATGTGTGTAAAAGTGTGTGAGAGTGTGTGTGTATGTGTGTAAAAGTGTGTGAGAGTGTGTGTGTGTGTGTAAAAGTGTGTGAGAGAGTGTGTGTGTGTGTGTGTGTGTGTGTGTGTGTGTGTGTGTGTGTGTGTGTGTGTGTGTGTGTGTGTGTGTGTGTGTGTGTGTGACGAGATAGCCTAATGGTTGGAGCATTGCGCTCGCAATCTGAAACAGGGGTTGGAATACCGTTCAAGGGGATTTTTACCCTGGAGTTAACATCAGTGCAAACTCCATTCTCCTCAAAAGTCCTTCGGATGAAACTATAGACAGAGGTGCCGTGTGCGAACGCACGCATAACATCTTGCACACACGTTAGATCCTGTTCCGCTTTTAGAAGGAGTAGGCCGGTGTGCTGGTGGGCACAGACAAAATTTACAAAACATCGCATACACACGGACACGGGGACTGGATATAAAAAAGCACATTACTGCCTATTCCATTATCCTCGATATAAAAGAATAAAATAAAAAATGTTTCTCTGGATAGCGTTGTTGAGTTAGAGTGATGCGCATTGCGCTCGTGATCTGCTGACCCGGGTTCGAATCCTGTTTAAGGGGATATTTTCCCGTGGAGTTAACATCAGTGCCGACTCCATTCCCCCTAAAAGTCCTTCAGATGCGACTATAAAGACTATAAAAGATGAAAATTCTCTCCCACGCTGAAGAGGGATGCGCTGGACCTGGCTTGTCAGGCGCTTAACGGCAGCGTGAGACATTTCCGCTCATATTTATGACAGACAACAGTAGTTGCTGTCTGAACCTTCGACGACGACGGCGACGAAGAAGAAGAGAAGAAGAAGAAGAAGAAGAAGAAGAAGAAGAAGAAGAAAAAAAAAAAAGAAGAAGAAGAAGAAAAGAAGAAGAAGGAGGAGGAGGAAAAAGAAGAAGAAGAAAGACGACGGACTTACATTTTCAAAACGGGTGATTCACCTCTACACCCTCCCCCCTCCACCCCCCCCCCCCCCCACCAAAACAAGCTAGCAAGCAAGCAAACAAACAAACAAAAAAAACACCCCAAATAATGCTCAACGGCTTAGGAGGCACACGTTAAGATCTGACTAAAGAATACACAACAGTCATGGCACTTTCCTTACACCGCCTGTACAGTTTCTTCAATGACATGATTGAAGACAGTCTATCGATCAATCACTCAATCTATCGATCAATCAGTAATTTGACCAAGATGGTCGTCGGTGGTTGGACGGGCAGTGGAGGGGGGGTGGGGGGTGAGGGGGGGTGGGGAGAGGGGGAGGGGGGAGGGGGGTAACAAGAGGGACGGATGCATCCTTCGACAGTTTTCTCCAGACTGGTCTGTCTGTCTGCAAGGTTTTCGCCGCAACCCAAGGCCAGTCGAAAATTGGAAAGAAAAAGAAAAGAAAACACACAACCTCCCCTCTCCTCCCCCAACCGCCTCCTCAAAATTTGAGGATCGATTTTGACTCATCATTTCACGAGTCACTATCACCACTGCAAAAAAACCTTGTGTCATGCGCGTACGCTCACGCGCACACACACACACGCACGTACGCACACTGGAGTAGTAGTAAATCATGCTGTTGTTAGTGAATGGAATTCCGTTTTTTAACACACACAAAAACTTGTTAGCAAATCCCATTTTTGACGCAGTCAGAGAAAAAATTCCCGATTTTGACATTCAAGAAAGAAAACTCCCATTTTCACACTAAAAGGCTTAAAAGAAAATTCAGTTCATAACATGCAGATTTTGAACAAAATTCAAGTTTTTAACATACAAAGATCAGGGGAAAACAAACTGGTTTTCACCAAACACAAAAAACTGTTTTAAAAAACCAACAAAAAAACGAAATAAAAAATTTTTTTGACACAGTGACTTACCAGTCAAAAACGGGCATTTGTTTCAAAACGCACAAAAACTCTTTTTTTAAATACTGTTTTCTTACGCACATAAGTCTTTCCATTCAAAAACGGTCTTTTCTTTCAAAACAAAAAACAACGTGAGTTGCTGTGTTCAAGACATCAAAACAATGGCATGCATATACACGTGCTGTTTTGGAAACAGAACACAAATGACTCATATAAACTCCCACCTCAAGGAATCATGCAAAACTTTTTTAAACATGCAACTGTTAAAAAAAAATCAACTTGCATAGATCATAAACTTGTTCACGGCCCAAGGGCACAGGTGCAACACTATCATCATTCTGGTGTCGATTGAAACGTAGCAACATTCGTGTTAGATAATTAGTCAAAATTTAACGGCGGATTAATCCTTCGAACTCGTCTGCTGAGAGTGATATTTTTAAAAAAAACAACACCAACTCACCTTCAAGAAAAACTGTATTCAACAAAATGTGTAGGAATTGCTGCACAGTTTTGTCATCATTTCTCTCACGTCAGTTCCTGTTCTACCAATGAATTTCCGTGGAGGGCATCAGTTCAGCAGATAAAGTGATGGGCTTCAAATCCTGACGATAACTGAACTCATGAGTTGCGGGTCTGGATCGCTTGATAGCAGCCATTTCTGCGGAACTCACCTAGTATGCAGTCCTGCCAGTGCGACGGGTTTTAAATCCTGATGATGCTGAACTCAAAGCTTGCTAGATTCTTGGTAGTAGATATTGGTGGCTATTTTTACCGATCTCACTTAGTATGCAGTCCTGCCAATGCTACGGGTTTTAAATCCTGATGATGCTGAACTCAAAGCTTGCTAGATTGTTGGTAGTAGATACTGGTGGCTATTTTTGCCGATCTCACTTAGTATGCAGTCCTGCCAGTGCTACGGGTTTTAAATCCGGATAATAGCTGAACTCGTACCTTTCAGGTTTGATTCTTGGCAGCGCTTGGTAGTAGATACTGGTGGCCATTTTTTGGCCGATCTCACTTAGTATGCAGTCCTGCCAGTGCGATGGGTTTTAAATCCTGATGATACAGAACTCACAGCTTGCATTCTTCCCAGAAGCTATTGGTGGCCATTTCTTCCAATCTCCACTAGTACGCAGTTCTGCCAGTGCTCGACTCCCTTTTGGATGTGTGTGCGTGCACGCACATGTCTACATAGGAGAACAGATCTTGTAGTTCCTGCCAAGGTTTGGAAGGTTGCAGAATCTCCAAAAATGCCAAGCATGCTTCTGAAGTTTCCATGGTGGGGATTTTGTTGACTTTGACAGTCATGGAGTAGTAGCGTGTAATCATAATAGCATGTCCCGCACTTTTGAGGACACTTGAAAAACAAAACTCGTAGTGTTTCTTAAGTGGGATAGATTCATTTGACAGTGATGGAGTCGTGGGTATAATTATGGCAAGTCCCGCACTTTCAGAAACTGGGCAACAAAGACTGCAGTGTCTACACAACCTAGGATTGACTCATTTGACAGTGATGGAATTGTAGCGTATATAATTATGGCATGTCCCAGTTTCGAGAAAAACTCGAAAACAAAGACCGTAGTGTCTATATAAGCCTGGTCTGACTCATTTGACAGTTATAGATAGTAGCGTATATTATGGCATGTCCCACAGTCTTGAGAAAAAAATGGAAACAAAGACTGTTGTATAGTGTCTACACAACCAAGGACTGACTAATTCGACAGTTACGAGTAATAGCGTATATGGCAATTCCCGCACTTTGGAGAAAAAAACTTGAAAAACAAAGACTGTAGTATCTACGTAAGCTGTGACTGACTCATTTGACAGTTAGGGTGTAGTAGCAAAAATGGCCAAGTCCCACAGTTTGAAACGGACTGCTGTATCTACAGAAGCTATGACTGACTTGTTTGACAGTTATAGAGTAGTAGCATACACGGGCATGTCCACGTTTCCAGCAAAACTCCAAAACAAAGACTGTTGTCTACACAACTTCGGATTGCCTGTTATGACAGTTATGGAGTAGAAACATTTCAGGAAACTGTAGTGTCTACATAGGCGAGGACTGCTTCGTATGACAGCTATGGAGTAGCAGCGTATATCGCAGCCATGTCGCACAGGTTAAACCAAAGACTACAGTGTCCACTACCTAAAACTATGAGCGACTCCTTTTTCAGGAAGAACTTCCTTCCTTCCTTCCTTCCTTCCTTCCTTCCTCTCCTCGCTCCCTCCCTCCCTCCTCAGGCGTGGAGCTGCCCCATGAAGCTCTTCACCCTGCCCATCACCTGCTGCTGGCGCTGCTGCTCCGCGCTCCTCTTCACCTCCATGATCACCTGGCGCTGGGACTCCATGGAGCGCGGCACTACCTGCGTGCTGGCCAGGTGACTGCGCCAGGCGCTGGCCGACATGGTGACCCGGGCCTGGTTCAGGATCTCCGCCAGCCCCGCGCGCCGCCCTACGACCCCCCCGCCCAAGCCCGTGCTGCACCTGGCCCGCTTCTGGCGCGGGGACACCGGCTTGCGGTCCTCGATCACCGCGGGGCTTCCCGGGGAAGGCACCCTGGGGGAAGCAGCGGTGGGGGCGAAGGGAGATGCTGGATCGGTCGAGGGGGGCACGGAGAAGGAGGAGGAGGGGGAGGAGGAGGGGTGCTGTTTCGGGAAGCTTCTGGCACTCCTCGGGGTCTGCGAGCGCTGCTGCATGCGGTGGATGTCTTGCAGGTAGCGACTGGAGCGGCGGGAGGTCTGCTCGAGCTGCTGTTCTTGCTGCTGCTGCTGCTGCTGACGCTGTTGCTGCACTTTCTGCGCTTTCAGGAGGCGCTTGGTGACGTCGTCCGTGTGGTCTTCCCAGGCCTGGTGAGGGATCACCCGCCCGCCCCTTCCTGAAGCGGCCCTGCCGGCCCCGCTGCCCGCCGTGGTCGGCCGGCTGCCTCCCGGGGACACACACGTCGAGGACTTGCCGCGGCTGGGAGGCCCATCACACTCCGGCTCCGACCCCCCTCCTCCTCCTCCTCCTCCTCCCGCGCTGGCGTCGTCCATCTCCACCTGGGACCAGCCCCACGACCTGCCCTTGGCCGGGCTGCTCTGAGGCCGCGGGGGCAAGCTCCTGTGCGTGCTCAGGGAATCCTCGCCGCCCGACACCGAGGAGTCGCCGTCTTGCGCCCCGCTGCTGTTACGGCGGAAGGTGGCTCGTTCCACGGCGGACTGGGGGCGAGGCATGCGGCGAACTTTGCGGCTGACGACGCGTTCGC
>CM054145.1:5176625-5194125 GCA_028751875.1 Rapana venosa
GAGAGAGAATCATTAGGGGACTGTTTTCCTTTAAATCTGATGTATAATTTCGTGTGTGTGTGTCTCAAGAGACAGACAGAGGGGGGTATCGAACTTGACTAGGACACCGGTGGCGCAGTAGAGAGAGTTTTAATTGAGAGAGCAAACACAGAGGCGGCGGCGGCCACTGGCAGATAGACATTGTTGGTCCATTTATTTCTTCAGGCCTCCCAACTGTTAATCTGACCCTGGCCTCTCCCGTCCTGGCCCAGCCCAGCCCACCTGGTTTGAGCGGAGCCTTAGCTTGCACCTTAGATTAACCTGCTAAGATTATCGTCGATCGCTACTACTGTGTCGACACTCTGCTTTCCTCTGTAGCCATTCTCCCCCCACCCCCCCCCCCTCCCCCATCTCACCCCCCCTCCCCCCCCCCCGTCCGTCCCTTGGCTAGAGCTCCGAGGCTCACCATTGGGGGAATTTTTTATTTAATCTTTTTTTTTTGGGGGGGGGTTGGGGGGGAGGGTTTCGGCTGCTATTGCATGAAGGTAACTGCATTTCGAATTCGGGGGGGGGGGGGGGGGGGGGATATGGGTCTGTGGTTGAATTTTTAACTCTTCTTTATTTTATGTTTGTTGTTTATTTCGGTACGGGTTTTGTTTGGGGGGAGAGGGAGGGTTGGCTTTTTTTCAGGTACCAACCCCCTCCCCCCCCTCCCAGCTTTTTTCTGTTTTTCTTTTTTTCGTGGTTTTCTTTTCTCTTGTTGTTTGTTTTTTTTTTGGGGTTATTTGTTTTGTTTGTTTCGTGGGGGGTTGGTGATAGTGTGTGTGTGTGTGGTGTGTGTGTGAGGGGAGGGTTGGGGTGGCGATTTTTTTTTTTTGATTGTGTGTGTATGTGTGTGCGTGCGCGCACTCTCTCCCCCCTTCCCCCTCCTCTCTCTCTCTTTCTCTCCCTTTCTCTCTACTCTCTCTCTCTTTTCTTCTCTCTCTCTCTCTCTCTTTCTCTAAACACACACTCTCTCTCTGTCTCCCCTCTTTTTCTTTCTCTCCCTCTTTTCTCTCTCTCCTCCCCCCCCCCCTCTCTCTCTCTCTTTTTTCTCTACCCCCCTCCTCTCTACTCCCTCTCTCTCTCCCTCTCTCTCACCCTTCTCTCTCTCCCCCCTCTCTCTCTCCTCCCCCGCACCCCATCTCTCTCTCTCTCCCCTCTCGTTCTCATCTCTCTCACCCTTCTCCTCTCTCTCTCTCTCTCTCTCTCTCAGTATATCACTTAGGGGGCTGAGTGAGTAGTACTAATGGACGAACACCTTTTTGATGGATCAATCAAACAGTCAATCAATCAATCAATCACCGAATGGCAGGCAGACTGATGACATGGTTGTTTGGGGCCCAGATATTTGTTTGTGATCCCTGACTTCAGTGGTGTCGTGTGTGTGTGTGTGTGTGTTTTGTGTGTGTGTGTTGTGTGTGTGTGTGGTGTGTGGGTGTGTGTTGTTTTGAGCGTGCGTGCGTGTGTGAGGGCGGGGGGGGGTGGGGGTGGTTTTAGCTTGGTCTATTTTGCAATATCTTCATCACTTCTGCTTTCATCATTAACCAACTACCCGAAAGACTTAAATCAATAGACTTGTTCTAGTATTTTGCCCTGTACTTGAATTGTTGTAGGCAAAAACAAAACTGAAAAAAAAAGTGGGGTGGACGTTACAGAATACACAACACACACACACACACCACACACAACACACACACACCCCACACACACACACACACACAACACACAAAACCGTTTTCGTGCCATAGAAATGAATGACATAATTATTTACAAAACTGCATACACAATGGGACTGGATGTATAAAAAAAAAACACCACATGAGTGCTTATTCTATTATCATTGAAATTAATACAGAGAAAGAGACCCACGTTGTGACACCCAACCGCAGAGATACCCACCAAAAAAATCTGGTGACCCATTCAACGCAGCACTATAACAACCTTGCAAGAAATTAGTTAAAGTAAAGAAGACAATATAAGATTAAGCACACAGTAAGGTAAAGGTGTCCCATCACCTATGTGGTCGTAGGGGAACGAGGAATCAGAGACCTCATCTACTCCAGGGGCCAGCATATTGAGGGCGGCGCCCATCTCCTCTCCCTCGCTGCTTTACCTTCCCTGTCCCTAAAGAGGGCAGGTACCCATTGACAGCTGGGTGAACTGGGGGACTGTCCTGAAGACAAGGCACGCAAACGGGTCACCCATCCAAATGGAAACCACGCTCGATGCTGCTTACCCTTGGCTGGGAGAAAGCGAGTGCTCTGACATTAAAGCCGATTCTTTCGTCTTCCCAGTTGGCACACTCACAGAATAACTGAATCGTACTAGACCCTGTAAAGGAGTACCTGCCTTTTTAGGGTCAGGGAAGGTAAAGCAGCGAGAGAGAGGAGATGGGCGCCGCTCTCAAAGTGCCGGCCCCTGGAAAAGTTGAGGTCTCTGATGCCTCGCTCCCCCACGACCACATAGATTATGGGACACCTTTACCTTTACATAGTACTACTATTACAGCTGATTGTTTCGTCAGTCCAGTTAGCACTCTGGCAGAATAACTCAGTAGTACTAAACTCTGGCTATTTCAAGAAGTGGGGAACTGGATCGAATAATAATATAATGGTGTCACGTTGGATTAGGCACACTCAATTAGTTAGGGCTTTCTTTTCTCTCCAAGGGTAGGCTGGTCTGTGCAGACTAATCTGCCATGATCTGCCCACCTTATGTGCACAGGGTATGCGCTGCAAGCTATTTGAACCGATGGCATTGGCATGGCAGCTCGACAGTGTGTTACACAAACACAAAATAAGAATAATGTATTTACATAGCCAGGTGTGTTCAGTATATGACGGAGGAGAGAGAGAGATAGAGAGAGAGAGAGAGAGAGAGAGAGAGAAAAGAGAGAGAAGAGAGAGAGAGAGAGAGAGAGAGAGAGAGAGAGAGAGAGAACAAGGGACAACCAGCTTAAAAGCCTGTAAATTACTTGATCGTAGGTGGAGGGGGGTGGGAGGTGCTTGTTGAGAAACGCACTTACGAACTTACACACAGGCGTACACATGCACTAGGGTTCGTGTGTGTGTGTGCGTGCGCGAGCACGTGTGTGTGTGTGTGTCTTCAATTTACGTCTGTTCACCGTTACGTGTGTGTGTGTGTGTGTGTGGGGTGGTGTGTGTGTGTGTGTGTGTGTGTGTGTGTGTGTGTGTGTGTGGTGTTTTGTGTGTGTGTGTGTGTTTCTTGCGTAACACACATACATGTGCCGCGTACACAAAGCGTACAAACTTCGCATAAACCATATTAACACAGTGTAGTCGTACTCATATATCCACACACACACCACACACACACACACACACACACACACACACACACACACACACACATACGCGCGCGCCGCGCGTTATGTAGAAACTAATACACCTATCTGTCCTGAACAGCTGAACAGAGGTGGAGAGAAAAGAGAGAGAGAGAGAGAGAGAGAGACAGACAGACAGACAACAGACAGACCCGAACAGACTGACAGGCAGCCAGGGACAGACACACAGACAGAAAATAGACAGACAG
Organism: Rapana venosa; assembly: GCA_028751875.1. Taxonomy (NCBI): domain Eukaryota; kingdom Metazoa; phylum Mollusca; class Gastropoda; order Neogastropoda; family Muricidae; genus Rapana; species Rapana venosa. The sequence goes on from CM054145.1 coordinate 5,180,199, forward strand.
AAAGACATAGACAAACACACAGACAGACAGAGACATAGGCAGAAAAACACATAGACAAACAGATAAACAGAGAGAGAGACAGAGAGAGATAACAGACACTTAGACACACACAAAGAGACAGAGAGAAAAGAGACAGATACAGAAGACACAGACAGAGACACACAGAGAGAGACAGAAAGTCAGACAGACAGACAGACAGAAAGTCAGACAGACAGACAGACAGAAAGTCAGACAGACAGACAGACAGACAGCCAGCCACAGAGACAGGCAGACAAATGGACAGGGACACAAAAGACAGAGAAGATTACAGAAAGTGAGAAGAAAAACCACTAACTTACTCAAGTGGAGTGGGGAGAGAAGAAGACATGAGGGCTACAACAAAGAACTTTTTTTTTTAACCGGATTAACAAAGAATTACCAAAGTCAAACTGAGGGGGGTGGGTGGGGTAGGGGTGGGGTGGAAACGAATAATCCTTAATTAGAAGGGGGATTTGAATCCCATGGCTCATTGCTTTACCTTGGAACTGAGTCTCCCCCCTCTCCTTCCCCAACACACACACACACACACACACACACACACACACACACACACCTGCAATACATACACACACGCATACACACACTTATGCACATAAAACACACACACACACACACCCACTTATACACATAAAACACACACACACACACACACTTACACACACTCACAACGCACTCACTCACTCAACACACACCACTTACACACACACTTAACACACACACACACACAACACACACACACACACACACACACACTTACACACACTCACAACGCACTCATGCATCTGTCTAATATCACTATCAGTCAACAGACGTTGAATACAAGAACGAATGAACACACACACACATCCACACACATACACACACACTTACACACACACACTTACACACACACTTAAACACATACTTACACACACACACACACACACACACACACACACACACACACAACACACACACACACACACACATCTGTCTAATATCACTAACAGTGAACATACGTTGAATACAAGAATGAATGAACACACACACACACACATCACACATATCACACACACACATACACATCACACACTTACACACACACACACACACACACACACACACACACAACGCACGCACATACACACACTCACACACACACTCACTCACTCACTCACACACACTCACACACACACACACACTCACACACACACACACTCTCACACACACACACACACACTCTCACACACACACACTCACACACACTCACATCATACACACACACTCACACACACTCACACACACACACACACACACACACACACACTCCACACACACCACCAACACACACTCACAACATACACACACCACACACACACTTACTTTTTCTTTCCTTCACGGGTATGTAGGGATTTAGCACAGCAAATTAACCCAGCTGATTGCATGTTACCGTTATGTTTGGGTAAGTATGACACAAGAAAGGAGAGTGAGAGCGCGAGAGGGGGGGAAGGAGAGGGAGGGAGAGAGAGAGAGAGAGAGAGAGAGAGAGAGAGAGAGAGAGAGAGAGAGAGAGAGAGAGAGAGAGAGAGAGAGAGAGAGAACTCGAACTCGAACGATTTATTCACAAAAAGGCCATTGGCCCATACATGAAGGGGGTTGCCGAACTGCTTAGTATTTTAGATTTTAACACACACACACACGCACGCACGCACGCACGCACGCACGCACGCACACACACACACACACACACACACACACACACAGACCAACATGTTACTGTATAACACAAAGTCAGCTACAAAAATATCACTTAGGATAACATTATCTCTCTTATTCTGAAGGCTTTACACAAATATAAAGTGAGGCTGCGCACAACCTCAGGATGACTTGATGCCAGGAGTAAACAGAGTCTAAATAAATTAGGCTGTCTACTATATTTAACAGGGATGTAGTTCTGCCTAGCATCCTCAAATACTGGACAGCACAAGACAAAGTGTACTTCATCCTCCGGAGCTTGCTTACATAATGGGCATAACAGCCTGACGTCGTCAATATCATGTTCTCTGTATCTGAATTTATGAACATTTATATCTGATACACCAAGTCTAAACTTAGACATTATTCTTTTCAAATGTATATCCATATCAAGTTTTAGATAAGGTTTGACATCATGCGAACTTATAAATTGTCTGTACATTTGAAATCTTTCACTGTTTTGTATATGATTACTCCATTGCTGCCATCGGCAGTCAATCAATCTTTGCCTGAAAGCGTTAATAAACTCTCTACAATTTCCGACTCCTTGATTGAGCCAAACAAATCCAAACCCGAGTTCACACAAACAGGTACGTATTTGTGTTGCCCAATTGTTTTTCCCTTTGACATCTAGATCATAAAGCATCTTGTAGGATTTAAATGGTAGCCTGCTCTCATTCATATGCAGAATCTTAATCCAATATCTAATGCATCTTACAGCAGCATTAACAGAGAGAGGGTATCTATTAGTTTCACTATAAACAAGATCATTAGGTGTACGTCTATCTAAGCCTAAAAACTGCTTTAAAGCAAAGAGGTGTACTGATTCACAATGTGTTACAGCTGCATCCAAGCCCCATATTTCTGCACCATATAACACAGTGGGTTGTATTTGTGCATCAAATATCTTAATGAACAAATCAAAAGAGTTATTATTCAATATACGTAGTTTTTTCAACACAAATAACAAGCTTCGTTTACCACGACTTGCCAGATCTTTACATGCAGTTGTGAAACTAAGCTTAGTAGAAAAACAGATTCCTAAATATTTATATACATTAATCACAGGCATGATATTTCCATTGTACAACCATTTTTCATGAGCAGCTAAATATCCACCTTTTCTGAATACAACAATATTACTCTTACTCAGATTAACCTTAAGATCCAGTGCTGTTGAAGCACTGTTTAAGCTGTTTAACTGCTTTTGTAAACCTACGACTGTTTCAGATAGCAAGATAACATCGAGAGAGAGAGAGAGAGAGAGAGAGAGAGAGAGAGAGAGAGAGAGAGAGAGAGAGAGAGAGAGAGAGAGAGAGGATGGAAGGAGGGGGCGAAAGATAGGGGGAGAGAGGGGGAGAGTGGGGGAGGGAGGGAGAGTGGGTGAGAGACAAAGAAAAACAGCAGAGGGAGAGTGAGTGAGTGAGAGAGAGAGTGAGTGAGTGAGAAAGAGAGAAGAGAGAGAGAGAGAGTGTGAGTGTGAGTGTGTGTGAGTGTGTGTGTGTGTGTGTGTGTGTGTGTGTGTGATCCTTTGTTCTTGTATTTAACGTCTGTTCGCTATTAGTGATTTTAGATTGATCTGTGTGTGTGTGTGCGTGCGTGCGTGTTTGTGTGAGTGTGTGTGTGTGTGTGTGTGTGTGTGTGTGTGTGTGTGTTGTGTGTGTGTGTGTGTGTGTGTGCGTGTGTGTGTGAAAAGAGAGAAGAAAGAGAAGAGAGACAGAGACAGAAAAACGAAGACAGAGACAGACAGAGACTGAGACAGTGAGAGAGAGAGAGACAGTTACAGAGAAAGAGAGGGTGAGAGACAGAGACAGAAAGTGAGACAGACACAAACAGATGCACAAAGACATACAGAGAGACAGAGACTGACAGATACCTAGCATGCAACCAGATTTTCACCAGAGAATTTAATCAAGTTACTGGTCAACCATAATTATAAGTTTGTCTTTTTTTAAATTATTATTATTGCCAGGTATGGTGTAGCGATTTCGTACTGTTTCGCACACCTTGAAAAATAACTGGGCTTGGGGGGGGAGTGGACGGGAAAAAATCCCCACTGCTAGCTAACCTGCCCCAACCCCTTCACTCATTGAAGTAAAACCTCGGAAGTCGGAGTACAGCTGTATATTTGAAGGGGGGGGGGGGGGGGGGAGCCATAATTATGAGCAAACTTCTCAACCAGTGTAATTTTTCTTATTTACAGTCTCATAGTGATAGGGGACAGGATAGCTCAGTGGTCAGAGCACTCACTTTCCCCCAGCTAAGGTTAAGCAGCATCGAGCGTGGTTACCAGTTGGATGGGTGACCGTTTGCGCCACGCCTTGGCTTCAGTACAATTCCCCAGTTCACCCAGCTGTAAATGGGTACCTGCCCTCTTTAGGGTCAGGGAAGGTAAAGCAGCGAGGGAGAGGAGATGGGTGCCGCCCTCAATATGCTGGCCCCTGGAGAAGTTGAGGTCTCTGATGCCTCGCTCCCCTACGACCACATAGATTATGGGACACCTTTACCTTTTACCTCACAGGGATTCCCAGGTGGGATGAGTGAGAGAGACCAGTGCGTATTTATATTCTGGGTGACCCCCAGGGCGTTAAGCTGGTAAAAACTCAACATTAAGAATCATTCTTTTGTTGTTGTTGGGTTGGGTTTTTTGGTTGGTTGGTTGGAGAGGGGGGGGGGGGGGGGGGGTAATTTTTTTTTTTTTTTTTTTTTTTTTTTTTTTGGGGGGGTCTCCTTTCTCGGCTAGATCTATATCTAGAGCTCCCGGTTCACTAATGGTGAGAGTTTTGCGTACGCAACCGTTTTGGGGTTTTGTTTTTGTTTGTTCGTTTGATGTTTTTTGTTTGTCGTTTTATTGGGGGGGGGGGGGGGAAGGGAGGCATCCATCATTATGGTAGCCACATTCCGACTTCAGGGGATGATGTATAAACACGATCTCAGCGCGCATGCAGATTTTAAAAAATATATATTCTTATGTCATCCGTTCTTACCGCGCATTCATGGCCTGTTCTTTGTAAAGGCAGAACGGCTTTTAAGTAACGTGTACGGAAGATGTTCTGCGAGCGTTCGCACACGGGACATCAGTTTATAATGGCATCTGAAGGACTTTCGGAGGGAGGGGATTCAGTACTGATGTTAACTGCAGGAGAAAAATCGCCTTGAACAGGCGTGTCGGTGGAGGATAGAACCTGGGTTCGATCCCTGGTTCGATCGATCATACAGTGCAATGCTCTGACAGGCTAACCACCCTGCCCCCCCCCCCCTCCCACCCATCCTCACCACCAACCCACCCTCTCAATATTCATTTTGGGCTCCTAGAGTTCTCTCCGACCTACAAATCTGGTTACCATAAAATAATTGTAAAAGGTAAAGGTGTCCCATAACCTACAGGGTCGTAGGGGAGCGAGGCGTCAGAGACCTCAGCTTCTCTTGGGGCCAGCATATTGAGGGCGGCACCCATCTCCTCTCCCTCGCTACTTTACCTTCCCTGACCCTAAAGAGGGCAGGTACTCATTTGCAGCTGGGTGAACTGTGGGACTGTACTGAAGTCAAGGCGCAGCGCAAACGGTCACCCATCCAAGTGGTAACCACGCTCGACACTGCTTGAACCTTAGCTGGGGGAAAGCGAGTGCTGTGACCACTGAGCTGTCTCGTCCCACCTAATAATTACACCTAGTATTCAAACCCCAAGAGAAAACACATCCAGAAACAACTAGGTTTTTAAAAAAAATCAGCGAGGTAGAATTGACAAAATCTTACCTGTGTAAAGATTTCAAGCAAAAAAAACAAAAAAGAAACATCCACACACAAAAGCAGACACTAAATACAATTCGTGAAGACTTGTCACTACAAATCTCCCCCTCTCTCTCTCTCACACACACATACCTGTTGGCATTGGTTTGGTCGAAACTGGAGTCCCCCAACTCAGTCTGAGTGACTTCATGAAGTAAAAAGCTGGCACTGGCCCCTGTCGACCAGCCCGTAAGCAAACACTGTGGCTGCCACACTCCCTGCAATAAATATGTCGCTCAGTTGATAACTGGCCCGTTTTATTACCCCCCCCCCCTCTCTCTCTCTCTTTCACACACACACACACACACACGTAAGCACGCGCAACACGCCACACACACACACACACACACACACACACACGAGGGTTGGATGTAAAGAAAAGCTTGTAATGCTTAATCTATTACCCTCTGAAATATAAAATTTGTTCAAAATGTTGTTCTCTCTCTCTCTCTCTCCTCTCTCTCTCTCTCTCTTCTCTCTCTCTCTCTCTTACTGATTTCTGTCGTAGGAGAGCTCAGACTGTATTTCCCTATTTCATTTTTTTCCAATTTGTGTCTCCAAATTGTCGTCTGCTTTGACATAATTAGGTCACCCAGCTTTCAATTTTGGCAAAACACTACCCAATGTTTGCGCACGCGCGTGTGCGCGTGCGTGCGTGCGTGTGTGTGTGTGTGTGTGTCCGCGCGCGCGCACTGACTCGGATTATTGACAAAAACAAATAATAACTGATCTTTTTTTTAAGTTTCGGATATCACATTTTACTTTTTAAACGAGTGGGGTGTTGTGTGTTTTTTCGAAAGGCAGTAAATCATTCTTGGTTTTTTTTTAAACGACCGCTGTGAACAGGCAAAACACTTTTGGGTTGTATGATAAAAATGGATTGATTATAGCAAACTGTTTGGTTTGTTTGGTTTTTTTAGACAAAAGCAGCGCAACGCAACGCATTTTCGCTCATATGACAGACAAGGGTGGTTGCTGTCTGCGCATTCGACGACGAACGAGAAACAACAGCAAGATATGATTTTCAAGTCCGTACGGTTTAGTATTCAAGTTGAACACGTCGCTATAGTTAGGGAGTGCGGGTAGGGTTTACAGTAAAAGCAACAACAATTGTTTACTTCAGTGTGTTTGCGATATATTTTTCTCTTATGTCGAGAATTCAACAAGTGGACAATTAACGCTACAGACAATAAAGATAATGATGAGTATGCTGCTGATGACGATAATTACTGTTGAGTATAGTAAGATAATCAGACAAACATTCTTTTTATTATTATCATTATTATTAATTCTGTCCGTTTAAACTCATAATGTAGGCATATCCAAGAATATAACAACCCTAAATCTATTTTTAGAGAGGAAAAGAGAAAGGGGGTGGGGGAGGAAGAGAGATAGAGACAGAAAAAGAGAAAGAGACAGACAGACAGAGACAAAGAAACAAATACCAGACACTATTTTCTTATTACCACACACGCAGAAGTGCATCCCCCCACCCCCCCCCCCTACCTCTAACCCCTACCCCAACTCCCGTTTTTCTCCATTTGTGAAAACTAGGCAACCAAGCACCAATGGTTTACTCGTCAGGTTTTGGAATTACTACTAATTTATTGCACTCACTCACGCACATAAAAGAAAAAAAGACCTCTTCGTATTTGACACATTCATTGACCTGAACGAAATTCTCTCTCTCTCTCTCTCTCTCTCTCTCTCTCTCTCTTAACCACTAGACTGCCTTACCCCGGAAATTTTCCGGTGCTAAACGTGCACCCTATACGCCAACAACCCGGAAAATTTCCGGGGTTTCGAACTGAAGTAAACAAGCCTGCTTCCTTGACTACAGTTAAAGGGAAAGAACTCCAAAATTAATGGAGATCACTCTCCTGTTGCTTGTCAACATCCAGCTGCAAAAACTGTGGCAAAAACGATCGTTTTTTCGCTAGTATTTTGTGTTTTTATGCATGACTGCTTGGGAAGTTCTTGTTCAAAATGGTTGACACTTCTTGTTGAAGGCATCAATAACTTTACACAGCTTTAAAAGTGGCAAATAAAACTCTACATTTACCTAACAGTGATGAAAACGATCGCGTATGATTCAGGAGATCATGTATTTAAAAACAATGAATGAGATTTGGCCTAGACATATGTTTGACATTATTGAGATGGGGGGTACTCAGAATGATAGTGGTGATGAAGAAATCGTATTTATGGTCGATTTTTTACATTTTAAATATATTTTCGCAGTGAAATATCATGCTAACTAATTTGAGCTTGCCTCGAAGTAATCTACGATATATATATACTGTCATTGGGTAGACTATCAGGAATATTCATGTAGCAGTTTCTGAGTAAGAGGGATATGAACATAGCAGTGGTACATAAGAATTTTATTCCCCGGCATATAGGGTGCACTTGCACTGGGCAGTTAAGAGGTTTTAAAGTCACGTTTATGGTACACCTTCTATTTTTGACGAGTGTTTAATGATATAATAATTTATATGTTCTGACACTGCGTGTAAGTAAGTAACATCATAGTTCAGTCTGTACCAGTGTGGCAGCATTAGATGTGGGTGATGTTCTATTAAAATGTTCTTTGCTTAATTTTTTTTTTTGCCTCACAAATTTCTGTAGATCGTAGAATCATTTGGGTTTTTGGAATTGGATCCAGTGAAAATGCTTCTGTTAAAACAATTGTAAAATCAGAATTAATATGACACAGTTACTGACTTATTCGTCCAGCTGTCTATTTATTCATTCATTCATCGATCTATCGTATTCTTTAATCATTTATAAATCTGACTAGATCTGTAATTGTCGATGTCTTTATGGTTTTAATTCATCTATCTCAATTAATTCATTTAGATCTTTCTCCATTTGTTATGTGCTTATAAACTACTTATTTGTGTTAAATAATAATAATAATACATGAAATTTATATAGCGCCATATCTTGAAAAAAACACCCAAATCATAGCGCTTTCGTTCATCCCACTCATTCACATACAGCCAGTTACAATCAATAGTTTTTACAAATTCAAATTATACATTCACACGCACACACATAAAGGTTATACACTTCGGCAGGGTGGTGGGGGTTTGTCTGTTGAGGGCAGGGACACAAATGAGGTGGAACAAGAGGGGAGAATCTTAGGTTTGAAATAAATGAGTCTTGAGGCCAGTTTTAAAAAAGCTTCAAAAGAAGGCTTTTGGCGGAGGGAGAGAGGGAGGTCATTCCAGATCGATGGACCAGAAACAGAGAAAGAGCGACGGCCAACGGTGGACTGGTTGAATCTAGGTGTTCTTAAGCACAAGGTATCTGCAGCAGAGCGTAGGGAACGAGAAGGAGTGTACAGATGAAGACATTCACAGAGGTAGGAAGGTGCTGTTTTGTGGGGGCATTTGTAACAGAGGGTACTGATCTTATAGTTTACTCTCTGTGGCACAGGCAGCCAGTGGAGAGATAGCAAGAGAGGAGTAATGTGCTCAGATTTTTTCTTTCTGAGGACTAGTCGAGCTGCAGAGTTTTGTATACGTTGAAGGGAGTGGATAGATGAAGCTGGGAGACCGGCCAGAAGAAAATTGCAATAGTCCAGTCGTGAGAGAATGAGGGATGTGACTAGTTTGGATGTTGCATCAGTGGACAGGTACTTTCGAACTGCACTGATGCGCCGAAATTTGATAGTAGCACGACTGACAAGTTTGGGTGATGAACTTTTGTATGGAGAGTGTGTTGTCGATAATGAACCTAGATATTCACAGCAGTGGCTAGAGGGACAGACGTTATTGCCGAATTCTATTGAAGCTGTTGTGATGGAAGAGAGTTTGTGTTTGGTCCCTACAAGCATGGCTTCGGTTTTATCTGCATTTAACTGTAGCTTGTTCTGTATCATCCAATTTTGGATATCTTGAAGGCAGTAGGACATATCAATCAAGAGAGAAGGCAGATTTTCAGGAGTATCACTGCTAAGAATCTGAGAGTCATCTGCATAAAAGTGATGGTTGATCTGATGACGATTTATTATATGTGAAAGAGGAGCAGTGTAGAGAGTGAAAAGAACAGGGCCGAGAACTGATCCCTGTGGGACTCCACATTCCAGTTTGGTAGGTGTTGAAATTTAATCTTGTTTACTGCAACTGTGTGGAATCGGCCTGTAAGGTATGAACTAAACCAGGTGAGGGCTGTGCCTTTAATACCGAACGTATTTTGGAGACGGGAGAGAAGAATTGAGTGGTCTATAGTGTCGAAGGCTGCAGATAGGTCGAGAAGAGTGAGAAGGGAGATTTTTCCTGAGTCAGCCGCGTGTAGAAGCGTGTTTAGGGTGTGGACAAGGGTGGTTTCGGTGCTGTGGTTGACGCGATAGGCAGACTGAAAAGGGGGAAGGAGACTATATGAGTGAAGATGGTTGTTGAGTTTGTTTCAGAACAACTTTTTCAAGGACTTTAGAGATGAACGGTAGGTTGGATACAGGTCTATAATTCTTCACAGTGTTAGTATCGAGGTCGTGCTTTTTTAGTAGAGGTGTAACTATTGCAGTTTTGAGAGCAGTTTGAACAATTCCTGAAAGAAGTGATGAGTTAACCATTTTTGTGATGGTGGGTATAAGCTGTGAAAGGCACTGAGTAAAAAGAGAAGCAGGTATAGGATCAAGATCACATGATTTTATTGTCATTTCTTTCAGAATCGTTTGATTTCTTTCTCGCTTGTTGGTGAAAGAAAAGGAGAGGAGTACCAGAGAATTGGGGATCAGGAGGCATTTGGGTAGAAAGAAGTCTGATCCAATCTGGAGCGAATGTTGCGGATTTTATTAGAGAAGAAAGAAGAGAATATAGCAGGAAGTTCAGAGGTCCTGTGAACAGTAGGCATTGGGCTGCCTTTGCAGACCCCAGAGGGTTGATGTGAGGGGAAAAGAGATTTCATGGACGTGGCATCAAGAACTTGAGCAGAGTAATAGTTTGTCTTTGCAGAATGAATCAGGGTTTTGACTTTGTTTATTTGTTTTCGCAAGAGCTGTTTGTTTATTTCAGTTTTTGTTTTTCGCCACTGCCGCTCCAGTTGTCGGCGTTTGCGCTTTGCGACCAGGATATCGTGAGTGTACCATGGGGCGCAGGGCCTATCAGGAAGGACACGGTCAGTGGGAGGTGCATGCTCGTCAAGCAGTTGGCTAAGGACAGTGTTGTAGTATTCAGAAGGGTCAGCGTGATCAGGGATTTGTGATAGGCGTTCAGCTGCTTGAGAAGAGAAGGATTGAATGTCAATGGCCTTGAGATTGCGATTCTCTCTCTCTCTCCAAAAAAAATCTATGTATCTCTTGAAATTTATGCTCAAGTCAGTTAGGGATTATGTAATGTTAAACTTTTTAAAAATCACGTTGTCTTTGTTGTGGTAAGATTTTTACCTGTTTTGTTGATAGTCCCTAATCAGGGCAAGGGCCGGATGAAAAAAGTATGCGTATGCTTATTCTGTTACCTTTGAAAAATAAAGATTCATTCTCTCTCTCTCTCTCTCTCTCTCTCTCTCGCTCGCTCCTCTCTCTTCTCTCTCTCTCTCTCTCTCTCTCTCTCACTGTTACACACACACACACACACACACACACACACACACACACACACACACACACACACACACACACACACACACACAGCATTCTGATTAAAAGCTACGGTCTCCGTGGCATAAGACACAGAACCTGCCTTATCATATTTCTTTCCTTGACACAAAACCTCGTCCATGTGACACGCATGTAAAGTTATACTGTCTAAATCATCGTTTGCAAATGTGTGTATGTGTGGTGTGTGGGGGGGGAGGGGGGTTGTGTGTGTCTGTGGAGAGAGAGAGAGAGACGAGAGAGAGAGAGAGGAGAGGAGGGAGAGAGCGAGCGCATGCACACACACAACACACTCACACACAAGGACGCATGGATGCTCGTACGCACCCACGTTCACATGTATAAGCACGGCATATGCTAGCGCAAGTTAGCGCATGTCTAAATGCAGACAGACACACAAACACGCACACACAGGCACAAAGGCACAGACACAACAACAGCAACAACACAACACACACACTCACTTACCCACACTCACCCACACACTCCCACCCCACCCCCCAGACACACACACACACACACACACACACACACCACACACACAGAATATCCTCCACAAAGAAAACTCGCGTGCCAGACACACACAACACACACACACACACACACGCCCACCACCTCCCCACCCCCCACACACACTATGAAAAAATACCCCCACCCTGCTACATACTGCTACTACTACTACTACTACTACTACTACTACCCACCCCCCCTCCACACACACACACACACTTACAATAAAATACAGATCTATCACCTTATTTCAGAGCGGATTTCAGAACTAGAAGAAGAAAAGTGTATTGCTTTTGCCTATCAGGAAGGGGTTAGGCTGATATCCGACACTCCCAAGTGTTTATCCTTGTCAGGTGGAGATGAAATATTGCTGGGCAATAATGCACACACACATACACATATATATACATATATCTCACACTATCAATCTTATTGCACAGATTCGAACTAGGTTAGGTCTTTGTAAGTGTGTGTAGTGTTGGCGATTAGTGTTAGTCTTGTGTGGTAGTGTGTGTGTGTGTGTGTGTGTGTGTGTGTGTGTGTGTGTGTGTGTGTGTGTGTGTGTGTTGTGTGTGTGTGTGTGTGTGTGTGTGTGTGTGTGTCTGTGTGGTGTGGTGTGTGTTGTCTGTGTGTGTGTGTGTGTCTGTCTGTGTGTGTGTGTTGTGTGTGTGTGTCTGTGTGTGTGTCTGTCTGTCTGTGTGTGTGTGCTGTTGTGGTGTCTGTCGTTGTGTGTGTGTGTGTGTCTGTCTGTGTGTGTGTCTGTCTGTGTGTGTGTGTGTGTGTGTCTGTTGTCTGTCGTGTGTGTGTGTGTCTGTGTGTGTGTGTGTATGTGTGTGTTGTGTGTGTTGTGTGTGTGTGTGTGTGTGTGTGTGTGTGTGTGTGTTGTGTGTGTGTGTGTGTGTGTGTCATCGAATCTGAAAGTGCAGCTTCTTTGTATGAAACTAAACTAGTTTGATGTTTAAAGTTGGATTATTTCTTACTAAATGTTTAGATATCAGAAGTAAGGATGTTCACCTTACTTGAAAGTATATGATTAACTGTTGTTCCTATGGGCCATATGGCCTGCAAAAACTGAATTAAAATTAGTGTGTGTGTGTGTGTGTGTGTGTGTGTGTGTGTGTGTGTGTGTGTGTGTGTGTGTGTGCGTGCGTGCGTGCGTGTGTGTGTGTTGTGTGTGTGTGTGTGTGGACAGTCCCTAATCAGGGCAAGGGCCTGTATGATAGAAGTATGTGAATGCTTATCTGTAACCCTTGAAAAATAAAGATCATTCATTCATTCATTTGTTCTTCTCTCTCTCTCTCTCTCTCTCTCTCTCTCTCTCTCTCTCGCTCTCTCTCTCTCTCTCTCTTTCTCTCTGTATGGATATTGGGCTTATTTTAATATCATGAAATATGAAATATCCCTTAAGGGCGGGGACTGGATGTAAAAAATGCGCATGGGTGCTTATTATGCTCGAAATAAAAGAATTTGATTTGATGTTGATTTGGTTTGCTCTCTGCTCTCTCTCTCCCCTCTCTCTCTCTCTCCTCTCTCTCCTCTCTCTCTCTCTCTCTCTCTCTCTCTCTCTCTTCTATTTCAATATTGTATTAGTACTGTGAAATCAATGTTCTTTTCCATTGTGCCCCCCCCCCCCCCAATAACTCCCTTTTGTTGTATTATGGCCTAAGGCCGATGTACAATTAAACTATTTCAGAGTTCAGAGTTCTCTCTCCTTCCCTCCCTTCCTACCCCTCCCCCCCCTTTCTCTCTCCCTTGCTCCCTCCTTCCCTCTCTCTCTGCCTCCTTTCCTCCCTCTCTCTCTCTCCCTAATTCCCTCTTCCTCGCTCCCTCCCTCTCCCTCCCTCCCTCTCTCTCCCTCCCTCCCCCCTCTCTCTCTCCCTCCCTCTCTCTCTCTGACAAAACTTGTAGAAGGAAAGTCGGGGAACTGCACGGTGTATATAGATTTTTTTCAGGTCGTGTCTCTTGGGTAAGTTTAACCTGGCGGAGCCCATTTCTCTCTCAGGTACAGGATGCATGCTGGGTATGTGTCTTCCTAACCCACAGCGCATGAATGACAGGGTCTGTAACGTGCATAATTTATACGATCTTCTGCATGCACACACACACATACACGAAAAAGAATCGAGTCACGCTGTGTGTGTGTGTGTGTGTGTGTGTGTGTGTGTGTGTGTGTGTGTGTGTGTGTGTGTGTGTGTGTGTGTGTGTGTGTGTGTGTGTGTGTGTGTGTGTGTGTGTGAAACAGAGAGACAGAGA
>CM054145.1:5196625-5199125 GCA_028751875.1 Rapana venosa
CGTATAGCGCTGAATCTTGTCAAGCAAAAACAAATGGAAGCGCTTATGCACTCTGTCTCACTCATGCTACCTGGGGATCACTGTCAGACCGTAAGTACACACTGGATGATAAGTTCGCCTGTATGACTTGTTTTGTTCTTAAACATCTCGCCACATCGCCAGCCATACTCCGACTTCGGAGGATGACGAGTGCAGGTCATTACGTTAAGAGCTCGTCATGGCTGAAGGCAATCTCAACACATTTTCAAAGATAACCACTTTTGTAAATAGTGTTTCGGTACTAAGCTTACATCAATAGCTTTTGTTGATGTTGTTTTTTTGGGGGGGTGCTTTTTTTTCCATCACATTTTTAATCCGAGATTTTCTTTTTTTCATTTTAACAAGGTGACAGCCCTGATATGGCCTCTGTGGTCGGCGGGGCTATAAACAATTTGTTTGGATTCTCACCTAAAACTTCAAAGTTTACCAAAGGTGAGATTTTGCGTATGCGACCTTTTTCTGACCACTAATCAGGTAGCCGCTTTCCGACTTCGGGAAACAGAATAATGTATAATTTATAAAACTGAGTAGGGAGTCTGAAGTGAAGCTACTCACAGTCAATGGCTCAAAAAACCAGTTGAATAGATAATTTTATAGATAACTACCTTGAGAAATGAATGAGTGAATAGATATAAATAAACACAAGAAAATAGCTAAGTGAAAAAGAAACCACCCCTGTAGTAAACAGCAAACTAAAGCGAAGCAGTTCTCAGTTACTGCTGAACAATAGATTACATGAATGAATGGCTAAATAAATATATAGATAAACTGATCGCTCTCTCTCTCTCTCTCTCTCTCTCTCTCTCTCTCTCTCTCTCCCTTCCTATCTCTCCCTCCTCCTCCCCCCCTCTCTCTCTCTTTCCCCTTTCCTATCTCTCTCTCTCTCCCCTCTCCCTCCCACCCCCGCTCTCTCTCTTTCCCCTTTCCTATCTCTCTCTCCCTCTCCATCCCTCCCTCCCTCTCGCGCGCGTGGGTTTGTATGTGTGAATTTGTTTTAAGCTATCTTGGACTGTTCATACCAATTTGAAATGTATTTTTCTGGTGTCTTTTGTATGAATGCGCCTGTCAGTATTGTAATTGTCCTTCATGGGATGATTAAAGTGTTTTCGACTTGACTTCTCTCTCTCTCTCTCTCTCTCCCTCTCTCTCTCTCTCTCTCTCTCTCTTCTCTCTCTCTCTTCTTCTCCTCTCTCCTCCTCTCTTTCACGGCTGGGGTTTGCAGGAGGTCTGCCCGCTGGCCTCAGCCGACACATTCCCACTTCAGAGTAGCTCATTTCATTGTACAGGATGCATGCTGGGTATGTCGGTGTTTCTGTAACCCACCGAAAGCTGACATGAATCACGGGATCTTTAACGTGCATATTTGAGCTTCTGTACATGTATATGTATACACGCCGAAGCGAATTAAGGCACTGGCAATTCTGCACTTGAAGATGACCTGGTCTAAAAAGGTAAAGGTGCCCCATAACCTATGCGGTTGTTGGGGAGCGAGGCATCAGAGACTTCAGCTTCTCTAGGGGCCAGCATACTGAGGGCGGCGCCCATCTCCTCTCCTTGGCTGTTTTACCTTCCCTGACCCTAAAGAGGCAGGTACCCATTTACAGCTGGGTGAACTGGGGGACTGTACTGAAGCCAAGGCATGGCGCAAACGGTCGCCCATCCACTTGGTAAACACGCTCGATGCTGCTATAACCTTAGCGTGGGGAAAGCGAGTGCTGTGACCACTGAGCTATCCCTACCCTACATACACACACATAAATCAATAACTAAGAGAGTACCCTCACAGTGTGCAGATATACACTCTATCTATCTATCTATCTGTCCCGTAGTCTGACGACCGTGGGGGCACCCTCAAAGACTCAGCAACCAGTTCCCTCCATTCCTCTCTCTGTTCTGCCTTTCTCAGGGTTTTGTTGAGTTCTAGGCCTGTCCATTCACTGATGTTATCCTCCCAGCTCTTCCTTGGTCTGCCTCTTCTTCTTCCTCCTTGGACAGTGCCTTGCAAAACTGTCTTTGTAATTCCTTGGGATCTTGTGACATGCCCATACCACTTAAGTTTACGCTTTTTCACGATCGTTAGAAGGTTCTCATAGGGTCCAATGGTTTGCTGGATTCTGTTATGCACGCTTTCGTTGCTTATGTGGTCTTTGTAGGAGATGCCAAGGAGTCTCCGAAAGCATCTCATCTCCACTGCCTGTACTCTCTCTCCAAATCTGCAGTCAGGGTCCATGATTCACAGGCATACAGAAATATGGATATGACAAGGGAGCGCATTAGTCTGATCTTGGAGATAAGTGAGATATTCTTGTCTCTCCAGATGGTGTTTAGTTTTGACAAAGCTGTTATTGTCTGTGCAGTCCTGCATACTACTTCTGGCTTGGATCCCTGGTCGGATACAATGGCTCCCAGGTACTTGAAGCTTTGAACTGTTTCCAGCTTCTGGTCATTAACCCTGATATCA
>CM054145.1:5201625-5252336 GCA_028751875.1 Rapana venosa
CTCTCTCTCTCATGCCGAAGTCGGATGCGCTGGGCCTGACTTGTCAGGCGCTTAACAGCAGCGCGACGCATTTTCGCTCATATGACACACAAAATGGGTTGCTGTCTAAGTGTTTGAGAAAGAAGAAAAAGAGGATGTAAAGATACAGAGATATATATATGTTATATACGTGCACAGATATGTATAATGCGCATATCCACAGATATACATAGTGTTCACAGTTATGATGATGTACACATACACAGATATACATGATACACACACACACACACACACACACACACACACACAGATCTATACATGATGTACATATACACATGATGTACATATCCACACATATACATATAATACAGACATGCACAGATATACATATATACATGTCTAGATAGACCTCCTCACCTCAACTATCTCGAAATCTACGTTGGTGCATCACTGAAGACTTTGCAACCAGCTTCCTCCATGTTCTCAGCTTTCTGTAGCAAGTCGCTCCACAAAGGCCAGTCCACTCTCTGCTGTTGTCTTCTCGCCGCTTTCTCTGTTTAAATACACAATGTACAGATACCGAGATATAAATGATGTACAGACACAGAGATATGCATGTTTATACGTCTTTTATTTATGCCCCCAAAGGAAGTGACAGGATAATCACATTTTGCAATCTTGATTGTACAGACACACGCAAAATAATACATGATAATTATACAGATGGACAGAGATGTGTGAGTGTGTGTTCGATTTTATTTTACGTCTTTTCACAAGTTGTGTTATTAGACGGATGGGGGGGGGGGGGGGGAGGGGGGGGGGGGGGGGGGGGAAGGGGGGCTATGGAGTTGGATCAGCGTGTGTGTGTGTTTTCTTTAATGTCCATTCACTAATATATGTACATACATACATACATACATACATATGTGTGTGGGGCGGGGAAGAGGGGTATGTGGGTATGTGTTTGCGTGTGTGTGTTGCTGCTGCTGTAGTTGCTGCTGCAGTTTCTGCTGCTGTAGTTGCTGCTGTAGTTGTTGCTGCTGCTGTAGTTGCTGCTGTAGTTGCTGTTGTAGTTGCTGCTGCTGTAGTTGTTGCTGCTGCTGTAGTTGCTGCTGCAGTTTCTGCTGCTGTAGTTGCTGCTGTAGTTGTTGCTGCTGCTGTAGTTGCTGCTGTAGTTGCTGTTGTAGTTGCTGCTGCTGCTGTAGTTGCTGCTGTAGTTGTTGTTGCTGCTGTAGTTGCTGCACCTTCTCCTGCTGATCACTCTGGGCGTCAGTCACTCAAGTCATAATTATGTTCTCTGACTCGCTCATCCTGCCTCGTGGTTACAGTGATGCATTCGTGATCTGCTGAACCGGGCTCGAATCTCGTTCAAGAGGATTTTTCCTTTGGAGTTAGCATCAGTGCCGACTCCACTCTCCCCAAAAGTCCTTCGGATGAGACTATAAACGAGGTCCCGTGTGAGGATGCATGCAAAACATCTTGTACACACGTTAAAACCCGTTCCGCTTTTCAGAAGAGTAGGCCGTTGGGTTCCATTGGGAACGGATGACAAAATTGACAAAACTGCATACTCACGGGGACTGGATGCAAAAAAGCACACGAGTGCTTATTCCATTATCCTCGAAATAAAAGAACAAATAAACAGATGAGAATCACTGTGGGACTGTATGCAGATTGCACACTGAAGAAGATGTTTGCATGTGCATGTCGACTCTCTTCAAAGTACCTTGCCACACAAGCACAGGCAGCCATCCTCCAGCTTCAGAGGATTCTTATCCTCCTTTTAAAAGGAAAGTACAACTCGTTACGCTGAGAGATTATCACGGGCTGAAGACAAGTCTCCACAGTTTTACGGCAGAAGAATCAATCCCGAAGTCGGATGCGGCTACCTTTCATGCTGGGGGGAAAAAGAACCGGTCCCATAAGCTAAATCGCATCATTGGTGAACCTCGGAGCTCTAGCGGAGGAAAGGAACAAAAATCGCAAGAACTGTTTCATGTTGGACTCAGTATCTAGAGAGATGCAAGACAAAACTGTAGGGTGGGACCAAACACATATATTAAAACGGGGTAATTAGACGTCAGATTTCAAGATTTAAGATTTCATTCCTTTCACCCCTTTTGGGGTATGGAGGATTACAAACGAATTTAACAGGAGAACAAACCTAACAGCATGCTATACACCCCTAAAATAATGTCAATACTAACAGGAACCGAAAAGCAAGAGTTCATCGCAAAATGATAAGCGAACAGTATTAAAGACTTAAGACTATTTTTAAAGTATACATATTTCTTTAAAAGATACAATCTACACTTGTGAAAGACAAGTCAAACTTCAAGAAATACCTGCAAATCTTGAGAGAGGCAAGAGAACTTTTCGAGATTTACATTTCATTAGCCTACAAAACCTTAACTGGACTGAAGAAAATGTTGGGGAATAAAATCTTGTCACAAATGTTTGAAGTGGGGACATTCCATGACCAAATAAAATTCATCCCCTAAAATAGACATACTGCATTTTGAACATATTCTTTCTTCCCGTGGTATGTTCTGGAAATGTCCAACCTTAATAGGAAGATTGTGACAACTACAACGAAATTTCGTAAGACATCTGGTGGACAAAATCGATACCAAAATCGATCTTATAGCTTTTTATAATAACGGCATCTACTATTATTCCACAGCTCAATTCTCCATCCATTAACAAAATTTTCTAGTAAGAAGGCTTTGATATGTTAACTTGTAGAATTCATACTTGAACAAAACTGCCTCACCCACAAATTCGCTTTGGTACTAAAGTGTTTTATATCTTATTTAGCCACGATAAATGAATCGGAAGATTTATCATGTAAATCTTTCATCATCTGATAGATATACAGGTGTGTACTACCCATTGGGGACGGGATAGCTCAGTGGTCGGACCACTCGCTTTCCCCCATATAAGGTTAAGTAGCATCGAGCGTGGTTACCAAGTGGATGGGTGACTGACTGTGCGCCTTGGCTTCAGTACAGTCCTCCAGTTCACCCAGCTGTAAATGGGTACCTGCCTCTTTAGGGTCAGGGAAGGTAAAGCAGCGAAGGAGAGGAGATGGGCGCCGCCCTCAATATGCTGGCCCCTACAGAAGTGAGGTCTCTGATACCTCGCTCCCCTACGACCTTATAGGTTATGGGACTCCCTTTACCATCCCTTCCTCTCTGTGACAGTGGCGGGATCTTCAGAGGTGGTTCTGGCCACTCAGGTCAACGGTCACTTTTTCACCGACAGCAGCAGTGGCCCCCACATTCAGGCCACGGGTCAGGGGGTGGGGCTACGTCTGCCCAGTGCCCAGGTGACCGACAGTGGGCTCTACTCTGTTCACGTCAACATGGAGAACAACAACACCGCCATTCAGTCGCACGAGCAGAGCGTGCATGTGGTTGTGACAGGTAAGGGGGGAGGTTGGTGCGACGACCCTAGGGTCAGTTTGGGGGTGGAGAGGGGGGATGCAGTGGGGAAAGGAGGGAGGGAATGTGTGTGACGCAGTAGATTGAGTCTTTAATTAGATGTGTGTTCCCTTGTCCCTCAAGTTGAGGTTAAGCAGTATTGAGTGTGGTTACCAAGTGGTTACCACGGCGCTTCAAATCCAGCATCAACAGAGCCAGAACAAGAACCTACCCTGGAGCTGACATAGGCAGCGACCACGACCTTGTGCTGCTGGTATTCAAAATGAAGCTGAAGAAAAATAAACAGCCTGCAAACCCACGTATCAAATTTGACGTGGACAAACTGAAAGATCCAGATGTCGAGGAGATTTTCCAAGCTAAACTTGGCGGACGTTTTGCGGCAATAACCCTCCTGGACAATGACGTCAATGACCTCACCAACAACTTTAATGATGCAGTCCGAGAAACAGCAGAGGAGGTACTCGGTCATCAGAGGAATAAACACCAGCCATGGACTACCAATGACATCTTGGACCTCTGCGATACAAGAAGAGCACTGAAACCAACCAGGTCTTCCAACCCTAAAGAATACCGAGAGGCAACAATCTTGTGAAGAAGTCAATGTTAAAGGCCAGAGAGAAGTGGATCAGTGATCAATGTGATGAGATCGAAAAAAGCATGAAAGTGGGCAACAGTAAAAAGGCATACGACACACTGAAGAAACTCACAAAACCACTTCAAACCAAATCATCAGTTATTGAAGACAGCTCCGGAAACCTCCTCACAGAAAGCTCAGCTGCATTGAACAGGTGGTCTGAGAATTGTCAAGAACTATACAACTACCCAATCCAACCTGACAAGAGCATAATAGAAGAGGAAGCAGCAACATCAAGAGTACCCTCGCCATTACCTATACTGAGGGAAGAAGTGGAAGAAGCCATCCGCAGTTTACCAGTAGGAAAATTCCCAGGAGCAGACAACATACCAGCAGAGCTGCTCAAGCATGGTGGCGAAACAGTTATCACACATGTTACAGCTATCTGTCAGAAGATTTGGGAGACAAAACAGTGGCCAACAGAATGGACACAATCACTCATCATACCTCTGCCCAAAAAGGGGAATTTATGCCAATGCCAAAACTATAGAACAATCAGCCTCATCAGCCACGCCAGCAAGATCATGCTCAAAGTTATTTTGAATCGACTCAAGAAGGAGGCAGAAGAACACCTTGCAGAGGAACAAGCTGGGTTCAGGGCAGGCAGGAGCACAATCGAACAGATTTTTAACTGCCACATCCTGATGGAAAAACATCTTCAACATCAGAGAGACCTGTTCCACAACTTCATCGACTTCAAGAAGGCTTTCGACAGAGTATGGCACGAAGGCCTGTGGCAGGTCCTCAGAATGTTTGGCATTGAAGAAGGACTAGTGCAAACCATTCAAGCACTATACAACACCGCAAGCTGTGCAGTCCTTCTGAACAATCAGGTCGGAGACTACTTCAAAACCACAGTTGGGGTCCGACAAGGATGCCTGTTATCTCCAGTCCTGTTTAATCTGTTCTTGGAAAACATTATGAGAGAGACCCTCCATGACTTCCACTCTACCATCTCCATTGGCGGCAGACCCCTCAACAACTTGCGGTTTGCCGATGACATTGACCTCATGGGCGGAAGTAACACAGAGCTGCAAGATCTTACGACCAGACTTGAGAAAAGAGCTGGAGCATATGGAATGGAGGTGAGCTCGGAGAAAAGTAAAGTACTTGTGAACAGCACGAGCAACGCCACTGCTAAAATGTACATGAACGGCCAGCAACTGGAGGAGGTAGACGCTTTTAAATACCTTGGCGCTACTCTCACAAAGGACGGGCGATCGACGACAGAAATCAAAGTCAGGCTAGCCATGGCAACATCTTCCATAACAAAACTCACCACCATATGGAAAAGTAAAGAGATCAGTTTCCCAATCAAACTAAAGCTCTACAAAGCCCTAACTTAGACTATCCTGCTGTACGGAAGTGAAACCTGGACATTGACTGCTGAAACAGCAAAGCGAATCCAGTCATTTGAAGCAAAATGCCATAGAAAACTGCTGGGCATATCCTAGAGAGAACGAAAGACCAATGAATTTGTCAAGAGCCAAATAACACGGCTGGCAGGTCCACAGGAACCCCTTCTCACCATCGTCAAGAAGAAAAAGCTGACATGGTTCGGCCACGTCACCCGCCACAACACTCTGCCAAAAACAGTACTGCAGGGAACACTCGAAGGTGGCAGAAAGAGGGGAAGACAGAACAAGTCATGGATGGACAACATCAGAGAATGGACCAGGATGAATGACTCGGCACTACTACGCAGAGCCGAGGACCGAGATGGATAGCGGAGGCTTACCACGGCATCGTCTTTTGTGTCTCCTCCACGACCGCCAAGGTCACGGGACTGATGATGATGATGATGACCAAGTGGATGGGTGACTGTTTGTGTGCCTTGGCTTCAGTACAGTTCCCCAGTTCACCCAGCTGTAAATGGGTACCTGCCTCTTTAGGGTCAGGGAAAGTAAAGCAGTGAGGGAGAAGAGATGGGCGCCACCCTCAATATGCTGGCCCCTGGAGAAGCTGAGGTCTCTGACACCTCGCTCTCCAATGATCGCATAGGTTATGGAACACCTTGACCTTTCTGTTCATTGAACAGTGGGGCATGCATACATTGGCAGCGGAAAGACCAGTTGTCAACACAATAAAAGATAGCTTTTCTAACAAATGCTCTCTGTACAATTAAAAAACATTCTTTTTATTTTGCTCCTTTTATATTTACCAAAGATCGAGAACAAAAAAACAAAAAACAGCAATCGGCCCTAGGATTTGACAGAAAAGGACTAGCACACAAGCTCAAGACAAACATTGGCCAACAAACAACGTTATTCCAACTGAGGTAGAAATAAAACAAAATAATAAATCAACGATAAAAAGCGAACAAGACAAAAACTGGTAAATATACTGTGTTGGGTGTTGAATACTTTTAAATAATAATGAAAAAAGTTTAACACACGAAATAAGACAAATATTGGTAAAAGAAAGAATGTGTGTGTGTGTGTGCGTGCGTGCGTGCGTGCGCGCGCGTGTGTGCGTGTGTGTGTGTGTAATTCTTGTATAAAAAAAAAGTTTAAACACGAAAAAAGGACACCAGATGAACATCGCATGGTCATTATTGTCATTCCAATTGAATATGACCATCTGCATGGAGATGACAATCAAACATTTGCAAGTCAACAGATAATAGAGGATCGGTGGTCTAGAGGTAACGCGCCTGCCTAGAAAGCGAAAAGTTCTGGTCGGAAGTGTGCGGTGGTTTGATCCCCGTTTGAGCCATATACTTTTCCCCCATGAGTGGTGGTTTGGGTGCTAGTCTTTCGGATGAGACGATAAACCGAGGTCCCTGAGTTACACAAAATTATTTAGCGCACGTAAAAGAACCTACGGCAACAAGAGAAAGTTGTCCCTGGCAAAATTCTGTAGAAAAAAATCCCACTCTGTAGGGAAACAAAATACAGTTGCAGACAGAGAGGAGAGGGAAAGTAGTGGGTGGCGCTGCTCTTGTGGCGACGCGCTCTCGAGCATCCCGAATTTCACGCGGAGAAATCTGCCGTGACTTAAAGTGGTATAAAGTAAAACCAAATCAAATAAATTTTTTAAAATAGAATAAAATATATTGTCACTCCAGTTGAATATGGCCCTCTGCATTGATGCGACAAGACTACTTCCATTTTATTTTTATTTCTTTCATTCTTTCATGTCGAGGATAATGGAATGAGCACTCATGTGCTTTTTTCATCCACTCCCCGTGTGTATGCAGTTTTGGAAATTTTGTCGTCCGTTCCCATAAAGCCCCGTGTCTGCTGGTTTTCTTTTTTCGTTTTTGCTGCAGCGGATCCCATCGCTGAGAACAACAGTCTCCAAGCCCATGTCCAAGGTGCCCAGTTCATCAACTCCACCCAGCAGTTCCAGCTGGTGCTCACCTGTGGCACCATCAAGCCACTGTGGGCCCCGCAAACACAGATCGTCTGGACTGTGAGTATCCCCTGCCCCTCTCTCTCTCTCTCTTTCTGACAGGAGTATGGACAGGAGAAGTTCGATCCTGTTTGGTTGGGCGTTTCCTAGCTGAATAACTTTATGGGTCACTCAGAAGGGGAAAGGATAGCTCAGTGGTCAGAGCACTCCCTTTTCCCAAGCCAATGTTAAGCAGCATTGAGCGTGGTTACCTCTTGAATGGGTGACCGTTTGCGCGCTTTGGCTTCAGTAGAGTTCCCCCAGTTCACCCAGCTGTAAATGGGTACCTGTCCTCTTTAGGGTCAGGGAAGGTGAAGCAGCGAGGGAGAGGAGATGGGCGCAGCGTCCTCAATATGCTGGCCCCTGGAGAAGCTGAGGTCTCTGATGCCTCGCTCCCATACGACTATACAGGTTATGGGACGCCTTTACCTTTAAGTAGAATGTTCACCCTGTCTCACTCACACCACTGTGAAAGCGTAAGTAGGCTGCTAGATACTGGATGTTAGAAGTTTGAAGGGGTATGGCTGTTTTTGCAGTATTTCGCCCTGTCATCAGCAGTGGCACTGTAACTCTCTCTCCGTCCAAACATTCCCGACTGGGAACGTTCGTCACATAGTAGGAACGTTCCCGATCAGGAATCCCCCAGGTTTGGACAATGTTCATTTCAGGAACTAGCACCATCATGACGTTATAAGCTAATAATAGCATTGCTGGACTATTTCTCTGTCGAAAACAACCCATCAGAACATATCTTAATGTTTTGTGGCTGTTTGTTAGGCCGGGTTGTGACCTGACCCTTTGCATCTCATGACTGTCAGTGTCAAACCGGGTCCCACGCTTCAACTTAGCAACACCAAAGCGTGATAAAAGACAACGAAAACAACGTTATCAAACTGCTTCAGACTGAAGGTTGAAACATTGATGAAGGGAGTGATGATGATGATTGAAGTTTCTGATGAGGGGGTGGGGGGGGTGTTGAATTAACGGAATCCCACTGGCTGCATGTCAGTGAAGGAGAGGGGAGGAGGTGGGTGAAGCAGACAATGCATCAAGTGAAACAGAGCCGTTTGACGCAACAGCTATGAATGGGGACGGGTTTTTACAGTGCATGCTTCCTGATTGGCATTGCCCTATGAGTCATTTTCCTTGTTCCAGCCTGTTCTGGATCTCCTGGCCTCCAGGTGCCACAAGAACGCCCCACTCCTCCTTCCCCCTTTTGCTTTCTGATATTCCAGGCTTGTATGTGCATAACACCGCATCCTAGTGTCTATCATCTTCGCCGAAGATGAATTCCAATCATTGTCTGTATTATTCTGAGCACTGGCAGACTTGTTTCACCTCCTTGTGGTTCCTGGGATACAGTCTAAAGTTGCGAGTGCACGTTTTTTTTTAAACTTAAATTTGGAACACTTTTGACGCACCGCTACTAGCTAAACTAATAAAGAAAGAAATTTAATACTTTGACATTAACTTACTCATTGTATTACTGATAAATTCCTAAAATTTTATCTCCTTACATGCAATGGCTTTTTTGTGAGTTTTTCCCCCAACACTTACAAATAGCTAGGATGTGGTGAATAGCAGGGGAGAGAACTGTCAGAGCTGATTGAGTTAAACTACAAGCCCCAATGGTCCATTAGACTAGGGATAGTTCAGTTGCTGTGAGAGGAGAACGCACATAGAAGATTGAGCATAATATTTCGTCATCTCTTACACATGCTGTCACCTAACATACTAGTACATTTTTTGGTCATTTAGACCAGAAACAGAAAGGAAGGAAGAGGGAGTAAGGGAGACAGAGAAATCGAGGAAGTAGAGTAACGAACAAACACCGCCCTGACAGATTGGACAGAGCCAAACGAAGACTAACAAACACCAAACGAAGGAAGACAGACACGCAGACAAACTGACCTAGACAGACAAACAGCTAGCTTAGCCAGCCACACAGACAGACACACAGAAACTACTACACGTCTAGACTTCACGGGAGAGTGTGTCTCCTCCTCCTCTTTGCTGTGCAGACGCCCTCCAAGCAGACGCTGGCCAGCACACAGCAGGACAGCAGTGGTCACTTCTCCCTGGCCCTGCCCAACCCCGTCCTCAGCGGCACCTACACCTGCAAGGTCAGCCACTCCTGCCCCGCCTCCCGCTGCCTGCCCAGTGACTCGCCCCTGAGGTCAGGGGTCAGCGTGGAGGTGGAGGGGGTGGGGGCCCGGCTGCTGCTGATGGAGGAGGAGTTGCGGGCCCTGGGCGGGCGGCTGCGGCAGGCTGGAAGCCACAACGCCCAGCTGACGGCTCTGGTGCAGCAGGTGGGGCCAACAACTCCCTGCTGGCCTCCCTGCTGCACACCCTCAAGGAAGACAACGCCAGGCTGCAGCAGACCATGCTGACCCTAGGCAGCGGTACGTTGTGTTCGGGGGGGCACTTCTTTCTGGACATGTCTTGATTTTGAGCTAGTTGGTTGGCTTTTTTGGGGGGGTAGGTCGGGTGGCTACTTTTTTAACGTCAGCATCTTGGGAAAGCGAATATCAGGCTGGTGAGTCTTAGAAGTAGTACGTTGTGGCATTCTTTTTACATTTTTGTTCTTGTTGTTGTTGTCGATGATTTGTTGGTTGATATTGTCCTCTTAAACTCAACATCATGCTATAAACTATAAAAAAAATGATTTGAGTTGGATTGGAACTCGGCATCATAGGGATTCTTCTTCTTTGTGGAGTGGTGGTTGGTATTTTCTTAAACTCAGCATCAAGCTCTAAACAAAAAAGATTGGGCTGGATTGGAACTCAGCATCATAGGGATTCTTCTTCTTTGTCGAATGCTCAGACAACAACTCTAGAGGCCCTGACAAATGCCGTGGTACGCTGGAGGCCCTCCAGGGGTCGGTCCGAAGAGGTTGTCCCTCATCGGCAGGTCTGTAGTCCTGATATCGGCAACTCAGGTTTTGGTGTGTTGGACAGACAGGTCTGGAGAAAGTGTTCCTCTGTCATGGGAGAAGTGCTGAGAAGCACGCCTCAGAATCACCAAGTGGAACTTGGTGAACAGGTGATGTCTGGGTCTGCAGGGTCCAGTCCTCAAGTCTCACAATTGTGACTTGGTCTTCTCTGGGGAGGAGGTAGTAGTCATCCATACTGTTGAAATCAGGGTGCTGCTGAAGCTATGTGTTGCTTTTCCCTCACTACTGTCCTCGCTTCTTCATACCTTATTTTCTGCTCCTCTCGAGCGTGGTTACCAGTTGGATGGGTGACCGTTTGCGCGCCTTGGCTTCAGTACAGTTCCGCCAGTTCACCCAGCTGTAAATGGGTACCTGCCCTCTTTAGGGTCAGGGAAGGTAAAGCAGCGAGGGAGAGGAGATGGGCGCCGCCCTCAATATGCTGGCCCTAGAGAAGTGAGGCCTCTGACGCCTCGCTCCCCTACGACCTTATAGGTTATGAGACTCCTTTACCTTTACCTTTTTACTTGAGGCATCTGACTTCCTTAAGAGAAAAATTATTCCCAAATCGTTCCACTTCAGATTGAAAACGTACTTTTCTACACATTTATAAATTTACAATCTTTACACTGCTTACCTTCGCCGTCACATAACCCGTAGTAGTCTCTTCAACCGTTCGGGCACCACTGAAGATTTTGCAACCAGCTTCCTCCACTCCTCGTGGTTCTCAGCTTTCAGTGGAATGACGTTCCACTCAAGGCCAGTTCACTCTGTGAAGTTGTCTTCCCATCGTTTTCTCTGTCTGCCTCTTGTCTCCCTCCTTGTACTGTTCCCTGTAGGACAGCCATGATCATTGCTATACAACTTCGAGCAAATACAGCGTTGAACAAAACATTGTTAGTGTATCAGTTTAACTTTAAAATGGTGGCACAGTTGGTTTTTTGTCCTTTTTTGATCGGCATTTACTTCAGATATCTTGTTTCTTTATTTTCCTATCACTAACTTGTCAACGTTTATAATCATATCAACATCTTTCTTCTACGTCGAACGCTCAGGCAGCAATTATTGTTGCTTGTCATATGAGCGAAACTGCGCTGAGCTGCCTTTAAGCGACTGACAAGTCAGGCCCAGCGCATCCAACTACGGCGTGTGAGATAGTTGTTATCTTTTAAATCTTTCTGGGGGGGGGGGGAAGGCAGGAGAATGGACCAAGAAGGAAGAAAATACATTAGAAGGAGGTGACAGGAAAAAAGGAACAATGCAGAAACAAAGAGAGGGACAGAAAAGAGGGAATTCCTGCCACAAAATTCCCAGAAGGTGGGGATGCTATATATACCGACAGGCCCTCGGCATCCCCACTGGGGAATCTCAGCATCCCATACTGCTTTATACTTCTTTTCGCTTTCAATTACCAACTCTTCGTCGATTTTTGTTCAGTTTGCAGTAAAGGCCAAAGTCATATGTGAATGTGTGTGTGTGTGTGTGTGTGTGTGTGTGTGTGTGTGTGTGTGTGTGTGTGTGTGGTGTGTGTGTGTGTGTTCGATTCATTTACGTCTCTTCACAAATTGTGATATTAGACGGAGAAGTGGGAGAGGCTGGATCAGTGTTTGGGGGTGGAGGAGACACACATATTTTGAATACTGGTGAACGAGTAAATGAAAATGAAATGACTGACCTACCATAAAAAAACTACAATATGCAACTCTTGATTTATGCTTAAGTACAACAGGCAAAACGTGTGTGTGTGTGTGTGTGTGTGTGTGTGTGTGTGTGTGTGTGGTGTGTGTGTGTGTGTGTGTTGTGTGTGTGCACGCGCGCTTGCGTGCGTACGTGCGTGCGTGCGTGCGTACGCGCGTATGTATATGGTGATTTTTGTTTCTTGTGGGGAAGGGGGGATATATATATATATATATGGGGTTGTTGCTTTTTTGGCGGAGTGCATTTTTGGCAGGATTGTTGCTTATTTCTTTATTATTGTCTTTTGTTTTTGTTTTGGGAAGGGGGTAGTGTCTAGGGTCATGTGATTGTGTAAATGTTTTAAAGAAGACACTTATTGTTTTTTTTATTTTATTTATACCACTTTAAGTCACGAGACTTTTCTGCGTGAAATTCGGGCTGCTCTCCCCGGGGAGAGCGCGTCGCCACAAGAGCAGCGCCAACCTGGTTTTTTTTGTCTGCAACTGTATTTGTTACCCTATCAGAGTGGCTTTTTTCTACAGAATTTTGCCAGGGACAACTCTCTTGTTGCCGAGGGTTCTTTTTCGTGCGCTGAATAATTATGTGTAACACACGGGACCTCGGTTTATCGTCTCATCCGAAAGACTAGCGCCCAGACCACCACTCATGATCTAATGGATGGGGGAAAAGTTTCGGGTCCAAACGGGATCCGAACCACCGCACACTTCCGACCCGGACTTTTCGCTTTCTAGACAGGCGCGTTACCTGTAGACCACCGATCCACCACTTTCCTTTCTTTTCTTTGTTTAACATTATTTTTGTAATCTGTTACAGCCGCAATAAGAGGAAGCTGCGACTTCGACGTGGACATGTGCGGATACACGCAGGCAGCTTCCGGTGAAGACGACTTCGACTGGAAACGGCAGAACGCGACCACCCCCTCCCTTCAAACTGGCCCCCCGTCAGACCATACCCCGGGCGCAAATGGTCAGTCTTGAGCGAGTGTGCCTGCCTTTAGCCCCTGGACTTTATCACAGTTCTTGATCAGCCAAGTGAGAGGCTGTAGTATGACCAGTGGCTTTCTTTCCCACTCATGGACTTCCACTTTACAGCTTACTCTTTGGTGATCGACTATGACTCTGACTAGGAGGCTTGACTCGCACAGTCCTTATGTGCAAATTACAACAGAGGAAATTACAAAAACAATCAAAAAGCTGAAAAATAACAAATCGCCTGGAAAAGATGGAATCACAAACGAAATGATCAAATCAGTTTCATCTAATGTTATAGAGATAATGCGGAATATTTTCAATTTAATATTAGAAACGGGTATATATCCCTGTGACTGGAAAGTAGGAGTGAATGTCCCAATCTATAAAAACGGATGCATATACAACCCAGAAAACTACAGAGGAATAACCATAGAATTTCTGAATATTTAGAAAATAACAATAGTATTGTCAGAGAACAAGCTGGTTTCAGAAAAGCATGCAGAACAACGGACCATATCTTCCTACTTAACAATTTAATAGATAGTGTACTGAAAGTAAAAACTAAAAGACTTTATTGCTGCTTTGTAGATTTTCAGAAAGCGTTTGATAATGTGTGGCACGAGGGTCTTCTTATAAAGTTAAACGAAATAGGAATAACAGGCAAAACTTTTAATGTCATTAAAAACATGTATTCCAATGCTACAATATTTACAAAAATACGAGGCAAACACACAGATGAAGTCATAGTCAGAAAAGGGGTACATCAGGGAAATACATTAAGTTCTACATTATTTAATGTAGATGTCAATGATATAGTTCAATATACTGATGAGAAAGATTCGCCATATATAATCGCAAAAGACAGAATTCCTTGTTTACTCTATGCTGATGACCTGGCATTGCTATCAACAACCAAAATAGGTCTTCAAACTAAACTGAATAAACTGCAAGAATACTGTTCTAATTGGGGTTTAAAGATAAACAAAACAAAAACAAAGGTAATAGTCTTTACGAGATCACCTCCTAAAATTCCAATTCATTTTAAATGTGGAGAGCATGTAATTGAAACAGTAGAAACTTATAAATATCTAGGTGTCGTTTTTCATCAGAACGGGAAATTTCAAGCAACACAAGAACATTTAGTAAAACAAAGCAACAAAGCAATATACGCCTTTAAAAGAGCAATTCATGGACAAAATTTAAAGACTACTATAATAATGCGTTTATTCGACTCACTGATAACCCCTGTTTTAACCTATGGAGCAGAAGTTTGGTTTCCTTTTTGTTTTAATGGGGAGACAGAATTTCATATTGATAAACTATTCAAGGCATGCTTATCCAATCAGTTTTTGTATGAGAATTTCCATGTAAAGTTTTGTAAACAAATGATAGGAGTTCATAAAAAAAAGCATTAGTACTACCCACTTTGGGTGAATTAGGGAGATTTCCACTGACCCTTAAAATCATATGCCAGATAATATCCTTTTGGATTCATTTGACAGAATCAAAACCAGACTCTTATATTAGAATCCTTACCTTAATTCTCTCTGTGCCAGGAGGCACACAAGGCTTGAACATCATTCCTCCACTGGTTCCGGTCTGTAGCTGTGCGTCGTGCGGCGTTCCACGTGCTCCAGCCTGCGTCGTTCCGCTCTACTTCTACCATTCGTCGCCATGTTGTTTTTGGGCGTCCCCTTTTCCTTCTCCCTTCAGGTGTCCATCCGAGGGCAACAGCACAGTCGTCACTCCTGTCCTTTCTTAGGATATGTCCGATCCAGTTCCATCTCCGTCTTCTAATCTCCTGGCTGATTTTTTCTGCTCCTGCTATTTCCAAGACTGTCTTGTTGGCAATGTGTTCTTGCCATCGGATCTTGAAGATCCTCCTCAGACATTTTATTTGGAAAATGTCTAGTTTCTCTTCTTCTCCTTTTGTTAATTTCCAGGTCTCACACCCGTAGAGAAGAACTGACAAAACAAGGCTCTTGAAAAGGGATGCTTTGGTTTTTCTGCTGATGTCTCACATTTGCCAGATGTTGGATAATCGTTTCATCTGCGCACTGGCCAGTGCTACTCTCTTCTTGACGTCTGCTGTTCCTCCTCCGTCTTTGGTGACGTTTGCTCCGAGATAGGTGAAGTTCTCCACCTCTTCAACTTCCTGATCTCCCACCCTCAGACCTACGATGTTCCTGCTGTTTACTTTCATGGCTTTACACTTCTGTCCATTCAGCTTGAGTCCAACCTTTGCTGCGTTGTCTTCCAGTCTTTTAGTTTTGTGTTGTAGATGGTTCATGGTTGATGAAAGGAGGGCGATGTCGTCTGCAAAGTCAAGGTCTTCTAACATGTTCATGAAGTCCCATCTTATCCCATTTCTCTCACCTTCCACTGTTCTTCTCATCACCCAGTCCATCACGAGAAGGAAGAGGAATCCTGACATGCAGCATCCCTGTTCACCCCGGTAATCACTGGGAACCAGTCTGTCGTTTCGTTGTCAACAATGACGGAGCACTGAAAGTCCTCGTACATTGTCTTGACCATCTGGATGAGTTTCTGTGGGATTCCATATTGACGCATGATGATCCAGAGACTGTCTCGGTGTATGGAGTCAAAGGCCTTTTCAAAGTCAATGAAGTGTATGTACAGTGTCGCGTTCCATTCGTTGACTTGTTCCAAGATGTTCCTGAGTATAAATATTTGGCCGACAGTTCCCCTCCCCTTTCGAAATCCAGCTTGTTCTTTTCTGAGAGATGCGTCTACTCCCTCTTGTATTCTGTTGATGAGGATCTTGCTGAGCACCTTACTGGCCAAGGGTAGTAGTGTAATCCCACGCCAGTTTCCACACTCCTGAAGATTTCCTTTCTTTGGAATCTTGCATATGAGTCCTTTCGTCCATTGTGTTGATACTGTCTCCTTTTCCCAGACGAGGTCAAATATCCGTTTCAGTTCCTTGCCGGTCTGTTCAATGTCTGCTTTTAGCATCTTTGCTGTGATCTGGTCTGCTCCTGGTGCTTTTCCGTTCCTTAGGGTCTTTAGTGCTTTCTTGATTTCATGGATGGTTGGTTCTTCTGCTGAGATGTCTAGTTCTTCCACCTCCCCCTGGTCATCTTGTGGTGGTTCATTCGGTGCATCCCTGTTGAGAACTTCCTGGAAGTGTTCTCTCCATCTCCTCAGCCTGGCCTCTTGATTCTTTAGCAGCTACCCGTTCTTATTCTTCACTGCTGCTACTGGTCTAGTGCCTTGATTGGTGAGCTGTTTCACAATGCTGTACAGTTCTTTCTGTCTCCCATTCTCTGCTGCGTTCTGCGCTCTCTCTGCTTTTTCTGACATCCATCTCCTCTTGTCCTCTCGTACGCTTCTTTTCACCTCTTTGTCTTTTTCCTTGTATGTTTCCTTCATTCTATTCTGTATCCTCTCCGAGTGTGTACTGTTGATTCTTATGTTGATGCGCTTCCTCTCATCGATCAGCTTCCAGCTGTTCTCACTGATCCATGACTTGCTCTTCCCCTTTCTGTAGCCAAGGACCTCTTCTGCTGATTTGATGTAGGCGTTCTTCTGATGTTCCCACACCTCTTCTACATCTTCAGTTTCGGTTCTGTTCTCTTCGAGTTTGGTCTTCACTGCGTTGCAGAATTTCTTTCTTATATCTTCGTCCTTCAGTCGTTCAACGTCCAGTCTTGTCTTGGTGTTGTTGTTGTTTCTGCGTGAGCTGAGTCCTAACTTGATCCTCGTCTTCACCAGGTAGTGATCGCTGTTGGCATCTGCTCCCCTCTGTACTCGGCAGTCTTGTACTGATGATCTCCACTGTCCGCTGATCAATAGGTGGTCAATTTGGTTTTTCACTCCTCCGACCGCTGATGTCCATGTTGCTTTGTGGATGTCTTTGTGTGGGAATAGAGTTCCTGTGATAACTAGTCCATTCAGCTGGCTAAACTCGCATAGTCTCTGTCCATTGTCGTTCTGTCTCCCAAGTCCATGAGTACCCATTGTCCTTTCGTATCCAGTGTTGTCATTTCCCACTTTTGCGTTTAAGTCTCCCATGATGATGATGATGTCGTTTTTGTTGCACCCGACCACTGTTTCCTGGAGTTGTTGGTAGAACTGCTCCTTTTCCTGGTCTTCCCTCTCGTTGTGCGGTGCGTACACTTGTATGACTGTCATCCGTCTGTATTTGGAGTAGAATCTTGCTGTAATGATCCTCTTGTTGACTGGTGTCCATTCCATGAGAGACTTCACTGCGTCCTGGCTCATCATGATGGCGACTCCTCCCTGTGTAGTTGTTCGTCTCCACTGTAGATCACTGTCTGTCCTGATGCTAGCTTAATTTTTCCAGCTCCTGTCCATCTGGACTCGCTGATTCCAAGAATGTGCAGTTGGTATTCTGCCATCTCTCTCGCGATCTGTGCTGCTGCGCCTCCTCTGTACATTGTCCTAACGTTCCAATGTCCGATGTTAAGGGTAGTTTTGGGGCTTGCAAAGGACCTTGTCGGACGGTGAGCTTCCCGCAGGCTTTCACCCATCGTCGTCATGATGCCAGTGCCGGCGATCCCCGCTCCCCCCAGGGCTTGATTTGAAGTGATGTTCATAGTTTCTGTAACTTTTTATTTTTTTCCGGGAGTAGGTAGTTGGCTTTCTGCCCAACCCCCATACTTGGAGGGCCAGTGGTTTTCTGTCAGGGTGGCCTTCCCTTAGACTGCGTTGGTCCACGGTGCAATCTCCCATCCGCCACCCGGGAGACGCGCCTCTACGCCGTGCAGTCCCAGCGCGAGGCTTATATTAGAAAAGTATACGATTATTTGTATCAGAAGAATACATACGATAAATGGATAAACACAGTGAAAAATATTCTGTACACAATTGGATTCAAACATGTCTGGAAGAACCAAAGCACTCTTAATGTTCATCGGTTGAGTTATGCTGTTAGAAGAAAACTTGAGGACATGTATAAAACATTTTGGATCTACCAAAAGAAAGAGTTTGCAAAACTAAAATTTTATGATTTTGCTACCAAAGAATACAGATTGGAACCATACTTAGTAAACAATGAAAACAAAACTCATAAGAAGACATATTGTAAATTTCGCACAAGCTGTCACAATTTAATGATAGAGAAAGGGAGACACCAACATATATCCAGAGAGGACAGAAAATGTAGACACTGTAACAAAATTGAAGATGAATTTCATTTACTTGATGAATGCATTTTATATGATGAACTCAGAAATAACTTGTTATTAAAAATCAAAACGAAAGACAAAGAACGCAAGAACTGTGTACATAAATTAAGTGACATAATCATCAAGCAAATATCATCAGATATGTGTATGAGTGTTTTGAAAAAAGAGAAAAAGAGAAGTAGAATACAACATGTTTTTAGTGTACATCACTTTTAGCCAAAATAGATAATAATTATAGTTGATGTTTTTGTTGTGTCAAATAAGTCTACATGACTTAAATGGCAATAAAATATTCTGAATCTGAATCTGAATCTGTGCTGCAGCCCTGGGGGCTAGTTGGCCTTTGGAGAACATCTCCAACGCTGACTGTCCTTATGCCCACTTGACCGAGAGAGTGGGGATGTACTGTGGGCAAGGCACCTCCACTATAATCAAATTTCTGCCCAGTTTCCGAAACAGCAGCTGCCTCCTCTGCTGTTTTGGAGGTCTTCGTCGAACACGACGGACAAACATATAAAAGCTTGGTGATGTGTGGAACCCAAACAGACAAAAAAAAAACAAATTTCATTTTCCACTTTTGGTGGTGGTGGGGGGGGGGGGTGTTCTTGTTCAAACAAAATGTTACGGGAGTAATTTGAGCTAATTGTAAGTGGTTGCTTAAACGGTTACGGCGGCCATATTGGAAAATAAATCTGAAAAGTCGTTTCATTCTGTACATAATACACTGATTGATATAATTCTTTTTGTTTACCATTCTTTTACACCAAATCTTGGGATCCTCGGGAGGAATTCTTAAAATATGAATAAATGCGTCTATGTGCTCTAAGCAAAAAATGGACTTTTTCGCTTCTAAAAAACACAGTACAGACAGAATTTCAATATCATAACCTCCTCATTCATTGTCGTATCTGAAATTCCTCCTGAGGAGCTATAGGTAATGGTATGACCAGCATTTGTACCAATTTTTATGTCCATATTGTTGAAATATTATTGAAAAATAGCAAGCACACCTACAAATGAACAAAAATAAAGAAATGTAAACAATCGCATTTTTTTCTTATTGATTTGATCAAACAGAAACACAGAGGGTAGGGTATAAAAACGGTTTTTATTGCAAAATATCAGATGATTTTGTAGGTTTTCTGTAGTGAAAATCGATCACCTACACATTCAAGCTCACAAAAATACCAACCCAGAATCACCAAACATCATGAAAACTTGTGTTTTGGGGGGTGGCAAACATCCCCTCGAGTGGGTTCTCTTTGTCGTGAACTGCCTCAAGTCGTTCAACTGCGGGAACCCGGTCCCTATAAGTAGCTAGAAATCGTTTTCTATAACTGCTTGCGCGCGGCACAGTCATTGTCTTATGCATACCAACTCAGAATGCAAACACGACCTAAATCAAAGAAAGGCAACAGAAAAAACAAGTTATGCAAACACGACCTAAATCAAAGAAAGGCAACAGAAAAAACAAGTTATGCAAACACGACCTAAATTTAAGAAAGGCAACAGAAAAAACAAGTTATGAATTACTCAGACACCCAGTCAATTTTGCAGACGTGAGAAGTAGTACGTTCTTCCAAACTTTTACAACGGGGGGAGGGGGGGGGGGGGGGGTGGGGGGGGGGGGGGGGGTGGGGGGGGGGGGGGGGGTGGGGGGGGGTGGTTGAGGGCGGGATGGGTCGTGGTGTTCGGTCATGTTCGTTCGTCTGTCTGTCTCTGTCTGTCTGTCTGTCCCATCGTACTTTCCTTGCTTAGGGCTGGATGTTCAAAGTTCATCATGTGTGCTTATTCTTTTTTCCTCGATATAAAAAAAACTATCTCTCTCCTCTTCCCTCCCCCCTCTCTCCCTCCCTCCCCCCCCCCCCTCCCTCCCTCCCTCCCTCTCTCTCCCCTCCCTCCCTCCCTCCCTCTCTGGTGCAGGCACAGGGTTCTACATGTACACGGAGGGGTCGTTTCCTCAACACCCAGGCTTCAAAGCTATCCTGAAGTCCCCGCTAGACATCGCTAGATGCACCGATATCTGCCTGGTCTTCTTCTACCACATGTCGGGCAACAGCATGGGCAGACTCAACGTCCGAGTGAGTTGTTGTTGTTGTTGGTGGTGGTGGTGGTGGTGGTTGCTTCGATTTTATGTCTCGTCACACAAAAGTGATATTAGACGACGATATTATCCGAGTAAGTCCAGTAGTTATGGTGGTGGTGGTGGTGGTTGATTATGATGACGATAACGATAACGATGCTGCTGCTGCTGCTGCTGCTGCTGCTGCTGCTGCTGCTGCTGCTTCTGACGCTGCTGATTCTACTCCTGCGACTAATAAAACATATGATACTTCTGCTGCTGCTTCTACTTCTTCTACTGCTATATGCACGCGCGCGCGCGCTCACACACACACATGACACACTCATATGGATGCACGAACAAAGTCACACACGTAGACAAACACATAGACGAAGACCATCTACCTGTCTGCCATGCCATGTCGTGCTGTGCCATGCCATCTTGTGCTGGTTATGTCCTTCTATACAATGTTGTGCTTTTCTGTTCTGGGCTGTGCTGTTCTGTACTGGGCTGTGTTGTTCTTTACTAATAATTATGCTACGCTGTTCTGTGCTATGCTACGCTGTTCTGTGCTATGCTATTCTGTGCTATGCTACGCTGTTTTGTTCTATACTATGCTGTTCTGCACTATGCTACGCTGTTCTGAGCTACACTGATCTTACTATGCTACACCCTACTGGGCTGTTCTGTACTATGCTACGCTGTTCTGTACTATGCTACGCTGTACTGGGCTGTTTACTATGCTAACATGCTACACTGTACTGGGCTGTTCTGTACTATGCTAGCATGCTACACTGTACTGGGCTGTTCTGTACTATGCTACACTGTACTGGGCTGTTCTGCACTATGCTACGCTGTTCTGTACTATGCTACGCTGTACTGGGCTGTTTACTATGCTAGCATGCTACACTGTACTGGGCTGTTCTGTACTATGCTAGCATGCTACACTGTACTGGGCTGTTCTG
The DNA here is from genome assembly GCA_028751875.1 of Rapana venosa. Classification (NCBI taxonomy): domain Eukaryota; kingdom Metazoa; phylum Mollusca; class Gastropoda; order Neogastropoda; family Muricidae; genus Rapana; species Rapana venosa. The sequence goes on from CM054145.1 coordinate 5,222,874, forward strand.
TACTATGCTACACTGTACTGGGCTGTTCTGTACTATGCTACACTGTACTGGGCTGTTCTGTACTATGCTAGCATGCTACATGTTCTGGGCTGTTTTGTACTATGCTAGCATGCTACATGTTCTGGGCTGTTTTGTACTATGCTAGCATGCTACACTGTACTGGGCTGTTTTGTACTATGCTACACTGTACTGGGCTGTTCTGTACTATGCTACACTGTACTGGGCTGTTCTGTACTATGCTACACTGTACTGGGCTGTTTTGTACTATGCTAGGATACTACATGTTCTGGGCTGTTTTGTACTATGCTACACTGTACTGGGCTGTTCTGTACTATGCTAGCATGCTACATGTTCTGGGCTGTTCTGTACTATGCTAGCATGCTACACTGTACTGGGCTGTTCTGTACTATGCTAGCATGCTACACTGTACTGGGCTGTTCTGTACTATGCTAGCATGCTACACTGTACTGAACTGTTCTGTACTATGCTAGCATGCTACACTGTACTGGGCTGTTCTGTACTATGCTACACTGTACTGGGCTGTTCTGTACTATGCTAGCATGCTACACTGTACTGGGCTGTTCTGTACTATGCTAGCATGCTGCACTGTACTGGGCTGTTCCGTACTATGCTACACTGTACTGGGCTGTTTTGTACTATGCTAGCATGCTACACTGTACTGGTCTGTTCTGTACTATGCTAGCATACTACACTGTACTGGGCTGTTCCGTACTATGCTAGCATGCTACATGTTCTGGGCTGTGCTGTTCTGTACTATGCTACGCGGTTCTGTGCTACGCTGTTCTGTACTTTGCCACGCTGTTCTGTTCTGTGCTACGCTATGCTGTACTGTGCTATGCTGTCCTGAACCGAATTCTGCTGTCCTTTTCTGTGCTATGCTGTTCTGTGCTACGCTATGCTGTTCTGTGCTACGCTATGCTGTTCTGTGCTATCATCTGCGGTTTGTGCTCTGCTCTGCTTTTTTGTGCTACGCTTTGCTGTTCTGTGCTACGCTCTGCTGTTCTGTGCTATGCCATGCCACGCTGTGCTCCTCTGTGCCATATCATGATATGATATGCTATGTTTTGCTGTGCTGTTTTGTTATGCCATGCTTTGCTGTGCTATGCTATGTTTTGCTACGCAATGATATGCCATGTTTTGCTATGCCATGCCACGCTGTGCCCTGCTATGCCATATCATGCTATGCTACGCTATGTTACGCTGTGCTACGCTACGCTATGTTTCAGGTCAGTAACTTCACCAGTGTGAGTGACCCCTTGTTCAGCCGGAGTGGAAACCAAGGAAACAGATGGCACCGCGCAACAATCACTGTCTCCGCTGACTACCTCACTTCTCCTTACCAGGTCTCCCCCCTGTCTGTCTGTCTGTCTGTCACCTTGTCTATCTGTATGTTTTCACCTGTCTGTCTGTCTGTAACCTTGTCTATCTGTATGTTTTCACCTGTCTGTCTGTCTGTAACCTTGTCTATCTGTATGTTTTCACCTGTCTGTCTGTCTGTCTGTAACCCTGTCTATCTGTATGTTTTCACCTGTCTGTCTGTCTGTAACCTTGTCTATCTGTATGTTTTCACATGTCTGTCTGTAACCCTGTCGATCTGTATGTTTTCACCTGTCTGTCTGTCACCCTGTCTATGTGTATGTTTTCACCTGTCTGTCTGTCTGTCACCGTGTCTATCTGTATGTTTTCACCTGTCTGTCTGTCTGTAACCCTGTCTATCTGTATGTTTTCACCTGTCTGTCTGTCACCCTGTCTATCTGTATGTTTTCACCTGTCTGTCTGTCTGTCACCGTGTCTATCTGTATGTTTTCACCTGTCTGTTTACCTGTTTGTTTGCTTGTTACTCAGTCTGTCTCTCAGTCTATGCCACTCTAGTCTTCTATCACTCGCTCTCTCCGACTCTTACTCGGTCTGTTTCTCATTGTCTGTCACTCTGTCTCCATCTGTGTCTATATGTCTGTCACACACACACACACACACACACATACACACACACGCACAGAGTACATCTTGTGCACACGTTAAATCCTGTTCCGCTTTTCGTAAGAGTAGGCCATTGTGTGCCGGTGGGAACAGATGACAAAATTTACAAAACGGCATACACACGGGGACTGGATGTTAAAAAAAAAAGCACACAAGTGCTTATTCCATTATCTTCGATATAAAAGAATAAAATAAAAAATAAATAAAATAACATGAAATCACACACACACACACACACACACACACACAGTGCAGAGTGTCTTTCATTGTCCGAATCCCTGGTTGTGTATGCTCTGTAGATCTGTTCTTTCTGCCTGTCTGCCTGTCGCTCTGTATGTTATCTCACTGTGTCTATCTGTCTGTCTGTCCTCCTGATTGAATGGTCTGTCTCTCTCTGTGTGTTCATGCTCGGAATGGTATGTTCTGTATCTTTGAACTCCATGTCTGTGAGTCTGTCTGTCCCTCTCTCATTCTGTCTACTTGTCCCCTTGAGTGTATGTTCAGTACAGCTATCCTCCTCTGTCTGTCTGTCCTGTTGCCTCCCCCTATAATCGTCTGTCTGTTTCCTGACTCTCAACATGTCTGTCGGTCTGTCCCTCTCCATGTGTCTCTGTCTGTGTCTCACACACACACACACACACACACACACAAGCACGCGCGCACACACACACACACACACACGCACACGCACGCACGGACACACACACACACACCTCTTCGCTCTACCTGAAACATCCACCACCCCCCACCCCACCACCCCACCACCCTCCCCCACCCTCTCACCACCCACCTACCTACCCCCCCCCCCATCCCCCCACTTTCCCCCACACCTCAACAACAGACTCCTCAAAGGAGTTGAGGAAAGAAGTCACAGCAGCAGTCAAGGTGAGTGGAGGGGAGGGGGGAGGGAGGGCAGGAGTGTGTGAGGAGGGGAGAGGGGGGGGGGGGGCTAGGCCAGTTTTGAAGGATGATTATGTACTGGGAGGCTCCTGGTGTCGTTCTAACCGATTCTTTTTTTTTTTTAATTCTTTCTCTTTTTTTTTTCTTTCTTTTTCGGTCCTGCCCCCCCCCCCCCCCCCCCCCCCCTCCTCCCCCTCCTCTCCTACGCTGGCGGCAGATACTGTTTGAAGGCATCATTGGAAGCGACTACTACTCCGACATGGCTATTGATGACGTGTCTCTGACCAGTGGAACTTGCAACTGTGAGGAGTAGTAGTAGTAGTAGTAGTAGTAGTAGTAGTAGTAGGAGTAGTAGTAATAGTGGTGGTGGTGGTGGTGGTGGTGGTGGTTGTAGTAGTAGTAGTAGTAGTAGTAGTAGTAGTGGTGGTGGTGGTTGGTGGTGGTTGGTGGTGGTGGTTGTAGTAGTAGTAGTAGTAGTGGTGGTGGTGGTTGGTGGTGGTGGTGGTTGGTGGTGGTGGTGGTTGTAGTAGTAGTAGTAGTAGTAGTAGTAGTAGTAGTAGTGGTGGTGGTGGTTGGTGGTGGTGGTGGTTGGTGGTGGTGGTGGTTGTAGTAGTAGTAGTAGTAGTAGTAGTATAGTAGTGGTGGTGGTGGTTGGTGGTGGTGGTGGTGGTTGTAGTAGTAGCAGTAGTAGTAGTAGTAGTAGTGGTGGTGGTGGTGGTGGTGGTGGTTGGTGGTGGTGGTGGTGGTTGGTGGTTGTAGTAGTAGTAGTAGTAGTAGTAGTAGTAGTAGTAGTAGTAGTAGTAGTAGTAGTAGTAGTAGTAGTAGTAGTAGTAGTAGTAGTAGTGGTGGTGGTGGTGGTGGTAGGAGGAGGAGGAGTAGAAGTGGTGGTGGTGGTTGTAGCAGTAGAAGTGGTGGTGGTGGTTGTAGCAGTAGAAGTGGTGGTGGTGGTGGTAGTGGTGGTAGTAGTAGTAGTAGTAGTAGTAGTAGAAGTAGAAGTAGAGGAGGAGAAGGAGGAGTAGAAGGGGTGAAGGTGGTGGTAGTAGTGGTGTTGTTGGTGATGGTGGTGGTGGTGATGGAAGAATTGGTGCGTAGGGATGCGCGCACACGTGCGTGTATGTATGTATGTATGTATGTATTATGTGCGTTCGTGAGTGTGTGTGTGTGTGTGTGTGTGTGTGTGTGTGTGTGTGTGTGTGTGTGTGTGTGTGTGTGTGTCTCATGTGCATGTACACATGTGAATAAAGGGTAGGTAGTGTGCGCGCTCGCGCATGTGTATGTGTTTGTGTGTATGTGTGTACATGCTCGCTCGCGCGTGCGCGCGTGTGTGTGTTTGTGTGTGTGCGTGCGCGCACATGTTTGCTTGCTTGCTTGCGCACATAACTGGACATACAAATTCCTTGCATATTTTTTATATAAAAAAACTCATGCGCGATTGCATGTTTAGGCTACAGTCATAAAATGAGCTTGTCTTTTTTTCAACAATTTTTCTTTTAATGAACATTTCCATTTGAGAACACAGAAGCACACGATTTCAATTCCTTTGTTTCAGGAATTCGGAACAGTTTTGCGGAGCCAGTTCGTTAGATTGTGTCTGTTTAATAAATGTGCGTGTGTGACCCTTCTGGTTTTTCGGTGTGTTTGGGTTTTCGTGTAAAACTTTGAATATATATTACTACTCAAGAGAGAATGCATGTATTTGTGTGAAAAATACACACACACTCTCTCTCTCTCTCTCAAACAGACAAACACACACAAACATACACACAAACATACACACAAACATACACACACACTCTCTCTCTCTCTCTCTCTCTCTTCTCTCTCTCTACACACACACACACACACACACACACACACACAACACGCACGCACGCACGCACGCACACACACACACCTCTCTCTCACCACACGCACATCACACATACACACCACACACGCACACACACAACACACACATTACACACACACGCACGCACGCACATAGAGCACTTTGATTTTATTTTAGATTCTACAGAAAAGATTCTGAGAGTTCGACTTCGAAATGATTACTACAATCACAGGTTTTCTGTTGTTAAGAAACCACATGGTCTCATGAGGTGTGTGAATTCTGAAAAATAAACCCAAAAATTCAAGACACAATATTAGTTCCCAGTTTATTTTGATTTGCTCAGATTTAGCCTTCGTTCTTTTTTACTGGGTGACCGTTTGCGCGCCTTGGCTTCCGTACAGTCTCCCAGTTCACCCAGCTGTAAATGGGTACCTGCCCTCTTTAGGGACAGGGAAGGTAAAGCAGCGAGGGAGAGGAGATGGGCGCCGCCCTCAATATGCTGGCCCTAGAGAAGTGAGGTCTCTGATGCCTCGCTCCCCTACGACCTTATAGGTTACGGGACACCTTTACCTTTTTCACTCCTAGTTATAATAGGCTCTAATAAGAAAACAAGCATGCAAACAAACATACTAATCACGCGCCCGCAAGCACAAACACATACAACACACACACAACACACACACAAACACACACATACACACTACACACACACACAAACCACACAGACACACACACACACACAACTACACACACACACACAACACACACACACACACTACACACACACACACACACACAACACACACACAACAAACTACAAACACACACAATTAAAGAATAAAAAAAATAACAGAGAAATAATCAAAATGATTGAACACACAGATTCTACAATAATGAATCGCAGATAGATTTAAAAACTGATTTTTTGTTTTTGCTATGTCGATAATTAATTTTCAGATGATTGTAAACACGTAGCAAGAAGAAAAAAAAATTATTTCTAAAAAAAAAATATATATATATATAACCCCAGACCTGACTCTCAGTTACTGTCAATGCGAGAGTGATTAGATATTTAAAAAAACAATTACAACAAAACTTTGGAAAACACTGTGCGCACGAGATTCAATCCAATCCAATCCAATCCTGTTGTTGATAGCCCCGCCGACCACAGAGGCCATAGCAGGGCTGTCACCTCGTCAACTTTTAAATCTCAGAAAAAAAACCCACTGTGCTTGGGAGGGGGGAATATGTGAGGTGACAGTCAACTAGGGTATGGATTCGTGTCTCCGCTGACGTATCCGTTTGAAGGGATTTTTCTCCTAGAGTTAACATAGGCTCCACTCTCACTCCGAAAGAGAACTAGACACCGAGGCCCCGCACACAGAACATCTCGCGAACACGTTAAGAACTCCACCCCACCACCCCCTTTCGTAAAATGAGTCGGCCAGCTACGGTGGGCGGGTGTGGGGGATGGAAAGGAGGACAGGCACATGCCCAGCATGCATCCTGCTACCTGAGGGATGGGCTCCACCAGGTTCAACTTGCCCACGGGCGACACACCACCCGAAAACATCGAGAGCATGCATTGCAGCACACGCCAACAAGAAACGAAGGATGAAGGGGACAATAATAATTCTATTCTGTTCTTTTGTTTCGAGGATAATGCAATAAACACTTCATGCTATTTTTTTACATCCAGCCCCCACGTGTATGCAGTCTGCAAATTTTGTCATCCGTTCCCACCGGCACACAAGGGCCTACTCTTCCGAAAAGCGGAACGGGGGTTTTAACGTGTGCGCAAGATGTCCTGCATGCGTTCGCACACGGGACGACCTCGGTTTATAGTCTCATCCGAAGGACTTTTGGAGAGAGTGGAATCGGCACTGATGTTAACTCCAGAGGAAAAATCCTCTTAAAGGAGATTTGAATCCGGGTCAGCAGATCACGAGCGCATCCCTCTAAAACTAATGCATCGATGGTAAGGATGGTGTCAGGTTACATCCAAGAAAAAGGAAAGGTCCTTACAGTGGCAGGCTCCTGAGGTGACGGAAATGTCATCAATGGCGATGTCACCGGCGTATGAGGCTCCTCGGCGACTTTCAAAGAGGATCTGACCAACAGGGAACAGCAATAGCGACATCACTACAGGCAGCTACCGCGGCATTATTGCCAGCAGCAGCAGCAGCAGCAGCAGCAGCAGCAGTAGTAGTAGTAGAAGAACCAGCAGCGGCAGCAGTAGTAGCGGTGGCAGCAGCAGCGGCAGTAGCAGCAGCAGCAGTAGTAGTAGTAGCAGCAGTAGTAGAAGTAGTAGAAGTAGTAGTAGTAGTAGCAGCAGTAGCAGCGGCGGCAGCAGCGGCAGCGGCAGTAGCAGCAGCAGCAGCAGTAGTAGTAGTAGCAGCAGCAGTAGAAGTAGTATAGTAGTAGTAGTAGTCGTAGCGGCGGCAGCAGCAGCTGCAGTAGCATTAGTAGCAGCAGCAGCAGCAGCAGTAGTAGTAGTAGTAGTAGTAGTAGTAGTAGTAGTAGTAGTAGTAGTAGTAGTAGTAGTAGTAGTAGCAGCAGCAGCAACAGCAGCAGCAGTAGTTGTAGTAGTAGTATTAGCAGCAGCAGCAGCATTAGTAGTAGTAGTAGTATTAGCAGCAGCAGCAGCAGCAGTAGCTGTAGTAGTAGTATTAGCAGCAGCAGCAGCAGTAGTTGTAGTAGTAGTAGTACGCGTACTTTGTGTTGAGTATTGGTGTTCCTTTCCTCACATTGGCCAGCTTAACACATTTCTAGCATACGTTGAGAGAGACAGAGAGATGATGATGATGATGTGTTTATTTTATTTGTTTATTCTTTTTCATCGAGGAGAATAGAATAAGCACTCATGTGCTTTTTTACATCCAGTCCTCGTGTGTATGCGATTTTGTAAATTTTGTCAACCGTTCCCACCGGCACACAATTGCCTAGCTCTTCCCTAAAGCGGAACGGGTTAAAGAGAGAAAGAAGAGAGAGAGAGAGAGAGAGAGAGAGAGAGAGAGAGAAGAGAGAGAGAGAGAGAGAGAGGAGAGGAGAGAGGGGTTACAGGAAAATGAGAGACAGAGAAACAGACAGAAAGACAGAGAGGATAAGTCAGAGAGACAGAAAGGAAAATAAGGGAACAGACGGACACAGAGAGAGAGGGAGAGAAAAAAAAGTTTGAATTAATATAGTTTCAAAGAACAGACAAACAGGGGCACAGACAGATATGGGGACAGACAGACAGACAGACAGACAGACAAGTGGAGAGACAGACAGGTGGACAGACCTGATATGGAGAAGAGAGGTAGTCAGCAGAGACGTTGACTTTAGCTTGGCTCCAGCGGTTGCCTTGGTTTCCATTCAGGCTGAACAAGGGATCACTCACACTGGTGGAGTTACTGACCTGAAACAGCGTACAGCATAGCCTAGCATAGCGTACAGCATAGCCTAGCATAGCGTACAGCATAGCCTAGCATATCGCACAGCATAGCCTAGCCTAGCATAGCATAGCGTACAGCATAGCATAGCCTAGCATAGCGTACAGCATAGCCTAGCATAGCGTACAGCATAGCCTAGCATATCGCACAGCATAGCGTACAGCATAGCCTAGCCTAGCCTAGCCTAGCCTAGCATAGCATAGCGTACAGCATAGCATAGCATAGCCTAGCCTAGCATAGCGTACAGCATAGCATAGCATAGCATAGCATAGCGTACAGCATAGCATAGCATAGCATAGCAAAATGTTTGCTGGTTCTTGACACACTATCTATCTATCTATCTATCTATCTGTCCCGTAGTCTGACGACCGTGGGGGCACCCTCAAAGACTCAACAACCAGTTCCCTCCATTCCTCTCTCTGTTCTGCCTTTCTCAGGGTTTTGTTGAGTTCTAGGCCTGTCCATTCGCTGATGTTATCCTCCCAGCTCTTCCTTGGTCTGCCTCTTCTTCTTCCTCCTTGGACAGTGCCTTGTAAAATTGTCTTTGCAAGTCCTTTGGATCTTGTGACATGCCCATACCATTTAAGTTTACGCTTTTTCACGATCGTTAGAAGGTTTTCATAGGGTCCAATGGTTTGCTGGATTCTGTTATGCACGCTTTCGTTGCTTATGTGGTCTTTGTAGGAGATGCCAAGGAGTCTCCGAAAGCATCTCATCTCCACCGCCTGTACTCTTCTCTCCAAATCTGCAGTCAGGGTCCATGATTCACAGGCATACAGAAATATGGATATGACAAGGGAGCGCATTAGTCTGATCTTGGAGATAAGTGAGATATTTTTATCTCTCCAGATGGTGTTTAGTTTTGACAGCGCTGTTATTGTCTGTGCAGTCCTGCATACTACTTCTGGCTTGGATCCCTGGTCTGATACAATGGCTCCCAGGTACTTGAAGCTTTGAACTGTTTCCAGCTTCTGGTCATTAACCCTGATATCAGTGCTAATGCCGTTGGTGTTATTAGTCATCAGTTTGGTCTTCTCTGCACTGATTTCCATGCCGTATGTTTTGGAGGCCTTATTCAGGTGTTCTTTAAAAACGCTACAGTGGACACTACAGCTCGCTGTCTGAAATGTCACCAGTGGGTTCTACCCCCCTCCCCCCACCCCTCTCTCTCTCTCTCTCTCTCTCTGGGTGAATCTTGTTTCTGATCTGTCTTCCAGCCATTGGCCACTACAAGCACGAGTTGGCTCAGGGTTAAGGTTGACAGCTTTCTCTCTTTTCTTCTTTTGTTATTCTGCTGGAATTTTCTCGGAACAATAATCAGTCTCCGTACAGTAGTTTCACGGCCACATTTCCAATTTTCAAAAAAGAAATCTTTCAGCGAATAGCCAGATCTCTGTGACTACCCTCACTAAAATCACAGGCAGAATCTGTTGTTCACTTTCCGGGGGGAGGGGGCGATAGCTTAGTGGTCAGAGTATTGTGTTTGCGATTTGGTAGCTTAGGCTCAAGCCCGGGTTTGAGCCACTATCGAGATTCCCGGTTGAAGGGATTTTTTTCCCTAGAGTTAACATCAGGACTGACTCCATTCCCCCGTAAGTTCTTCGGATGAGAGTATGAACCGAGACCCTGTGCGCAAACGCACGCAGAACATCTCATGCAAACATTAAAACCTGTTAAAACCCGTCCTTCGGATGAGACTATAAACCGAGGCCGTGTGCGACGCATTCAACATTTGCGCACACGTTAAATCTGTCGCTGTTCGAAAGAGTAGCCAATTGTGCCCGGTGGAACAGATGACAAAATTTAAAACGCATACCACGCATAAAAAGTCATCTGGGCGCTTTGATTTGGTTGCTTACAAAGATTCAGCGCTATATAAATTCCATCATTTTTATAGCCTTTCTTAAGATGGCCATTCATGCCTAAGACGATGACAAAACAAACAAAAACATGCACACAGGTGCGCGTAACACCACCCCAAAGTCGAATGGCTACTAAACGTGGCAAAAACATCGAGACGCAAATCTTCACGTGGTAACTCGAGCATCTAACCACACACACACACACACACCAACACACACACACTTACACACACACACACACACACACACACACACACACCAAGCACAAGTTGTTATATTCACTTTTTCCCACATACCTTTATCCCTCCTCCTACTGAACATCTTGCGCACACGTTAAAACCCGTTCCGCTTTTCGGCCATTATGTGCCGTGGAAACGGATAAAAAAAAAATTTTAAACTGCATACACACGGGGACTGGATGTAAAAAAGCATACGAGTGCTTATTCCATTAACCTCGAAATAAAAGAACAAAATATATTTAAAAAACTAAATAAAATGTAAAAACCTGCAATCACTTCTAACTCTTCCCTCATGTTCTTCTGTCCTCCTCCCTTGTCGCAACGATTATCCCCAGACCCCCTCCTCCTACCAGCCACTAGTAAAGTCTGGAAGAATCCCGAAATTTCAGGAACTCGCCGAAACATTCTAGAAACGTCTGGAACTCCTTAGAATACCGTAGAACATTCTGAAAACTTCTAGCCCGGAATAGCATAGCTTAGCTTAGCTTAACTTAGAAAAAATGCTCTTCAATTCTGACAGCCATAATTTTGGGGGGTGGACGTTTTGCAACGCCATCATCTGAGACTTTCCCCCCATCCTGCGTTTTCCCCGCGCCGCTCACTCTAGCCCCTCCACCCCTGCCAAACCCAAGCTCGAAACCTCGCACCCTCAGGGTCTGAAGTCCGCAGGGAGATTATCGATTTCAGGTCGCTGTGAGGCCACCAGCCAGAAAGGCCCTGCATCTTCCGGCATAGGTGCGTTACCCATTCATGCGCACTGCTTCTCCATGGTGTCACTTACCCTCAGACTGAGACTGCCCACGCCTGAACCGTACATGTGGTAGTAGAAGGACACGCAGATGTCTGAACATTTGGGACTCTCCATGGGAGACTGGAGAATGGCTGAGGCACCAAGGGGTGTGTTTGACGCTTCAGTATACATGTAGTGGCCAGTGGCTGGAAGACAGATGAGAAGCGATCATATTAAAAGCTTGATACTGGCTGGAAGACAGATCAGAAACAAGACTGAACGTTTCATATCATCCTTTTTTTTAAATTACAAAAAGAAAGCGTGGAACAGTGTCAAAATGATGAACCTGAATGCTGCATGGTTTTGAGTCTCCGCTGTAGTGTGATGTATCTGTTCACTGGGATGTTGCCATCGGCGCTGGTTTCACTGCCTTGAACGTCCTTTGGCGGAGACTCTACCAAAGTCTCAGGTATGGATGCACGCACAACATCTTGCGCACGCATGCAAACCTCACCAATCTTCCCTTGATGAGAAAGAAGATAGGTACGGCTTGTGGCATGGGTAACACAAACAAACCCAGCATGCGCTTTGCTACCTGAAGAGCGATAGGCTCCGCCAATTATTCATTATATACCCACACTGCCTAAAAAAACCCAAAAAAAACGTTCACTTGCAGTGTCCCAGCTTCTCTTCAAAGAGTTATGGGAGAAGTCAAGTTAATTCACTGAACAAAATAAAAGTGACGATTAGAACTAAGTGGAACATATTATACACTGTATGCAATCTTCGTTTATCAGAACCCTTGTAGCATATACATTGTATGCAATCTTCGTTTATCAGAACCCTTGTAGCATATACATTGTATGCAATCTTCGTTTATCAGAACCCTTGTAGCATATACATTGTATGCAATCTTCGTTTATCAGAACCCTTGTAGCATATACATTGTATGCAATCTTCGTTTATCAGAACCCTTGTAGCATATACATTGTATGCAATCTTCGTTTATCAGAACCCTTGTAGCATATACATTGTATGCAATCTTCGTTTATCAGAACCCTTGTAGCATATACATTGTATGCAATCTTCGTTTATCAGAACCCTTGTAGCATATACATTGTATGCAATCTTCGTTTATCAAAACCCTACAAATGTGTTTGTTGCAACAAAGTGAAGCTTTAAATGTCTGGCTTTTAGACTGCATTAGATTTCATTTCATCAACTTCTCTTTTTTTGTTATCAGTAAATCCTTGATTAAATCTAGAAAGTTCTCGTTGTCACTTGGTCTTGTGCAAACTTGTTGCATATTATACGTTTGTTCAAACTTTGCATATATAGTTTTTGCAAACTTTCTGCATAATTTTAAACTTCTGCATGTACGGATCTTGTTGCAACCCAAACGGACTTTTGCTGCAATTTTGGCATATATATTCGATTTGCTGAAACTTTTGTGCATATACGGATCTTGTTGCAAACTTTCTGCATGTACGGATCTTGTTGCAACTTTCCGCATATACGGATCTTGTTGCATGCAAACTTTCGGCATATTATAGTATACGGATCTTGCTGGAAACTTTCTGCGCATATACGGATCTTGTTGCAAACTTTCTGCATGTACGGATCTTGTTGCAACTTTCCGCATATACGGATCTTGTTGCATGCAAACTTTCGGCATATTATAGTATACGGATCTTGCTGGAAACTTTCTGCGCATATACGGATCTTGTTGCAAACTTTCTGCATGTACGGATCTTGTTGCAAACTTTCTGCATGTACGGATCTTGTTGCAAACTTTCTGCATGTACGGATCTTGTTGCAACTTTCCGCATACACGGATCTTGTTGCATGCAAACTTTCGGCATATTATGGTATACGGGTCTTGCTGCAAACTTTCTGCATGTACGGATCTTGTTGCAAACTTTCCGCATATAGAGATCTTGTTGCAAACTTTCTGCGTATATACGGATCATTTTTAAGTTCGTCCCCTCCCCCTGACTACTCGTGAAGACCAGGAAATAAAGAAAAAATAGCAGTTCATGGGGAACACCCCCCCCCCCCGGGCAACCCCCCCCCCCCCCCCCCCCAAATTGTTCAGCAATACACGTACGTGGGATCCATCATCTGAAATCACCGATCCCAGTCAGTAAACCTCTCCAGTGAAGCAAAGAAAACTACAGTACTTTCCTTGACCGAAACCTGTTTGGAATCACTACAACTTATCGATGAAACACAATATCAAATTCTTGCAGGCACTGCTAAAGTCCATAATCCTTGCCATGCCAGACACTGATTCTGACAGCAAAATCTTTAAAAAAAAAGAAGAAAAAAAACCCCCAAAACTCAAGCCTTGAAAGTGAGGTGTTTTCACAGAACACTTAAAACATGGGATAATACGCTGAATAGTTTCACCAGTGATCGAAAGAAACAAACACACTGCCACTGCTTTCCTGTGGAGGTTGTATAAAGAGAGAGAGAGGCTTAGAAATGAGATCCAGTCAGTCATGCAGATTTTTTCCAAAATCGACAACAGGGGACTCGCCCTCAAAGAGACATTGTTTGTATGGAAAACTCACCGTTCCCAAAAGTGTGGTCGAAATGTGGTCCCGTGTTTGCAGAGGAAGTGGGTCCGCTTTTCCTCGTCCAGTCAAACTGATCAGTGACGGACTGTGTGTATCCACACAAACTGGCCTCAAAGTCACAACTGTCTTTGACTTCACCTGCATATAACAGGGGTTGTTTTTTTAAATGGGGGGGGGGGGGGGGGGGGGGGGGAGTTGTTCTTGTTTGTTTAGGGGATCCTGTGTTAATGAGTAGCTTGTGTGTGTGTGGGTGTGGGGGATGGGGGGTGTGGTGTGGTGTGGTGTGGTGTGGTGTGGTGTGGTGGGGGGTGTGTGTGTGAGAGAGACAGACAGACAGACAGAGACAGACACACAGGCAGACAGAAGGACAGGCAGACAGAGGCAGAGAGAGACAGAGAGACAGAGAAGAGAAGAGAGAGAAGGGAGACAGAGACAGAGAGAGAAGAGAGAGAGAGAGAGAGAGAGAGAGAGAGAGAGAGAGAGAGAGAGAGATAGCGATATGCCAACTCTGCTCCCATCTCTCTACCTACCTACCTACCTACCCTGTCTGCAACTAGTATCTGTCATGATGTGTAACAGGTAAACGACAGACAGACAGACGGAGATGCTGAGGGGGAAAAAGTCGGATCAATGACCGGACCTTGTGGGACTCCTCCTGAGTGTCCGTAGCTGTGGCCTGAGCTAGCAGCATTTGCAATGGCCTGTTAGGAAAGACGGGAGTTACAACTTGCGACCACGCATTTCCCCATTTGTTGAAGGATTTCAAAAGACACATACCCAATAGAGGAATAAATAAAAATAAAAAAAGGTAAAGGTGTCCCATAACCTATGTGGTCGTAGGGGAACGAGACGTCAGAAACTTCACTTCTCTAGGGGCCATCTCCTCTCCCTCGCTGTTTTACCTTCCCTGACCCTAAAGTGGCAGGTACCCATTTACAGATGGGTGAACTGGGGGGGACTGTATTGAAGCCAAGGCGCGCAAACGGTCACCCATCCAAGTGGTAACCACGCTCGATGCTGCTTAACGTTAGCTGGGGGAAAGCGAGTGCTCTGACCACTGAAGAATACATTGTGTTAAAAAAAAACACACCAAAAAACCCACAAAAACCCAACTATCTCCACTAGTGAACCTCAGAGCTCTCTCTAGCGAGAAGAATAGGGGAAGGGAGGGGGAAAAAAAAACCCACAAACCCCCACATGTCCAGAAAGAAGTCCCCCCCCCCCCCCCCCCCCGAACACAACGTACCGCTGCCTAGGGTCATCATGGTCTGCTGCAGCCTGGCGTTGTCTTCCTTGAGGGTGTGCAGCAGGGAGGCCAGCAGGGAGTTGTTGGCCCTCACCTGCTGCACCAGAGCCGTCAGCTGGGCGTTGTGGCTTCCAGCCTGCCGCAGCCGCCCGCCCAGGGCCCGCAACTCCTCCTCCATCAGCAGCAGCCGGGCCCCCACCCCCTCCACGCTGACCCCTGACCTCAGGGGCGAGTCACTGGGCAGGCAGTGGGAGGCGGGGCAGGAGTGGCTGACCTTGCAGGTGTAGGTGCCGCTGAGGACGGGGTTGGGCAGGGCCAGGGAGAAGTGACCACTGCTGTCCTGCTGTGTGCTGGCCAGCGTCTGCTTGGAGGGCGTCTGCACAGCAAAGGGCGCACAGCGGTGTTCATTTGGGGGTCATGTAGTATCTTGGTACAGAGTGCGAGTAGAAAAAAATTTTGATTTTTCACAGATTTTGTTTCAGTCTGAAAAAATGCACTGTGCCCTTGTTTTGGGAATTCAGGACATAGTGCAATACCAGGTAGTCACGAGAAAGTTGGAAATAATCATCAAATGAGGATTGCCTGTATTCCTACAGTGTTGACCCCGCCCATGCATATTGCGGTAAGGAAGCTAGCAGACGACAAAGGACTGAGGGGGTACAGTGTTTGCTGAAAAAAAATTAAAATTCAAACCTACCAAATTTGTTCGATTCACATGAGTTTTGAGTCAGAGGTTTGTCGTTCACAAAAAAAGTGGTTTTTATTTCTGTGGATGCTTAGGATGTGCGGTATGAATATGAGTCATATAGAAAAACAGAAGGAAAAGAGCGATTTTTTTTATTTGCGGTGTGTAACCAAAAAGGGACACATACACTCTCTCTCTCCCGTGAAGCGTAGGTCTGAAACAGTTTCTTTGTGTGTGTGTGTGTGTGTGATGTGTGTGTGTGTGTGTTGTGTTGTGTGTGTGTTATCGATCTGCTTTTAACAATAATAATAATAATGTATGAATTATATATAGCGCTGAATCTTGTAAAGCAACAAATCAAACGCTCAAAGGGCTTTTGAGGGTGGTGGGGGAGCGGGGTTGTTGCTCTCTCTCTCCTCTCTCTCTTCTCTCTTTCTCTCTCTCTTCTCTCTTTGGACCACAGCGGTCAGTTTCCCCCACTTTCAGCTGCTCTCAGCTGCTATCCATCCCAGCCCAGCTGGTGCTGATTACAGCAGAAACTGACCACACTTGGACTTGGTAAAAGGAAGGGAGTGCTAATTTTAGCACTGGGCCCTGGACCCTTGACTGAGTTATACTGGATTTCCATGCTCTCTGTCTCTGTCTGTCTCTGTGTCATTGGCTGGTACTGTGAGCAGTTGATTTCATGAATGTCTAAGGGATTCGGTTTATTTTCTTTATTGTTTTCTTTTTTCCTCACTACATTACAAAACACAACACTACACGAAACGACACAACACTACACTACCTTACAAACACTACACTACCCTACAAACACTACACTTGGTTTGGAACCAGTCTCCTATGTTGTTGTAGTGAACTGCTCTAGTTGCCTTGTCACAGAAGCATTCTGTGGTTCTGATCAGGTTGGCACTGATGTTATACAGCCTCGTGGTTGCCCACAAAGCTCATGCCACACTCTGTCAAAGGCATTCTTAAAGTCCACAAAGTAAAAACCTTGCTGGTGTTGCAGGTACTTATTACAGAGTAATCTAAGGTAGAAAATTTGCTGTTGGGCTCTGTTCTGCTCTGAAAACCTGCCTGTTCTTCTTTGATGATCTCCTCATCTTGTAGCTTCAGCCTGTTCAGGAGGATCTGTAGTTTTGGCCTAGTTGTATCTGACTGCAGTGTATGCTCAAAACAAGCCTGTGCTTGGTAAAACTACTTGTCTGCTTCTTTCTCTCTCTCTCTCTCTCTCTCTCTCTCTCTCTCTCTCTCTCTCTCTCTCTCTCTCTCTCTCTCTCTCTCGTGTCCATACTCCTGTCAGAAAAGGAGAGAGAGGGGCGGGGGAAGTACTCACAGTCCAGACGATCTGTGTTTGCGGGGCCCACAGTGGCTTGATGGTGCCACAGGTGAGCACCAGCTGGAACTGCTGGGTGGAGTTGATGAACTGGGCACCTTGGACATGGGCTTGGAGACTGTTGTTCTCAGCGATGGGATCCGCTGCAGCAAGGAAACAAAAAGAAAACCAGCAGACTTGGGGCTTTATGATTGTTCGTTACACCAGTACAGACGCCACACTCAATCAACAAATGACACAGCACTTTCAGCGGATCGTGCTCTCAAGATAACACATCTGCCTTGATAGCGAGAAGTGCGGGTTCGATCCCCCTTTGAGCCCCGAACTTTTCCCCCATCCACTAGACCTGAAGAGGTGGTCTGGTCTTTAAGATGATGAGACAATAAACCAAGGTCCCAGCACACGTAAAAGAACCCGCGGCAACATGAAAGTTATTCCTGGAAAATTCTGTACAAAAACAGCCACTCTCATAGAGAAATAAATGTACACGCAGAATAATTTTTTTTTAAATGGGTGGCACTGCTCTTGAGGCAACGCGCTTTCTCTGGGGAGAGCAGCCTGAATTTCACGCAGAGAAATATACTGTGACTGAAAATGGTATACAATGCAACACAAAACACACCAAATCAATACAATACAGTACAATACAATACACAGCAATACAATACGAATTTTCTGCTCCAACCACTTAAGCAATTTGATATACAGAATATTCCATTTCAAAATAACAATACTTACAACGTACCAGATATTTTGATCTAAAAACCAAAAATCTCCCATAATCTTTGTAATTCAAGTTTTGACACCTAAAATTCCTCTGATGCTGGATTATGCCTGCCCATCCGGCAAAGTACTTGAACACTTTTTTTTTTTAAAAAGGCTTACACACTTCCTCCTCATCCAGTGTGTACTACCTCACAGCAATATCCAGGCAGGATGAGTGAGTCAGAGGTGCACGTTCTGAGTGACGACCCCTAGGGTGTTAAGCCAGGAAAAGTGAAACAACAACAACAAGACCTCAAATGGTCACTGAGGCCAAGATCTGAACGTGAAACCACCGTCACAATGCCCAAACTCAGCATAGCCCAGTCAAGGGCTCAGGGCTCAGTGCTAGAATCAGCGCGGCCCTTCACTTTTACCAGGTCCAGGTGCCCTCAGTTCTTGCAACAATCAGCACCGGCTGGGCTGGGCTGGGCTGAGATGGAATGTAGCTGAAAAGTGGAGCGGAGGGGACACTGCCACCTGTGTTCAGTTACCGTCAGATCACCGAGTTCTACTACGCTCTAACCACTAAGCTTCCCCGCTTCCACGTGCATCTCTACCCTCCTCCCTTTGAAATTTTAAAAAATTATAAAAAAAAAACAATCTTTGACCCTCGGGACGTCACACCAACCCCCTCCCAAACTTCCTTACCTGTCACAACCACATGCACGCTCTGCTCGTGCGATTGAATGGCGGTGTTGTTGTTCTCCATGTTGACGTGAACGGAGTAGAGGCCACTGTCGGTCACCTGGGCACTGGGCAGACGTAGCCCCACCCCCTGACCCGTGGCCTGAATGTGGGGGCCACTGCTGCTGTCGGCGAAAAAGTGACCGTTGACCTGAGTGGCCAGAACCACCTCTGAAGATCCCGCCACTGCCACAGAGAGGCAGGGATGGTAAGAACCGAATAAAGGAAGGAAGGAAGGAAGGTGGCGAGGATGGGTTAAATAATAATAATAATAATAATAATAATAATAAATGGAATTCATATAGCGCTGTATCTTGCACAGACAAATCAAAGCGCTTGCACTCAACTCATTCTTACAGTCATGCAACCAATAGCAAGTAATAGTTCTAACAAGTCCAAATGTCACACACACACACACACCACACACACACACACACACACACACACACACACACACACACACACACAGGTTATACACTTTGGCAGGGTGATGAGATTTTTGGCAGTTGAAAAGCAGGGATAGCTATGAAATGAAACAGGAGAGGAAAATCTTAGGTTTGAAACAAATATGTCTTGAGGCCGGATTTAAAAGTGTCACAAGAAGGCCTTTGGCGAAGAGAGATAGGGAGGCCATTCCAAATCGATGGACCAGAAACAGAGAAAGAGCGACGGCCGACTGTGGACTGGCTGAATCTAGGTATTCGTTTAGATGTGCTGCTCTGCTTAACAAATAAGCATGTGAGGTTCTGCGTTCCATTACCCAACTTCACTCTTTGCTTTCTAGTTTTGACGGGAAAATCGAACCCACTATCCCAGTCTTTCTACATTCTACAGTCCTCCTCCACGTTGCTTTTGTAGAAAGTGAGATGAAGGCCATGCAGCACTCTTGGGGATCAGTGAATGGGTTGGCCCAGGATAGGCTGGAGTGGAAGCGCTTTGTTGCTGCCCTACACAGCACTGGGTGTAATGGTTGATGATGATGATGATGATCCCAGTCTTTCAGAGGAGGCTCTTGAACCAGTCAAAGTCAAAGTCAAACTTTTATTTCCAGATGGTTCATTGAATAAGCAAAATACTTGCTTTTTTTTTTAAACCCTGCCTGCTTACATCCTTGTGCACATCCAAAGAACCTGCAACAGCTGAAATTCAGAAAGAGAGGGAGGTAGGCCTACCTCCCCTGACTGCCGCCTGTACTCTTCTCTCCAAATGTGCAGTCAGGATCCATGATTCACAGGCATACAGAAATATGGATATGACAAGGGAGCGCATTAGTCTGATCTTGGAGATAAGTGAGATTTTTTATCTCTCCAGATGGTGTTTAGTTTTGACAGTGCTGTTATTGTCTGTGCAGTCCTGCATACTACTTCTGGCTTGGATCCCTGGTCTGATACAATGGCTCCCAGGTACTTGAAGCTTTGAACTGTTTCCAGCTTCTGGTCATTAACCCTGATATCAGTGCTAATGCCGTTGGTATTATTAGTCATCAGTTTGGTCTTCTCTGCACTGATTTCCATGCCGTATGTTTTGGAGGCCTTATTCAGGTGTTCTGTTAGGCTGGCAAGCTCTTTTTCTGATCCTGCTATTCCATCAATGTCATCTGCGAAGCGGAGGTTTGTGATCGTTCTGCCACCAATGCTGACTGATCCTTCATGATGTTCCAGTGCATCAGCCATGATTCTCTCAAGGAAGATGTTGAAAAGAGTGGGTGAGAGTAGACAGCCCTGCCTTACTCCAACTGTTGTTCGAAACCATTCTCCAATGTTGTTGATGTAGTACACTGCACTGGTCGCCTCGCTGTACAGCTGTTTGATGACTCTGATCAGGTTTGCATTGATGCTGTACAAATTCATGGTTGCCCACAAAGCTGCATGCCACACCCTGTCAAATGCCTTCTTAAAATCGATAAATACATGGCAAAGGTCTTGTTGATGTTGAAGGTACCGCTCACATAGTATTCTGAGGTTGAATATCTGTTCTGTTGTGCTGCGCCCTGCTCTGAAACCTGCTTGTTCCTCAGCAATGATGGCCTCTGCTTGTGGCTTCAGTCTATTCAATATTATCTGCAGCATGACCTTGCTTGGGTGGCATATGAGGCTGATTGTGCGGTAATTATGGCATTGTTGTAGATTTCCTTTCTTGGGGAGGGTGATGATGAGTGACTGTGTCCATGGTGTTGGCCATTTTCCTGTCTGCCAGATCTTGTTGCAGATTCTTAGTAGGGCGCTGATCATGGCTTCCCCTCCAGCTTGAACCAACTCAGCTGGAATGTTGTCAGCCCCTGCTGACTTCCCCTTTTACAGCGATCTGACTGCTGTTTCCACTTCTTCTCGGAGGATAGGGTGACTGTCTGTGTCTTTGCTTGCGGGTACATTAAGGACTTCTGGATCTCCTGCGGTTCTATAGTTATACAGGTCGGAGCAGTATTCTGTCCATCTGTTCAGAATATCCTGGTAGTCAGTGAGACACTTCCCATTTTTGTCTTGGATTGTTAAACCTTTTCCCTGTTTTGTGCTAGTCAGGTCTTTCACCAGCTGATATGCTTTCTTGCTATTGTTTTTCTTGATGTTCTCTTCAATGTCTCGGCACTGTTCACCGATCCATTTCTCTTTTGCCTCCGTCATGGACTTCCTGATTCTTTTGTTGACTGCCCTATATTGTTCTGCTCTTTCTTTTGTTTCATTTTTCTTTTTCTTCCACTTTCTACGCTTGTCGCATAGTTGTAGGATGTTAGGTGTGACCCATGGTTTTTTGACTGGTCGGTGTTTGCCAAGAAGCTCGCTTGCTGTTTCAGTCACTGCTGTATTGAAACTATTCGTCAGTGTATCTATGTCTGAGTCTATCACAGTGAGTGCTGCAAACTTTCCACCTATCCTTGCTCGAAAAATTTCTACTACCTCTGGGTCCTTCAGCTTCTCGAGGTCAAATTTGATCCTGATGTTGTTCCGCTTGTGGATTTTCTTTAGACGTAGTCGGAAAGTCATCATCACAAGATCATGATCACTCCCTATGTCTGTACTTGGTACCTCATGTATATCTATCATATGCATACATAATTATCTACATACCTGTACACACACACACACACACACACACACCACACACACACACACACACACACACACACCAGTTGGCTGGATGGTCAGTCAGCTAGTTGCTTAGCCAGTCAGTCAGTCAGTCAGTCAGTCAGTTCTTTGTTTACTTGAAAGTTTATTCTTCACTCACAAAAGAACACCACCTTGCCACTCATAATGTGTCGTAGCGATCCTCTTTGTTAATAAAATACCTAACCCTCTTCATCTTCTTAGGTGTCTATCTACGAATCTTGTTTATTTTATTGTCTGTCTTCTTTTTTCCTCTGTCTTGTCTCCTTATTTTATATTATGTGTCTCTCTGTGCAATAATCTATTCATCCATCTACCTAGTCAATCCTGCCATCCGTCTCCCCGTCCTTTTACCCGTCAATCTATTATTATCATCATCGTCGTCGTCATCATCGTCATCATCATCATCACCACCATCATCATCGTTGTCATTATTCTCGTTGTTGCGGTTATTGTTGACGTGGTCACAACCACCACCACCACCACATCATCATCACCACCATCATGATGATCATCATCACCACCACCACCACCATCACCACCACCACCACCATCATCATTATTCTCGTTGTTGCGGTTATTAATGACGTGGTCACAACCACCACCACCACTATCACCACATCATCATCATCACCACCACCACCACCATCATCACCACCACCATCATCATCACCGTCATCATCATCATCACCACCATCATCATCATCGCCTACTATCATCCAGCGCACATACCATCGGCCTTATAGCGCCATTCCACGTCGACCAGTCGTTCCCCGGGGGCGCTGAGGTAGGCCCAGGTCAGGTTGACCTCGGAGCCAGGACAAACGGGCAGGGTCTGCTTGTCTGGGGGGGATTGAGGAGTGCTCCACCTCAGGCCGCTGCACACTGTGAGGGTACTCTCTTAGTTAGTTGTTGATTTATGTGTGTATATCTGCACACTGTGAGGGTACTCTCTTAGTTAGTTGTTGATTTATGTGTGTATATGTAGGGTAGGGACAGCTCAGTGGTCACAGCACTCGCTTTCCCCACGCTAAGGTTAAGCAGCATCGAGCGTGTTTACCAAGTGGATGGGCGACCGTTTGCGCGCCTTGGCTTCAGTTCAGTCCCCCAGTTCACCCAGCTGTCAATGGGTACCTGCCTCTTTAGGGTCAGGGAAGGTAAAGCAGCAAAGGAGAGGAGATGGGCGCTGCCCTCAATATGCTGGCCCCTAGAGAAGTTGAAGTCTCTGATGCCTCGCTCCCCTACGACCAGATAGGTTATGTGACACCTTTACCTCTGTGTGTGTGTGTGTGTGTGTGTGTGTGTGGTATGGTGTGGTGTGGTGTGGTGTGGTGTGGTGTGTGTGTGTGTGTGTTTACTTACTGACTACCTTCCTTCCTTCTTTACTTACTTACTTACGTCAATCTAATGCA
This sequence comes from Rapana venosa, assembly GCA_028751875.1. Taxonomy (NCBI): domain Eukaryota; kingdom Metazoa; phylum Mollusca; class Gastropoda; order Neogastropoda; family Muricidae; genus Rapana; species Rapana venosa. Next base: position 5,245,679 of record CM054145.1, read on the forward strand.
GTCCTGTTGTTTATAGCCCCGCCGACCACAGAGGCCATATCAGGGCTGTCACCTCGTCAAAATTTAAATCTCAGATTTAAAATGTGCAGCTATATACAGATTAAAACAGATTACTTACTTACTTAAAAAGTTACTTTACTTTACTTATTGACTTGCTGACTGACTTACTTTACTTACTTACCTACTTGCTTATTTTACTTACTTTACTTACTTACTTACTCACTTACTTACTTATTTGCTTGCTTGCTTTCTGACTAACTGGATGACTGACCGAATTTTGTTTTTCGTTCCTCGAATAGAGCTCAGAGGTTCAACAATGGTGAGATTTTGCGTGTGTGCGACCAGTTTATTTGCCTCACCATGAAGGTAGCCGCATTCCGACTTCGGAAATGTACGTGCGTTGTTTCTGTTACCCACCCAACGCCGACATGAAAGTCAGGATCTTTGACGTGCATATTTGAAATCCTGCGTACACGAAGGGAATTCTGGCAGGTCTACACTTGAAGTGGACCTGGGAGATTCCGTAAAAAATCCCTACCCAGTCGCTGCCGAGATTCGAACCCGCGACTTCATGGACCCATGGGCTTGAGTTGAAGCCGCACGGTCTTAACCCCTCGTTAGCCTGTCGCGCCCGGGAGCGAGCCCGGGTTCGAGCCACCACCTAAACGCCCGTTCAAGGGGAGTTTTTCACTGGAGCTAACGCCAGTGCTGACTCCACTCGCCGCCGAAAGTTCTTCGTCATCATCATTAACCATTACACCCAGTGGTGTGTAGGGCAGCAACAAAGCGCTTCCACTCCTGCCTATCCTGGGCCAACCTAGTCACTGATCCCCAAGAGTGCTGCTGCATGGCCTTCATCTCACTTTCTACAGTCCTCCTCCTCCACGTTGCTTTTGGTCTCTACCTTTCTTTCTCCTTCCTTCTGGGGTCCAGTGCAATGCTGTTCTTGTGATTGACTGTGGGTCTCTTCGGAGGATGTGCCCAATCCACTTCTACCGTTGTCTGGTGATGATGGTTCCAAAGTTCTTCGGATGAAACAATAAACCGAGGTCCCGTGTGCGAACGCACGCAGAACATCTTGCGCATACCTTAAAACCCCGTTCTGCCTTGCCGGAGGGTAGGCCATTCGTAACGGTCAGAGCATATGCATGCACACACACATACACGCGCGCACACACACATACACACACACACACGCACGCACGCACGCACGCACGCACACCTCTCTCTTTTAATATTATACTACTACTACTACTACTACTACTACTACTACCACTACTACTACTACTACTAATAATAATAATAATAATAATAGCAGTAATAATAATAAGAAGAAGAAATATAGCGCTATACCCAGAAAAGCCAAATCAAAGCGCTTGCATTCCACCTATTCTTACACGGTCATGCAACCAATGACAAACAATCCATAGTTTAAACAAACAGATATTACAAACATGGTACGCTGCAGACCAAATCGTTAACGCTAACACTAAAAACACTACAACATACCTTTCCAAAAACACACTACAACATACCTTTCAAAGACAGACTACAACATACCTTTCCAAAAACACACTACAGCATACCTTTCAAAGACAGACTACAACATACCTTTCCAAAAACAGACTACAACATACCTTTCAAAAAACAGACTACAACATACCTTTCCAAAAACAGACTACAACATACCTTTCCAAAAACAGACCAGAAAAATCACACAGAATCGGAATGTGTCCTTCATCTTCTTGCGTCTTTAGCACCACTTGATCCGTAGAGATCATTCATTCATTATATATAGGTTTTCCCGGTAAAAAGATAAGAATTGAGGACACCATGGTGTGATCTACTCTGTGTGTGTGTGGGGGGGGGGGGGGGGAGGGGGGGGGGGGGGGGGGGGGTTGTGTTTGTGTGTGTGTGTGTGTGTGTGTTGTGTGTGTGGTGTGTGTGTGTTGTGTGTTGTGTTGTGTGTGTGTTATAGGTGGGTGGTTTTTGAGTGCGTGCGCGCGCGCGCGCGCGTGTGTGTTGCTTCGGTTTTTTTCTGTCTGTCCCTCTTTGTTTCTCTGTAAGTCAGTCAGTCAGTCAGTCAGTCAGTCAGTCAGTCAGTCAGTCATCGTCTCTCTCTCTCTCTCTCTCTCTCTCTCTCTCTCTCTCTCTCTCTCTCTCTCTCTCTCTCTCTGTCCGTCTTTCTCTGTCCGTCTTTCTCTGTCTCTCTGTATCTCTGTCTCCCTCTGTCTCTGTATCTCTCACTCTGCCTCTCTCTGTATCTTTCGGTCTGTCTCTGTGTCTCTCACTTTGTCTCTCACTTTGTCTCTCTATCTCTATCTCTGTCTCATACATACAGCTGATGTAGAATCAGTCGTTTCCATTTTTGTCTCTGACTTTTAAAAAAAAGTTGGGCTGATTACTTGGTTTGGTTGCTAAAATGCATGGCTGTGCGAGTGTGGATGGCAAAAGTGTGAATGTATCCTTATGTATGACGGAAAATTTGATGTATGTAGATATGTAATTAGTCAATTCGCATTGATTGGTTGGTTTATTATATAACTGACTGATAATGTGAGTAGTTGATTGCATGTATAACTAAATTATTAAGTTTATTGTCAGCTTCATTGTGTATATGTTATGCATTTCTTCATGTTTGTTTGCCTTTTGGTTTCCTTTTTTTCATGAGGGCCTGGTGTAAAGAAGCCCCTGGCTTATCCATTTTATCCTCAATAAAACATTCGAATTCAAGTTCTCTCTCTCTCTTTTATTTCAGTTTATTATCATATAATGCAACCCTAAGGGCGGGGACTGGATGTAAAAAAGCACATGGGCAAACACACGCGCGCACACACACAAATAAAATAAATAAAACACACACACACACAATTTTAAAGTAAAACACACGCACACTACACACACACACGCCTACGAGTATGGAACACGACAACGCAATCCTTAAACCAATACAGAGCAAAGGCCAAACAGTTGAACGCGAAACGGGACTATGGCCTATGATAAGATCTGTGAATACACCATGTGTTCGTTTACCATCGAAAGTATTTGGAACATCGTTTTATAGGCTAAGATTCTACATCACTTTCAACTTCGGCATATTTCTCTCCAAAAAAACACACCAAAACCAGGTTGCTAACCTCAGGAAGTGTGTCGCCACAAGAGCAGCGCCACATTTAAAACAACCTCCTGTTTGCCCATGTACTGGTTTGTTAAAATGTAGGCCGACACGGTTTTACTATTGTAGACTCCCAAGTCCTACTTCTTCTTCCACGTGGCGCCACCCATGTAACGCTACCAGAAGAGGGCTGGATTCAGAAGGCAATGGCAAATCACTGATATGAATCTCTTCAAAGTAAAAGAAAACAGTAGGAACATGCAGACCAGGCCATGACGGCCATATTGATCTAGCAATCTACTGCGAAATGAACAACAAGGCCTGAAGATAAACATTCGTGCGCGAAAGCCGATGGAGCAAGGAAGGCAAATCCAAAAGAGGAGACTACACCATTATTTTCAGGGAATGGGGAGGGGGGTGGGGGGGGGGGGGGCACACGGTGTAGCTTTCATAGCAGACAGGCACCATTCAGCTGGCTTAAAAAGCTACAACATCAGCGACAGAACGCTCACGATCAAACTTGAAGCAAAGCTATCCCCCATCAACATTATTCGGGTATATGCTCCAACATCTGACAGCTCACAAGAAGACATAGAATCATTACATAACGACCTACAGACAGCCAAAGACCAAATACCTGGCAGGGAAGTCTGCACAATCACGGGAGACTTCAACGCAAAAAGAAGGTAAAGTCATCAAGTGCTGCAAGGGACTATTCAGTCAGTCACGGCTCAAGAAACGACAGAGGAGATAGATACGCTTGCTACCTTCTGCCATGCAAACATTCATTACAAACACTTGTTGTATATATACATATACAATTATATATATGGATCTCACCAATAACTAAAATTCACCATCAAATAGACTATGATATACTGATGAACAAAACTTGTCAGACATCAATCTGTAATGCCAGAACAAGACCAGGGGCAGACAGAGACTCAAATAACTTGCTCGTGTCCACGGAGATCAGATGAAAAGGCGGTCAAACAGAAACCAACACTTGCACCCTGCTGCAAATATCATCTGGACAAGCTGCCTAACACTGAAAACTTAAAGCGCGTACGAAATTGAAACAATCGTTTTTTTAAAAGCACTTCTGAAAGAATGGAGTAAACATGAGGCTCCACCAAAAGAGATCTGGAGTGACATGAAGAAAAATTACACAGAGGCTGCCCTAAAATAACTGAGGAATGATGGAAAAGAATCAATCCAAACCCTTCATTAGTGATGAAGTTCTCATGTTAGCGGGAGAGAAGAGAAAAAGCCAGAAAAGTAAACACGACTGCAGAGAACTTTCAAAGAGATTAGAACAAAGATCGGAAGAGACAAGTTTATAGCTAGACAGTGGGTCGTCTCAACACACAACACACACACACACAACACACACACACACACACACACACACACAAACACTACACTACACTACACACACCACACACACTACACTACACTACACACACCACACACACTACACTACACTACACCACACACACTACACTACACTACACCACACACACTACACTACACACACCACACACACTACACTACACTACACTACACACTACACACACACACACACACACACACACACACACACACACAACACACACACACACATGAAGTCCTTCGGATGAGACTATAAACCTATGTCCCGTGTGCCAACGTACACAGAACATCTTAGGAACACGTTAAAACCTGTACCGCTTTTCGGAAGATTAGGCTAATGTGTGCCGGAGAGAACAGATAACAGAATTGACAAAAACGCATACACACGGGGACTTGATGTTAAAAAAGCACATGAGTGCTTATTCCATTATTCTCGAAATAAAAAAAATAAGAAACACACATACACACTCACAAACACACAAACTCACGCACTCTCACACACACTCACTCACTCACACACCTTACAACACAACACACACATGCACGCACGCTCACACTACACCCACCAACCCACAGTTCAGCCACCCACACAACACACACACCCACCTCACAACACAAAACAAAATACACGCACGCACACACACACACACACACAAACATACACGCACTCTCTCTCTCTCTCTCTCTCTCTCTCTCTCTCTTCTCTCTCTCTCTCTCTCTCTCTCTCGCGGGGGCTGGAGTGATCTCCCTTGAAGGTAGGCAGGAAGAAATTTTGCTGTTCATTAATTTGTCCAAAAAAAGTAAATTTCACTCAACACCATGCCCGTTGTCGGCCTGCCAACAGCGTTGGAAGCGACCTTGGATGCCCTGCTCCAAGAACAGCACCTCGCTTCCTGGAAAGTCACTGGGAGTGGCGACAATACAGTCGTTGTGCTACGACTGAAAGCCAGCCCAGCCAACAACAGCAACATGGTGCAACAGCACACCCCTGGCATCTCCCACAGCTACCGCAGGAAGCCACCAAGTTGCACTGATAGAGACAGGCTGAAGGACAGAGGAAAGGAGAAGGACAGTACAGAGGCAAGAAGAACAGGAGGCAAGTGCAAGTGTGATGCCAGAAGAACATTCACCAGGTTTATTTGTGCCCACACCTCCTTCAAGCTGTGCTGTGTCACACACTGACACACCCCCTTCTGCCAACAGCACACTGTTGCAAAAATGCGCACGTGAGATCCGGCATTCACCAAGTGCTGCCGTTGAGAGGGCGAAGGAAAAGCATGCTGACCCGCAACGTGACATTGACCTTGCCCCTGTGTTTACGACGGAAACCTCGGACTGTGACGACCCTCTGGCGAAAGTTCAGGCAGTTGGAACTAGTGCCGGCGTCATCAGGGACTATGTAGCTGAACTGACTGATAGATTCTTGCAGAGGAGGCTTAGGGACACGCATAGGAACCAAGACTTTCGTAAGGTGTTCAGTAGTAAACGGCATCCAGACACGTTGGTTTGTGAAACTGATGATCTTGCTTTTCGTTTTCAATGGACTGCTGATCACACACCCCCAGATTTGTTTTGGCTCGTGAAGAAGGACACCAGGCTGATGACCAATGAGGAATCCTTTGTCTATCACAAGCTGAAGCTGTGGTGCCCTGTTGACCGGGAGAAACTGAAAGATCGAATCAGTGCCGAACTTGATGTGATGCATGTAATAGTGGACGCATTTCGATTCTTGCTTGGATAACCAGTGTGTGTGTGTGTGTGTGTGTGTGTGTGTGTGTGTGTGTGTGTGTGTGTGTGTGTGTGTGTGTGTGTGTGTGTTGCGAGCGCGTGTGTGTACGTACGTGCGCGTGCGTGCGAGCGTATACGTGTGTGTATGTATGAGTGCGTATCTCTGTGTGTGTGTGTGCGCGCCTACGTGTGTGTGTTTGAATATGTGGATATGCATGTGTGTATAGGTATGTGTGTGTATGAACGTGTGTGTGAGTGTGGCGTGTTTGTGTGTTCGTTTGTATGTATGCGTGTGTATGCGTGCGTGCCTGTGTGTTTGTTTGTGTGTGTGTGTGTGTGTGTGTGTGTGTGTGTGTGTGTGTGTTGTGTGTGTGTGGTGTGTGTGTGGTGTGTGTGTGTGTGTGTGTGTGAGAGAGAGAAGAG
>CM054145.1:5252836-5330336 GCA_028751875.1 Rapana venosa
TAAATAATAATAATCACCACCCCCCAAAGCATCTAAACATCACTCAACACCCCCTATCACCACCTTTACCCCAAACACCATCCCCGCCACCATCTTCCCACTACCCCACCAACCCCCGCCGCCCCATCCCCCCACCACCACTACCACCACATCACCCCACCAAACCCCCCACCACCCCATCATCCCACCACCCCCACCATAACACCCCACCACATACCCCCACCATACCACCTCATCACCCCCACCACACCACCTAAAACCCCCACCCCCACTACCACCACACCCCACCACCTCATCCCACCACCACCCCATCTCCCACCCCACCACCATCATCACCACTCCCATCCCACCATCACAAACCCCCACCACACAAAACCCCCCCCCACACTTCTCAGTCACCCCCGCCGGGCCCTCTTTGCAACTCGCCCCATCACAGGGGGAGCCGTGGCGGCCCAGGATGAGGACCCCGTACATAACAAAACCAGGACATCACCTCATCCTCGCTTGCGCCCTTCACCCTCCTGGAATCCAAAGTGGACGTCACCTGGACTGTCAGTCTTGGCCCTGAAGACGCACAAATCCACGACGCACCACCACGCAGGGCACGCATGCGCGCGCACGCACAGAGATGGTGGTGGGGTGGGGGTGGGGGGTGGTAGTGGTGGTGGGGGGGGCATGATGATGATGATGAGATATGGTGGGGTGAAGATGGTGGGGGGTTGGGGTGGTGAGAAGGGGGGAGGATGATGTGAGATGTGATGATGATGATGAAGTGGTGAAATGGGGTGGTTGTGGGGGTGGGGATGTAGGGGGGCGATGATGATGATGGTTGGGGGTATGATGATGAGTGATGGTAGTGGTGGGGATGGTATCAAATTGGTGGTGGGGTGTGGTGGTAAAGTGGTGGGGGGAATGGGGGTGATTTATGCGGTGTGGTGGGGGGTGGTTGCATGATGCTGATGGAGTGGGGGTTGTAGTGGGTGGTGGGATGGTGGTGATGGTATAAGGGGGGTAGTGGTTGTGATGGTAGTGGTGGGGGTGGAAGGGTTGTGGTGGGGGTGATGTGGTGGTGGTGGGGGGGTTGTAGTGGTGGGTTTGTGGTGGTGTGATGAGGGGGTAGTGGGGTGGTTGGTATGATGATCATCATGATTATTTTCTTCTCTTCTTTTTGGGGCTTCCCCTAACTTTAAAGTAAAACCCAATTCCAACCTGTTGTTTAAGCCCTCCCGCCCCAACAGGGGCCCCAACAGGGCTGTCACCCCGTCAACTTTAAATCTCAGTTTTAAAAATGTGCAAATATACGATTAAAACAGGGGATAAAACCAACTCTACTGTCGTTCCTTTTTAGCAAAGCCCTGGCCAACCATAAGGGGGCCCAGGGCGGGCCCGCTTGTGGGAAAACCACATCAACCCACAAAAATGAATAAAACAAAAAACAATTCCTTAAAACAACCTTGTTCTTAGTACCAACTGTATCCTTTCACTCATATAAACGGGAAAGCCCGTTCTTCGGAAAGTTAAAAATGGTGTCCGGTGGAACATCCCAAAAAAGGATTTCAGGGACTCTCGTAAAATGCTTGGCCAATTATCAGGTCTACGCTGTCAACTTGTCCCCTTAAATTTTTTGTTTTTTTTATTAATTTAAAATGGCAAAAAACAAATTAAAACGGGGTTTAAAACCAACTTTGTCGTTCCATCTCTCCCGTTATTAATATATTTAAAATTAAAAATATAAAATTTTAAAATATATTTTATAATATATTATATATAAAAAATTATAAAAGAAGGGGTTTCCAAACCCCAACTCCCTGAGTAAATCATACTACCCTAACCCCTCCCCCCCTTCCCCCCCCCCCAACACACACAAAAACACACAAAGTTCCCCCTTTGGGGACCAAAAATGCAGCGGAAACTTAGCATGTGGGGATCCCCTCTGCCACTTTCCATAGAAGAGTAACACCCGCTATGGCAAAAGGAGCAGGTGGAGCATCCCTTTTTTTCCCCGCCAAGGTTTAAAACAGCGTTGAGCGTGGTTACCAATGGATGGGGGGACCGTTTTTCGCGCCCTTGGGTTCAGTCAACCCCCAGTTCACCCATGTAAATGGGGGCCTTCCTCTTTTGGGGAGGGAAGGTAAAAAGCGGGGAGGGGAGGGGCACCGCCCCAATATACTGGCCCTTGAGAAACTGAGGTCTCTGACGCCTCGCTCTCCCACGTAGGAGGGAACCCCGACCCAAAGAAGAATCCCCTTTTTCCTCTCTCTATCCAGAGCCGAAAAAGGACAGGCCACTGTTAAGGGGGCACTTTTTCCTTCGGGCCCCAACCCCCCCTCCGGGGGGGGAAACCCCCCAACCGACAACTCTTCCGCCCTTTCTCTGCATCACGACCCGACTCCCCTTTCCGGGGGCCGCCCTGTCACGTGGGCTACTAAGGGGTTGTCTCATTGGGGTAGCAAAATGGCGAGGGGCGAGATGGGGTTTTTGGCGGAGTTTGCCCCCCCCAAAGGGTTCTCCCTTGAGGGGCAGAAGTCCGCCCTCTCTTGGCCAACATTACAAAACCTGGCGCCCCCGGGCCCCGGTTTTTGGGGGGGGAACGAAAAAAAACCGGTGGAAAAAAAAAATTGTTTGGGGCTCGTTTTCCAAAAAACACTGTGGCCAAAAAAAATGTGTTGGCGTTTTTGTTTTTTTTTTAAGGCACTGAAAGTTTAAATTTGTCTGGGGAATTTATGCGCTAAAAGTTTCCCGCTGTTGAAAAGGGTAAACCATTTGAAAATTGTTGACCGGGTTTTTGGGTTTTTGTTTTTGGTCCTATTCTTTCCCTTGGTGATAGGGGCAACCCCTTGCATTAAATACCAAAAACGTATTAACCACCCCATTTTCTCTCAAAACTCCCCCCTCTCTGCACACACACGCGCGCGCCCCTGCACGCACCCAACACCCCAATGAAAAGGGAAAAATATTTTATAAAAATTTGGAAGGTTTTTTTAAAAAGCTCTGGCGTAAACTCTCTAAAAAACTAAAACCGTAAAAGGAAAGGGAAAAAACCAAACCAAAAGGAAACAATAAACCCAACAACTAAAAAAATTTAAAAGGGATTTTTCTAAAAATGGGAGAGAAAGAGAAAAAAGGCCCGGGAGACCAGAGAGAGGAGGGGGGGGGGGGGGGAGAAAAGCTAGGGGATTGAATCTACTTGCGAATTAATTTAAACTTCTTTTTTTTTTTAAAAAGTACTGTGAATTTTTAAAACTTGGGGACAAGCCCGCAAATTTGGTTTCAAAACCAATGCAAAAGGTTTAAACCCCAGCTTTGAGCGTGATTCCCCAAGTGGTTGGGTGCCCCTTTTTCCCGCCCTGGACTTCAGTCCCGGGTCCCCCCCCAAATTTCCCCCCCCGGGTTTGAAAAAGGGGTATCTGCCCTTTTTTTGGGGCTAAAGGGAAAGGGGTTTAAAGAAAGCAGGGAGGGAGATTGGGGGCCCCCCCTCAATATGCGGGCCTTTGGGAGAAGCTGGATCTCCCGAGGGCCCCCTCGCTCCCTTTACACCAATGGGTTTATGGGACATTTTTTTCCTTTTTCCCAAATTTTTAAAGAATCAAAACTTGCCCTGGTGTGTGGGAAATATGGATGGCAAATTTTAAAAGACAATTTAAGGCAAATAGTCACCCTATTTGGTGGTTCGGGTGATTTCGGGCTTTGGATCCTTTTAAGGGGGGGAAGGCGGGGTGGGGTCGGGGGGTTCAAGTCTCCTAACAAAAGAAAAGGGTTTTTGTCTGGACTCTGATCATTTTTGAAACCCGAAGGGGTGTTTGCTACGGCTCAGTGGACTACGCGGTTAGAACCCCGGTTAAATTTTTAAAGGGTTTAAAACACCAAACCTTTTCCCCCCCCCTTGCCTAGGGGGCCTCTCCCCCTTCTCCCCTTTTCTTCTCTCCCCTCTCGGCCGAAGTGACGGGACGAAACCCTGAACGGGTGTGCGGTTAGAAAGCTGCGGGGGCCAAATTTTGCATTTTAGTTTCAAAATTTTCGGGTTAAACCCCTTCCGGAAAACGTAATAAAAACTTTAAAAAAAATGCCCTGCTGATCGAAACGTGGGTTGGGGTTTGGGAAAAGGCGCGGGGGGGGAGGGGCGGCATGTTGTTTTGGGTCTTGGGAAGAAGCCAGTGAAAACCAGTGACAACAGAAAGGGGCGGCCCCGGGGGCTAAACCGTAACCCCCGTTTTTCAGAAATTTGGGCAAAAAACCCCCCTTGTAGGGACGCCCCGATGTTCAAAGGGAAAGAAAAAAGAAAAAAGCAAAGGGGGGGGGAAGGGGAAAAAAAAAAAAAAAGGAAAAGGTCCCAATTAACAAAAACCCCCTGTTAAAAAAGGGAAAAAAAAATGGCCAAAAAAAAAAAAAAAAAGGGCCCCCTTTGGTGTAAAAAAAATTAAAAAAAAATTCCCCTGCTCCCCCGGAGGGGTGGGGGGTCAACAGAAGGGAAAAACAAAACCCCAAGGGTACCCCCCGGGGGGAAAATTATGCGCCCCCCCACCCCGGTTAAAATTGAATTGGAATGCCCCGCCACACCCCAAAAAATTTGAAAAACTTGACCTAATTTTTTTTGTGTTTTCCAAAAAGGCAAAAAAAACCCGGGGAAAAACGTGTTTGTCCCCCCCCTTCCTTTAAACCCCGGGGAAAGAACCGCACCGGGGGTTTTTCTCGCACCTGACATTTGGCTGCAATTGGATAAACCTGATACTGATACTGGTATGAAAAACAGATTTTGTCTACTCAAACCCTGACAAAAGTGTACAGCGTGTTTAAAGGGGGACAGCAAAGAAACCCCACGTTTTCAAAAGGGGTTTTCCCAAAATTTTTCGGTTCCAAAAACCTTGTGAAGTGTAAACTAAAGAAGACTAAACCGGAATACTTTTGGGGAATGGAGATCCTGGGGGAATCTAAGTTTTGGTTGTTTGGTAACAAAGAAAAGAATAAAAAAACCCATTTTGCCAGAAAAGAATTTGTCGGGCTTCCCCGGGATTCCCCGAAAAGGGGAAAAAACAGGGGTTCTAAACACAAAACACAGAGACGGGGGTGGAAAGGATTTTAACAACATCTTGGGGAAACCTGATCCGTTTTAAAAAAATGGGGCTGACTTCGGGGCCCGGGTGCTTAAAGGGGAAAAGGCTGGGTTTTGAAAAATTTGGGGACTTTTTTGGCCCAAAAAGACAAAAAATTTTATCGAATCTTGAAAAAAACTTAAAATTTAAACTGCCAGGGTTTTCCCATGTCAATTTTTTAAATCGGGGCCCCCGTTCGATATGTTTTTTAACCCGCGCCGCAGCGCAATATGGTTTTGATTGCTAAATAGAAATTAAAATTGTGCCCTTTTGGGGTCAAAAGGGGGGTGTCATTTTGTTCCTCTCCCCCCTCTCCTTACTCCCCCTCCCCCCTTTAAGGGGTTTTCCACAAGTTTTTTTTTTTCATGGTATGAAGCCTTCTTTTTTCCCCCTTGGTTTTATTTTCAAATCCCTGTACCCAAGGAAATTTTAAAAACAAAAATTTTGGGGGAGGCTCAAAAAAACCGAAAGGGCCCAAAGGGGTTTTTCCTACCCCCTTCGGAAAGCCTTGGGGTGGGGGTGGTGTTTTGGGGTGGGTTTTGGTTTTGGGTTTTGTGTGGCGTGCGTGCGTGCGTGCATCCATTTGGTTTTTTGGGAAATTTATTAATTTTTTTTACGGGTTTTTGTAGGGCGATTTGTCTTTTTGCAAGATATAGTTTTTATATATAAAAGCGTTTTTGTTTTGGGTAGCTTTACGAGATTAAGCGCTTTTAAAAATTTCCCATACATTTTTTTATTATTATTTTATACGATTTAAATTCCCATGTTTTAAAATTATTATTATTATTACTTCAAGTAAACGGCAGATCCCCTCTGCTTTTGGGGCCAAAAACCCGGCCCCTTTTTTTTTTTTTTTCCTTCTTCAGCTGTATTTTCCCAATCAGAGGGGGTTTTTTCTACAGAATTTTACCGGGGAACTCTCTTTTTGCCGGGTTTCTTTTACTATGCTAAAAAATTTTTGAGAAACAAAGGGAACTTGGGTTTATGCCAACCCCAAAAGACAGCACCCAGCCCCATTCTGTCAAAGGGGGAGGGGGAACTTTTGGGGCCCAAAAACGGGATTAAACCCATCGCACATTCCCGACCCAAACTTTTCGATTTTGGCAGGCCGTTACCCTAGACCACCAATCCAATGGAAAATTTTTTCCTGTAATAGGGACAATAAGGAAACTAAATTGTTTGAATTGATCCACTACCTTTTAAATTTGATGGTCAAAAAAACAAATACTTTTCTCAACTGCCCAGTAAACTTTCCCACCATACTCCCCACTAAAAAGTTAAAGTTAAACACATTCAGCAAAAGCATCCCAATTTAAAAGACAAAGGGTGTGTGAAAGTGCTGGATCAAACCCCAAGAAACAAATGACAATTTTCCCTTTGACTTTTCCGTTTTTTTATTAAATAATCTTTCTGTGTATATTGGGGTTTTGTGTTTTTTAAAATTTTTGGGTTTTGAAAATTAAATTATTAAATTCTGAAATTTTGAATACATACTATGATATCATCCATAACCCGTGCCTTTGGGGGGTCGTGGGGGAGACCAAAGATGATGCCGGGTAAGCCTCCCCATCCATCTCTCCTGGGCTCGCCGTAGTGCCAAGTCATTCTCCGGGGTCCATTCTCTATGTTGTCCATCCATACTTGTTCTTCTTCCCCTTTTTTCTGCCACCTTCAGTGTTCCCTGCAGTACTGTTTTTGCAGGTTTGTGGGGGGTGATGTGGCCAAAACCATGTCACTTTTTTTTTGACAGGTGAGAAGGGTTCTGTGGACCTGCAGCCTGTTTTTTGACTCTTGAAAAATTCTTTGGGTTTTTCGTTCTCTCCGGATATGCCACAGTTTTCTATGGCTTTTTTGTTTCAAATGCAAATCGTTTTGCTTTTTCCCAGCAGTCAATCCAGGTTTCATTTTCCGTACAGCAGGACATCTAAATTAGAGCTTTGAAAGGCTTTAGTTTGATTAGAAACTGATCTCTTTATTTTTTCAATGGTGGTGAGTTTTGTTAGGGAAAGGTTCCCATGGCATTCTGATTTTGATTTCTGTCGTCGATCGCCCGCCCTTTGTGATGTAGCGCCAAGGTATTTAAAAGCGTCTACCTCCTCCGTTGGCCTTTAAAGTAAATTTAGCAGTGGCGTTGCTCGGCTGTTCACAATATTTTTATTTTTCTCCAGCTCACCTCCATCCCTATGCTCCAACTCTTTTATCAAGTCGGGTGAAGATCGAGCTCTGTGTTACTTCCCCCCCATAGTCAATGTCCGCAAACCGCAAGTTTTTGAGGGGGCTCCGCCAATGGGGATGGGAGAGTGGAAGTCTGGAGGTCTCTCTCAAATGTTTTTTTCCCAAAAACAGATTAAACAGGACTGGGGGTAACAGGGATCCTTTTGGACCCCCCCTGTGGTTTTGAAGTATCTCCGACCCGATGTTCAAAGGACTGCACTCTTCGGGTTTTTATAGTCTTGAATGGTTTCACTATCCCCCTTCAATGCCCAAAAATTCGAACTCCCCAGGCCTTCGGCCATACCGGAAACCTTTTTGAAGTCGAGAATTGTGGAACAGTCTCTCGATGTTTAAGATGTTTTTTTCCCTCAGGGTTGGCATTAAAAATCTGTTTATTGTGCCCTGCCCCGCCCTGAACCCACTTGTTCCTCTGCAAGGGTCTTCTGCTCCCTTTTTGAGTTTATTCAAAAAAAACTTTGAGCATGTCTTGCTGGGTGGCTGATAGGGTGATTTTTTATATTTTGGGATTTGGGATAGATTCCCCTTCTTGGGCAGGGGTAAAATGAGTGATTGTGTCCATTTTGTTGGCCACTTTTTGTCTCCCAAATCTTCTGACAGATAGCTGAACATTGTGAGACGTTTCGCCCCCATGCTTGAGCACTCGGGTATGTTGTCGCCCTGGGGACTTTCCACTGGTAAGCTGGGAGGCTTCTTCCACTTCTTCCCCCCTATAGAAATGGCGAGGGGGCTCTTTATGTTGCTGCTTTTCTTATTAGCCTTGGCAGGGTTTTTTTGGGGAGTTGTACATTCTTGACAATACTCAACCACCTGTTCAATGCAGCTGACTTTTTTGGAGGTTTTCGGGGCGTCTTTAAATGATGATTTGGTTTGAATGGTTTTGTGAGTTTCTTCAAGGGGTTCGGGCTATGCCTTTTACTGTTGCCCCTTTCAGCTTTTTTTTTGATCTCATCACATTTATCACTGATCCATTCCTTGGGGGCCTTTAAAATTGACTTTTTCCAAGATTGTTGGCCTCCCGTAATCTTTTGGGGTTTGGGTGACCTGGTTGGTTTTTAGTGCTCTTTTGTATCGCAGAGGTCCAAAATTCAATTTTTAGTCCATGGGTGGTGTTTATTCCCCTGACGACCGGTACCCCTCTGCTGTTCTCGGGGCTGCCTATTAAATTGTTTGGAGGGCATTGAGGGCATTGTCCAGAGGGTTAAGCCGCAAAACGTCCGCCAAGCTTGTTGGAAAATCTCCTCGACATTTGGTCTTTCAGTTTGTCCCGTCAAATTTTATACTGGGTTTGCAGGGTGTTTGTTTTTTTTGCTTTATTTTGAATACCAGCAGAAAGGGCGTGGTCGCTGCATATTCAGCTCCAGGGGGGTTTTTGTTCTGGGCCCGTTGATCTGGGGTTTTTAAGCGCCGGGTGTTAAGATAAAATCTATTTGGTTAAAGGGGCTTCCATTTTGGGGCATCCAGGTTGTCCTCCTTGACTGCTTGTGGGGATAGAGGGTATTGGCAATGGTAAGTCTGTGGGTGCAGGCAAACTCCAGCAAACGTAGTCCCCTGTCGTTGGTCTCTCCAGTTCCAAACTGACCAACTGTTCCGGCCCATTGGTTGTAAGAGTCAGGACCTACTTTGGCGTTAAAATCCCCTTGGATGATGATGATGTCCTTCTTGGGTATTTTCATAATGGTCTCTTCAAGATCTTCGTAAAATTCTTCTACTTCTTCATCTGCATGGTCAGATGATGGTGCATAGATTTGTATGATGGTGATGTTCTTGGGCTTGGCCGACACCCGGATGGTGATAATCCTGCTGGAAGCCGGTGTACAGCTGATAATGCACCCCACTACTTCCTTTCTGACAATAAATGCCACTCCATGTTGGTGATGTTTCTCTTGGCCACTGTACCAGATCTTGTTGCCTTCTTCAGTCAATGTCTCACCAAATCCTGTCCATCTCACTTCTCCTAGTCCAATAATGTCCCATTTATAGCGGCTAAGCTCATACTCTAGTTCTTTGATTTTTCCACACTGGTAGAGTGTACGGACGTTCCATGTACCAATGGTGATCTGTTCTCTAGGGAGCTTAAGTAATGTTTTAACTCCAGTAGCTGACTTGTCACTTCCACCCTGGTGTTGATCAATGGAAAGCGCGGTCGTTGGTAACCCGGGCCTCGACCGATCCGGTATTATATTGGCTTTGCATTTGTCTTTCATGTTTATTCTGTGGGCTTAGGATATGGTGGCGCCAATCTCCTCTCCAAGTCTCCATATGTTTTGGGTTTTTTTCTATTGGGGTTTCCTCCCCCACATGCGACAGGTTGTACTGGGTTACATGGATACCAGTAGCAGTAACAGAAAACTTCTGTGACTGACCTGACCTTGATATAGATACACACAAAGTAACATTCTGGTGCAAAGTTCAATGGACAAGTTTCAATGATGTAACCTCAAGGCCAGCCACACAGTGACCTTTATTCTGTGTTGATCCTTCTTCTTCATGGTCATCAAATGCTCAGACAGAAACTATTGTTATTTTTATATGAATAAAAATATGTTGTGCTGCCGTTAAGCATCTGAAAAGTCAGGCCCAGCGTATGCGAATTCCGCATTGGAGAGAATTGTTATACTTTTTAAAAAACAAAACAGATTTCTGGAAAAAGGCAAAAGAATCGACCCAAGAAGGCAGAAAATAGACATGAAGGGAAATGACAGGAGGACCAAGGCAGAAACAAAGAGAGGGATAGAAAAGAGGGAATTTCTAGCACATAATTTTCGGAAGGTGGGGATGCTATTTATACTCTGGCATCCCCATAGGGGAGTATTGATCCTATATACTTCAGAACTGTATATCTTGTTACAACCCATTTGCTGAAACTAAACAGACAATATTATGATCCATTCTGTATCCAGTAGGCCTACTGGACTTTTAAAAAAAAAGGGGTGGGGGAAACCTTTTTGCCATAAACGGCCTAAACAAAGTCAAAACGCACCATCTCTCTCTCTCTCTCTCTCTCTCATGTGTCTCCTCTGACTCACGGTTATTCTCTCTCGTTTTCTCTCTTAAAACACTGTTGATTATGACTCAGGGAATTGTTTCAGGATTAATTTTTAAGTTATGGCTGGTATCAGTTTCTTGTTCTATTATTGCTGAAACATTATTTCATATGTCTATACGTTGATAACAATTTTATGTTTATAAAACTTATGTCATGTGCCCACTCTGTATGCCCCCTATTCTTTTGTATTGTGGCCTAAGGCTGATGAACAGTAAAAGTCTGAACACTCTCTCTCACCACCCCCCACCCCCTCTGTAACAGTCTCTCTCACTCACTAGCTCGCTCTCTCTCTCTCTCACACACACACACACACACACACAACCACGCACGCGCGCACACACGTGACTATTAGTCCCGCATACTAGGTCCCAACGCGATAATAATTATTATTCATGTTATCAACAGCTTTAAGAGAGCAGCTTCTTGTTCTTTTTTTTGTTCTTTTTTTTAAACTCCTATCAACCTTCAGTCTTGCTCCTATTGGCTCACAAATATCATTCCACCATTCGACGCTGCTGTTATCACTACTTTCATGTTCCTGTTTTTACCAGCAAAATGTTACAACAAGATCGATGTGGTGGGTTGATTGATGAATTGATTGACTGATTGATTGATTGATTCTTTTTTTTCGAGGATAAGAAAATAATCGCTCATGTGCTTTCCTTTTACATCCAGTACCCGTGTGTATGCAGTTTTGTAAATTCTGTCATCCGTTCCCACCGACACACACTCTTCCAAAAAGCAGGTTTTAACGTGTGCGTAAGATGTTCTGCGCGCGTTCGCACACGGGACCTCGGTTTGCAGTCTTACCCGAAGGAAGTTATGGGGAGGAGTGGAGTCAGCACTAATGTTAACTCCAGGGGAAAACATCCCCTTGAACGGGATTCGAACCCGGGTCAGCAGATCACAAGCACAATGCGCAACGCTCTAACCAACCACGCTATCCCGTCCCTCGGTGGTCTAGAGGTAATGTGCCCGCCAAGAAAGCAAGAAGTCGTACGTTCGATCCTCGTTTGAACCCAACTTTTCCCCTCAGCCTGGGTACGGGTGCTAGTCTTTCAAATGAGACGATCAGCTGAGGCCCTGTGTTGGATACACATTTAGCGCACGTAAAAAAAATATATAAAATTTTTAAACCCCAAAAACCCACGGGGAAGGGGAAGAAGAGACTTGTCCTCGGCAAAGTTATGGTGGGGGGAGGGGGGGGGGGGGAGTCACTCTCATAAGGAAACATTTAACAATTACAAATCGGAAGAAAAAAAAAATTGGGAAGCGTCGTTCTTGTGGCGAAGCGTCCTACCCAGGGAGAGCAACACGAATTTCAAACGTTCATTTTTGCAAATAAAAAGATGGTAGAACTTCACAACATTGGGAACATTCAGTAAAGTTTCGGTAAATACTTCTCCTTTTCCCCCCTTCCTACTTCCTTCTAAATAAAACTAGAACAATTGAAGATAATATACAATGCAAAACTGAAAGTTATAAACAAACAAAGGCGAGGAGTTTTCCAGGAAACACTTCAGAACTAAACTGAAACTCAAAAAAAAAATTTTTTTAACACCTTCCAACCAACCAAATGCAAACTGAAAGTAGAAGACATGACGTGTATTCCAAGAAAACATTATCATGCGCCTGTGCGTCACCCATCCAAGGGGCGTGTACATGCACAGGCAGGTAGTTCAGGCAGGCGACTGCATAATCATCATTTCAGCCTGCGCTCTCCAACGAGTCACACACACCGCGGAACAAACCTTCACAAATCTTCGACGCAACACTACCGGGAGGAAAACCAAAATGGATGTTCATGGGGAAAGTAAAAAGGAATCGGACGATTTTCACCACTGTAGTCTGTGTATGGAATCTTACAGCGTCAGTATCCGAACGCCTAAACTCTTGCCTTGCTTCCACACTTTCTGTCTCCCGTGTTTGATCACGCTGACACGGGACAGCGTTGGAGAGGAGCCGGAGAAGAAAGAAGGCGAGGAAAAGGAAGGCACCACCAGTGAAGATGAGGTCCCCAGCCACGAAGATGAAGAACTGGACGATGCTGCAGATCTCAAACCAGATCCCTCTGATGCCGAGAGCGTTCACAGCGAAACCTCTACTGGAAGGAAGTACGACGGAAAATGCAAGAAGTCTTTCCGATGCCCCACCTGTCGCAATGTTATCCCTATACCTCCAATGGGACTACGGGGCCTGCAGGTAAGATAGCCTAGTTACGTGGTTGTTGAGAGTGTTAATTAATGAAAATCGTGGCCCGGTACAGTTAGTCGTGAGGGCACAGGGAGTGTGAGTCAGTGTCCGCACTATTATTTTATGTTGCACGTCTCTTCAGTTGTGGCTGGTTTTTCTGCATGAAATGGTTTTAGGTTGCTGCTGCTGCTGCGCTCTCTCTCGCTCTCCCCTCTCGCTCTCTCTCTCTCTCTCTCTCTCTCTCTCTCTGTGGGAGGGTGCTGTTGCCACTAATTTTGTGTGTGTGTGTGTGTGTGTGATCTTAAATCCTGATCAGTTTTGTTTTGATTTAGAGTATACATTTGGTTTTATGAGAGTGGCTTTCTTTTCTACATAATTTTGCCTGGGACAACTCTCCTGTCTGTGTCTCTATCTGTCTGTCTGTCTGCTGTCTGTCTCTGTCTCTCTTACATGTGCTAAATACATGTAGCACACGGGACCTCGGTTTATCATCTCATAAGATAGCATAGATTAGCTCCCATCCCACCACCCAAGGGCTAGTGGATGGGAAAAAAAGTTTAGGTTCAAAACCTGCACTTGTCGCTTTTTAGGCTGGTGTGCTATCTCTTACACTGATCTGATAGGGAAACAAATACAGTTGCAGACAGGGAAAATAAATAAATAATGGGTGGCGCTGTTTTTGTGGCGACGCACTCTCCCCAGGGAGCTTGAGCTGTCTCAATGCACCTACTCTTCAGGAAGTGGATGAACTTGATACACCAGGTGTGCCTGATCTTGATTGATTCTGTTGTGTTATTTCATTCCAGCAAGAGTGCGCTGGAAGAACTGAGCTTTCCATGTTCTGATTATGCTGGACTTAAGTGACTTGCCACAGTGATTTATTTGAACTAACTCTGATGTTGTTTGCCTCTACCTGCACCGTTTTATCTTATACTCCTTGTGAAGTTCTTACCTTCAAGGAGAGAATACCACTTTGCTCTGCCATGGGAATTGTACAGTGGTCGGAAACTTTGGTTTAATCCTGGTAAAACACATTCTTCTTTTTCTTCCAACGCTCAGGCAGCAACCTTTGTTGTCTGTTATATGAGCAAAAATGCGTCACGCTACCCTTATGCACCTTACAAGTCAGGCCCAGTGCATCTGACTTTGGCATAAAAGAGAATTGTTATCTTTTAAGTCTTTCTGGGAAAAAAGGCAGGAGAATGGACCAAGAAGGCAGAAAATAGTCAAGAAGGAGGTGACAGGAAGAACAGGAACAAGGCTGAAACAAAGAGATTTTTTTTTTTAAAGAGGAAATTTCTAGCACAGAATTTCCAGAATGTGGGGATGCTGTTTATAATGATAGGCCCCGGCAACTCCACGTGGGAAGTAAAATGCATGAGATATACTTGATTTCCCATGCTAATGGGCTTCAACACTAAATATAGAACATATGCGGCATATTTTCATAGATTTTTTGCTTTATTTTGCGTCTAATGGTAATTCTAATATCAAATTTGTAATGAGTATGTGGAAAGCTTTCAAACAATATGTCTCAAGACCATAATTATTACATTCTGTTTAAAAAATAATTATGATAAAATCCAAATTTGATGACGTCATATAATCTTTAAAAAGATGATCTTCCCACACTTAGATCATCCTACTTTTGGGATATGTTAAAAGTTGGCTACTTTCCTATCAAAATAATAATAAAATCATTACTATTGCAATTAGTTCCTTTCTTGGCACTTTTTTTTGCAAAGATTGACTAGACTAAATGCTTAACACCAGTTGCATGCATATTCCTGCCTCTCTGTTTCATAGCAATTCGAGTCGCAACTAGCCTAGCCAAGGCTGAAGTGCCAGATCAGGGTCAGGCCACGTCACATGAAGCTATCGAGAGCACTTGCCCCGGCTTGTGATTGGCTGCTGCAATCACGTGTCCGGAATCCGCCATCTTGGGCACAATGTCACACCCGCCCACCCTCGTATACACACACACAATTCTGACAATTATAACAATTTTTATGGTATCCACACATCTTACTACACATGTCATCTAACTTTTTGTAATAGTTTAACGCTTCTCGATCAAAACACGAAAAAACTCACCTGAGAAGTTCATGGTGTTGAGAGAAAACACAGACAAGTTGAGAAAACTGCTTGAACTTGAGGTGCTTCGGTCTGGTATCGAACGCAATGGAGGAAAAACGCGCGGAAAGACCACGCGGTAAGCATCACTTACCTAATTAGCCAGTGCAGCATCTCTTCATTGGAGATGGGGAAAGTTATCATCTATCAAACAATACGACAGGCCGTTCTGTCCTAGCAGACGAAAAACCAAGATGGCGGATTCCAGACACGTGATTGCAGCAGCCAATCACAAGCCGGGGCAAGTGCTCTCGATAGCTTCATGTGGCCACTCTGCTCTTCAACCTTGAACTCTTGCCTACTGTTGTTTTGCAAGCTGATGCAGTTTATCGCTCGCACAGCGCGGAAGCAAGCGCAGCTCAGTTTGTCGCTACTTGACTAGTCTTGCTCAATTTTTGCAGTTTCTGTCTTGCTTTGTTTGAAACGACACAAATCCATTTAACTGGGGCGATCGCAATCAATCAGGCGACTTTACCGTAGGCTACCTTATCGCGCATGCGCTAATTTAGCAGTTACCTCCCTTGGACATTTCTGGTGTCTGCTAGGCCTACCTTTTTGTGCTTTTCGTCCACACTCCCTCACACATTTCAACCTATAGGCTATATGTTGGGACAATCTTGTGTGTGTGTGCACAAAAAAATGCATTTTTCGTTCATCATCATCATCCTTTAACAGTATACTTTCGATAGAGAAGCCTTGATTTTCCAGATTTTGTTTTCTCAGAGGTTATCATTTTCAAGGGGATTTCAAGGCCTTGCAAACTCTGCATGTAGCACTGCTGCAGTCAGCTGGTGTGGCTATACACCCAAGATTATCTAGTCAGAACTGGGGTGTCTACGTAACTGCTTAGAACTTCCTTTGAAGGTCCTTAACTTTGTGTCCCTGAAAGTGCGAGAAAGCCCTGTAGCTAGCTGACAAAACTCCACAGTGGAGTGAATTCCTGAAGGAAGTAATTGCAAGACTCCGCCAGAAAGGGGTTTTATCCCCTCTCAGTATGCATTCTTTATGTTGTTTTGTTGCTATTGTTTGTTTTCTTTGCTGCCTCATCTTCCCTGATGTTAGTGGCCTGCTGTTACCACGATGCACGTCTCAATCTGTCCGCTCAATCCATACCCAGTTTCGTTATTTTTTATTTATTTTACTTTATTTTTATAGAGGATAATGGAATAAGCATGTATGTGCTTTTTTACATCTAGTCCCCGTGTGTATGCGAATTTGTGAATTCTGTCATCTGTTCCCACCGGCACACTATGGCCTACTCTTACGAAAAGCGGAACAGGATTTAGCATGTGCGCAAGATGTTCTGCGTGAATATTATGTCATATCCTCAGGGTCAGAAGTCCACAGGGAACCCATCACTGTCAGGCTGCCATGGGGCCACCAGCCAGAGGGGCCCTGCACTGCTGCTGGGTCACTTTGGTGGTGCTTAGTGGTGCCTGTTCTGAGCTAACATACGCTGGACACCACCTCCTAAGCCCCCTATGGGTGACAGTATTAGCTCAGTCATTGAATCAGACTAAGTGAGTTGCCCACCCGAGGTGGCAACCACCACAGGACCGCCCCAGGTGAACTTTCAACCCCAAAGGCCTTGACATAAACTCACCACAGGTACAGAAGTGTTTGGGGAAACCAAAAATGAGGTCACCATGAGACCAGAGCAACTAGCACCAACCACCAAATCAGGGGCATTTCTTTTTTAATTGTGTGATGGACAGTGAAGATGAGGATGATGTAATGATGCTGCTATGGAAGTGCATATGCTTTGAGACTACCTGACAGAGTTGTACTCTATGCTTTCTATCATAATATATCCCGGCATCAACCAGGCTCAGGAGATACAGACACCTGCAGTGTTGGTAAGGTAATTTAAAACAACACTCAAAATCGCATCCGTAAAGTGGACGAAGCTCTACAGCGTGGTCTCAGTCTTCCCAGTGAGCCCACAGCACACTCACTCTGGATAGGCACCGGCCAGAGCTGGGAAAAATCCCTATAACTGATGGAATTTAAACCTGCAAACTTCCAGTCCGTAACCCAAGGCACTGACCCCACGATCCACTCTTAATCAGAATCACATCCGTAACCCATCTGTTTTCCGTTGCAGACCAATTTCTACGTGACAGCCGACTTGGACGCCAGCGCGGAATCAGTGGACAAGGCCCGTGTCCTGTGTGAGATGTGTGAAGACGGGCATCAAGAGGATGCTCAGCACTACTGCCGACAGTGTCAGCAGCACATGTGCCAAACCTGCCGTCGCCTGCACGACCGCGTCACAGGCGCTCGCAGTCATCAGGTGGAGAAGCTGTTGGATCTCTCCAGGCCCAAAGTGGAATCGGTCAGGCAGGGGATGAAGAAGTGCCAGTTCCACCCTGACCAGCTCCTCTGCTTCCACTGCTGCAAGTGCGACGTGACTATCTGCCTGCACTGCAAGCTGACCTCCCATGAAGGTCATGACACCCAGGACATGGCCACGGCTGCTGTCCAAGCCAAAGAGGAAATGGGAGGTCTAAGAGCTCGGGCAGACCAGCAGGTAAGATTTTTGGTTTCTTTTGGGGGGTGGGGGGTTGCGCAACACGAAATCTAAGCTTGGTTGCTTTGTTTTGCACATGTACACAAAGAATGCTGTGAAATCAGGGAGGTCGTGATCCACAGGTGGTAAAAAATAATAATAATAATAATAATAAATGGAATTTATATAGCGGTATCTTGCACAGACAAATCGCTCAACTCATTCTTACACAGTCATGCAACCAATAGCAAGTGATAGTTCTAACAAGTCCAAATGTATACACACAGAGAGAGAGAGAGAGAGAGAGAGAGAGAGAGAGAGAGAGAGAGAGAGAGAGAGAGAGAGAGAGAAAGAGAGAGGTTATACACTTTGGCAGGGTGATGGATTTTTGGCTGTTGAAAAGCAGGGACAGCTATGAAATGAAACAGGAGAGGAAAATCTTAGGTTTGAAACAAATATGTCTTGAGGCCAGATTTTAAAGTGTCACAAGAAGGCCTTTGGTGAAGAGAGATAGGGAGGCCATTCCACATTGATGGACCAGAAACAGAGAAAGAGCGACAGCCGACGGTGGACTGGCTGAATCTAGGTATTCGTAAGGACAAGGTATCTGCTGCAGAGCGGAAGGAACAAGGAGTGTAAAGGTCAAGACATTCACAGAGGTAGGAGGGTGCTATTTTGTGGAGACATTTGTAACAGAGAGTACTGATCTTATAGTTTATTCTTTGTGACACAGGCAGCCAGTGGAGAGATCGCAAGAGAGGGGTACTGTGCTCAGATTTTTTCTTTCTGAGGACTAGTCGAGCTGCAGAGGTGGTGAATGTGGACAAAGTGTTCAGTTCAAATTTGCTGTGAGGAGACACAACTGTCAGTTTCCCCCACTTTCATCTATTCTTGGCTGCTATCCATCCCATCCCAGCCCAGCTGGTGCTAAATTTAGCAGGACCTGACCACACTTGGACTTGGTGAAAGGAAGTGGCACACTAATTTTAGCACTGGGCCCTTCGACCAAGTTATGCTGGATTTGCGCGCTGTGGAGAGTGCATTGCAGTGCCTTAGTAGACAGAATGCCGGATTTCTATGTGACAGATCTTTGTAAAACACTGGGCATAATCTTTGTTTCTACTACTGTTTTTACCATTATTTTTTGCTACCATTATTCATTCACATCCTTTTTTTAAAGTCTTTTTTCAATAGAAATATACAGTCTTGCAGTGATTGAGAATAGCAGGCAAAGGTGGGTGGCTTTTTAAACTATGCAAACAATGGACAGAAAATGAAATGTAGGTTATAGTCAAGATATCCCCCAACGTCTTACAGATATCCCCCAACGTCTTACAGATATCCCCCAAAGTCTTACAGATATCCCCCAAAGTCTTACAGATATCCCCAAAGTAAGAATACGGCTAACTGGGTGGTGGGTAAACGGTCGTGTTTGCAAAATATCATCATTGGTGAACCTCAGAGCTCTAGCTGAGGAACGGAGGGGGGGAAAAAAAGCTTGAAATGTTCGGCACTGTGGTTGGAAAAATATATTCAGATGCCTGTTTTCTCATGTTTTTATCTGTCAGAATCTCAGCAAGATCATTGCTGTGTTGCTGATGACAGTGGGTGTGATTACTAGTCATTACAAACAATGATAATGTCATCACCATCCATGACCATCATTATCATCCTCCTCATTGAATTCCAGCTACTGTTACTAGAAGCCTGCATCAGTCGCCTGGAGAGAGACGAACTGGATATGCAACGCCAGAAACAGGACGTCAGCCACCAGGTGTCCTCTCGCTACGATCAGCTGATCGGATGGGCTGCACGGGCCCGGGACGAGCTCCTGGAAGAGGTGGCAGCCAAAGAGCAAGCCTTCCTGAGCGACATCCACCTGAAGAAGGCGTCCGCCTCCTTCTTCAAAGGCAACCTCTTCAGCAAGAAGATGCGAGCCTCCCAGACCACCACCAGCCTTGGGTCCGACGTGGTTTTGCTGAAGAACGAGCTGCAAGGGGCACTACTGAAAGACGAAGCACTGGAGGAGCACCAGAAGCTGGCAGCCAGAAAAACGCACCAGACATTTTTCAGAAGTTTCAACGAGACGACGGCCTTGGAGCTAGCGACCGTGCGGGCCTTCATGGGTGAACTGGTGGAGGCCTCTGCAGACGATGGTGATCTCCCTGAGTTCTCTTTCTGGGAACTGGGTCAGGCAGTCACCAAAATGCAAGCGGATCTTCAGGAATTGAAAGGTAAGTTCTTGGATTGTGAGTTTCTCTCAGCTGAGTTGCTTAGCTGTAACTAGGTTGAGTCGTCATCCGTAGCGCAGGTATCTATTTCACTGCAGGATGATGGGTAGACCTGGCACTTTTTGCTGTGGATATTATGTTATATTCTGTGAGGTTGCATTATGTATTATTGTGAATGCATTACTGTGAATGCATTATTACAAATATGTAGTTCAATATCATATCTACTGATGCACTGTTTTGGGCATTCACTGAGAAGCAAGCGAAACCCAGAACTGGGCAGAAGTGACACATTTCAGCCAATACCGAGCATGTAATGACAGAATTGATGCGGGTTGTCAACATTTCATTTATATTATCACACGTTGTAAGTGGGTTTGTTTGGGGCAGGGGGGGGGGGGGGGTCCTTTAGCGATTGATTTTTTTCTTCTTGTGAAAGGAAACATTTTGATACAGTAAACAGTCCCAGCTTTCTCAAGTCGTCCTTTCAGAACAAGATGGTGCAGGTTGTCTACTGGGTTTACTCCTGTCATCTGGGCCGCCATCTTGAACTGATGTGCACTTCCATGAAAAATGATCGTGCATTTCATTTATATGTATGCACACGATGTAATGAGCGCTTTTGCACACAGGAGCTTAGTATGAAACCCCATCCAAATTACTTGCTGGGGAATACAGTCAGACCGAGTGTAAACTGCAGAAGGTGGCACTGACCAAAGTGCTTAGCTGTGACCCCAGCCGTCTACCATCAGATAGGGAATCTGGCACAGCCCACAAGCTTTGTCAGTAACTGTTATTGCTGTCAGCAAAGTGCCAGGGTCTACATTTGGAAATGTTGCTATGCTTTCATATCCAGACTGTACTTCAGCCATGACAAGCTCTTAGCATAAACAAACCTTGCTCTCCCATGAACGAGAAGAAAACAAAACAAACTCTGAAGTCAGTGTGGCTGCCTATATTTGTGGTAAGGTTCTTGTAAAACAGCCGTACTGCGAATTTCTCATCCAGTGGGTTTTTTTTGGGGGGTGCGGGTTTTTTTTTGTTTTTGGTCACATAGTGATTGCCAGGTGGGATGAGTGAGGTGGTGTATATTCTGGCTTACCCCCAGGGCGTTAATCTGAGGAGCACACAGTAAGCTCTTAACCATGAAGCTATTCTGCTTCTTTTCTTCTTTTTTTTATTAATATGTTCTATTTTCCAGGTGGGGTCTTTTTTTATATGCAGTCCACTTGGCAATACCGTAAATGCTTTAGAAAATTCTCTCCAATGATTAGTATCGTATTTTGTATGATTGCGAGTTACTTTGTCCTTCTTGTAGACCACACTGATACCATGTGTGTGAGTGTGTGTGTGTGTGTGTTTGTACGCGAGCGCGCATGTTTGTGTCTGTCTGATTCTGCCAGTGTCCCTGTGTGTACGCGCATGTGTGTACACATGCATCTGTGTACACATGCAATGTTCACATCTGTGTACTCGTGCAATGTGCGTCTGTGTGCAAGCACTTCTGTAGCATATGCATGCATACACAGAACTAAATTTTTATGTGTGCAGACAAAGTCCCTGTCAACAACAAAGTGTCTTTCCACGCAAAACTGATAGTTAAGAGCACCTACAACGTTAACCAGAAAATTATTTTCGGCCAAGTCCTGACTAACGAAAGCAACGGCTACAACAACAGCACTGGTATCTTCACAGCCCCAGCAGAAGGTACCTACATGTTCACGACGACCGTTCGAAACTATTCAAACGGCTGTGGCTGCAGCGTTGCTTTGATGGTCAATGGTGTAGACTGGGCACAAACGTGTGCACCAGAAACCTCCACTGCTCACTGTGTGGCTACGCTGAAGGAAGGGGAGCAGGTTTGGGTGCAGCCGCTCCAGAACACTACATTTATGGCAAATGCCTGTATGTTTTCTGGTGCTCTTGTTTCTCTGTAAAGATGATCTGCCCCCCCCCCCTCCCACCTACCCCCACCTTTAAGTTTTTGGACCTATTTTCTTCTGAAGGCTTACCAAGGTATCAGCGACAGCAAACAGCACTGCTGGTGAAAGGCTTGCTTCTGACTTGCAACTTGGGGCCACAGACTTCATGGGCTCTGTTCAATTTTGTCAAATAACACTGAGTCTCATTTGGGGTTTTGGTGGTGGTAGTGGTCATTTGATATGTCTGCCCATCGTGTTCGACAATGACCTCCAAAACGCAGAGGTGGCAGCTGCTGTTTTGGAAATTGAGCAGAAATTTGATTACAGTGGGGATGCCTTGCCATAGTACACCCTACTCTCATGGCCAAGTGGGCATAAGGACAGTCAGCGTTGGAGATGTTCTCCAAAAGCCAACTAGCCCCCAGGGCTGCAGCACATAAGGACTGTGCAAGTCGAGCCTCCTAGTCAGAGAGTCATAGTCAATCACTACAGACTAAGCTGTAAAGTGGAAAGCCACTGATCATACAGCCTATCACTTTGCTGTTGCTCCCAGCATCAATGGTTAATCAAGTGCTGTGATAAAGCCCAGGTGCTGAAGGCATAGCTTTCTAACCATAATATACATGTACAGGGTTATCAGCATGGCCATACTTGTAAGCAATCCTTGTCTTTCTCGGGAGTACCTGACACTGGCGTATTTCGTTCAGCCCCAAAAGAACAGAGCACCCCCTATGCTGGAAAAGCGAGAAAAGCTGGTGGACTCTGGGGAAGAAAAAGCACCAGCATTGAGGATAACAATATGGGGAAGAAAAAGCACCAGCATTGAGGATAACAATATGGGGAAGAAAAAGCACCAACATTGAGGATAACAATATGGGGAAGAAAAAGCACCAACATTGAGGATAACAATATGGGGAAGAAAAAGCACCAACATTGAGGATAACAATATGGGGAAGAAAAAGCACCAACATTGAGGATAACAATGTGAGGGAAAGAAAAAGCACCAACATTGAGGATAACAATATGGGGAAGAAAAAGCACCAACATTGAGGATAACAATATGGGGAAGAAAAAGCACCAACATTGAGGATAACAATGTGAGGGAAAGAAAAAGCACCAACATTGAGGATAACAATATGGGGAAGAAAAAGCACCAACATTGAGGATAACAATATGGGGAAGAAAAAGCACCACATTGAGGATAATTATCCCATGAAGCGAGCTCTCTTCATTATGAATGTACACATCACACACTGTCTATGGAAACCGAGTGAAAACATGGGGGTTGAAAAGCACTGTCCATTTCCTTGCCTATCCATTTTTTAAAGCAAAAAAACCAACAACAACAACAAAAAGTAACAGAGTCTTCAGATCAAGCCTGCCGTAAAGTGTAAACTGACAAGTGAGCTGACCAGGTCAAGTTTTATTATATTTATTTATACCACTTTAAGTCACAAGATTTCTCTGTGTGAAATTTGGGCTGCTCTCCCCAGGGAGAACGTGTCGCCACAAGAGCAGTGCCACCCTTTCTTTTGGTTGTTTTGGGGTTTTTTGTCTGCAACTGTATTTATTTCCCTATCAGAGTGGCTTTTTTCTAAGAATTTTGCCATGGGTTCTTTTACGTGCGCTGAATAATTTTGTGTAACACACAGGACCTCGGTTTAATGTCTCATCCGAAAGACTAGCGCCCAGACCACCACTCATGGTTTAATGGATGGGGGAAAATTTTCGGGCCCAAACGGGATTAGTTGTGCAAGTTGTGTACATTGCAAACTATTCACTTTTTCCTGATTTGCTCGAAAGTACTGGACACATTTTTGTACATTCCAAGTGGCGGCCAGTGGGCAAGCCTCAGGCAGAATTACAAACACAGGAGAAGACCAGGCACTGTACACCCCACCCAGTTAGGTAACACAGAGAGAAGAGAAGTCAACATTCTGTAGAAAATGTGCGTGGTCATCTCACGTAAAGAATAAATTTGACACCGACCAGCACGAACATTTAATTCACTGACTGCGCTTTTTTTTCTTTTTTTTGAACATAAGAGTACAGTTGTGCATACACAGAGAAAAAAATGACTGCTCATAGTGCAGCTGAACTAAAATTGAAAATGTCTTAAAAGTAGCCCAACTAACAGCACATTTAGGTATTTTTGATGTGGCAAAAAGGATAGTTTTTAACTTGTGACCCTAGTTAGATATCAGTTTCTGTAGAAAGTACAAGCAAATTATTGTGGTTGGCAGCCCTGCCAAATCAATCAGATCGCACATTTTTCATACCTTAAAGTACACAATGCAACAAACATGGTAGTGAGTACACTCCACCTTGTGACTGCTCCTAAAACATTCTGAAGAAATCGGAACCATACCGACCTATGTAGGTATGTTCTACGTTTAAAAAAAAGGAAGTTTGATGGAGAGCTGTTTGTCCCCAGACAATGATTTATCAAAGCTTTTTTTTTTTGGGGGGGGGGGGGGGGGGGGAGTACTGCTAAGCTAGTGTGGAGGCAAGCGACTAAGAGTATGAACATTCCAAGAAAAAGTGTTTGGCAGTTTCACAAGAATTGTTGCGAGCACAAGCTGAATTGTCAAGTTGACATCTTTCATTCAAATCACCCTTTAGTAATAAAAAAGGAAACCCCGAGTATTTGTTGCTTCCCTTTCCCACAGTAGGGACTGCAGTATCTAAGCTAGAAAGACGTCATTTTTAATTGAATGTGTAATTAGATAAAGATGACTTCAGCTAGTTGTAGCGAGCAGAATGACATCATTTCAATAGAATTAAGAAAAGATAATTGTCAGAAAGATGACTTAAGCCAGTCTTAGTGAACAGAATGATGTCATTTCAATTGAATGTAATAATAGATAATTGTCTGAAAGAGGACTTAAGCTAGCTAGCCTTAGTGAACAGAATGATGTCATTTCAATTGAATGTAATAATGGCTAATTGTCAGAAAGATGACTTAAGCTAGTCTTAGTGAACAGAATGGTGTCATTTCAACTGAATGTAATAATGGATAATTGTCAAAAAGATGACTTAAAGCTAGCCTTAATCAAGTTAATGAACAGAATGAAGACACCACTGTATTGTAGAACTACTGTGTGATTAATTTAAGTAGTGCACTGTGGTTAGGTGGGTAACCTAGATCGTGTAGGTTTTTAGTTGAAAAGTATTTTATTTATGGTGCATTTGTCTCGTGCTTACTGTGGCATTACTTGTTCTTCCATTCACACGACATGTTGGTTTTGTTTTGTGAAAGGCAATCAAACAGCAATCAAAGACTTTTCCCCCCAAAATCCTTTTTATCAGTCAGTAAGTTTTCTCTCCTGTAACCATCATCACCCAACTACGCACACATCTGAGTCTGTACTGACTGTATTATTTTGTTTTCTCTTCTCTAAAAACTGTGGGGGCGTGATAGCTCAGTGATCAGACCACTCACTTTCCCCAGCCAAGGTTAAGCAGCATCAAGTGTGATTACCACTTGAATGGGTGACCATTTGCGTGCCTTGGCTTCAGTACAGTCTCCCAGTTCACCCAGCTGTAAATGGGTACCTGCTCTCTTTAGGGTCAGGGAAGCTAAAGCAGCGAGGGAGAGAAGATGGGCACCACCCTCAAAATGCTGGCCTCTTTTAGAAGTTGAGGTGTCTGATGCTTCACTCCCCTACAACCACATAGGTTACAGGACATCTTTACCCTCTTAACAACTATCACCCAGCTAGCACACATCTGAGTGTTTTTTCCCACCACTTTCTTGTACTATTGATTGCTTGAGGAAATACAATGTATTGAACTGAAATTCTTTTTCTTTCCCCTACAAGTTGCGAGAAACTGAACCAGTTTCATGGTTATGTGGGTCTGACAAACTGAACAAAAAAATGGTCCTGCCAGTTGTTCATGTGGCTTTTTTCCTTCCTTTTTTTTTTGGTAAGGTATTTTGGATACAGCCAAAATTAAATGGGAAAAAAATGCTGCTTCTGTAAATTTGGCTGAAAATAAATGGGGAGAAAACATGTTGCTGCTTCTGTAAATTTGAAACATGTTGCTACTTCTTTAAATTTGGCTGAAATTAGATGGGGAAAAAATGTTGCCGCTTCTTTAAATTTGGCTGAAATTAGATGGGAAAAAATGCCGCTGCTTCTGTAAATTTGGCGTAACAAGGGAAACGATTTGTCCATGATATGATTTGTTTTGTTGGTTTGTGGTTTTTGTTGTCAACTTTTTTAAGGAAGTGGTGGGGCTTGGTGTTGTTTGCCTTGGGGTTTTTTGGTTTGCTTTTCTTAAATGGAAAGCCGTTAAGGTTTTGGAAAGTTTCTTATTCCATGTGTTTTGGATTTGTTTTCATTGTTTATGCCTACTCATTTTTGGGCAAATGTACATAGTATGCCAGGTTTATGCCTACTCATTTTTTAGCAATGTATATATGCAATGCTTATGCCTACTCATTTTTGAGCAAATGTACTACATAATAAGAAGAAAAAAAAGTTATTTGTAAGAAATATTTTGGTAAGAAACGAGCTGGTTCGGCAGTGTGCATGTCGTTTCTTAGGTTTAAGGGTCATACTCTTTTTCAATGGTTTTCTTTTTGTCTGTTCTTTGGTACCCTGTTTAGTTGCTTTGCTAGTGCATTTCATTTTTGGAGTGGCTTGTGTTTTGGTGGCAGAGGGTAAAATCATATTCTGTTCTTGCTGTTGTTTGCTTTTAGCGTTCCTTGGCTAGAGCTGTGAGGCTCACCGATGGTCAGATTATGTGATCGCAAATGTTAACTCACGGTTAAGGTAGCAGCATACCACCTTCGGGGAGGATGTCTGAACGCAACACCAGTGTGCCAAGCATTTTTTTTTTTTAACTTCGTCATCCATTTGTACAGGCACAAAATGGCCTACTCTTCATAAAGGTGGAACAGGTTTTAACATGTGCACAGGATGTTCTTTGTGTGTTTGAACATGAGACCTCGGTTTCTAGTCTCATCCAAGGGACTTTCGGGGGGGGGGGGGGGGAGGAGGGGAGTCAGCATGATGTTAACTCCAGGAAGGGGGGGGGGGGGGGGGGGAGGAAGGGGGAGTCAGCACTGATGTTAACTCCAGGAAGGGGGGGGGGGGAAGGAGGGGAGTCAGCACTGATGTTAACTCCAGGAAGGGGGGGGGGGGGGGGGGGGGAAGGAGGGGAGTCAGCACTGATGTTAACTCCAGGAGAGGGGGGGGGGGAAGGAGGGGAGTCAGCACTGATGTTAACTCCAGGAAGGGGGGGAGGAGGGGAGTCAGCACTGATGTTAACTCCAGGAAGGGGGGGGGGGGAAGGAGGGGAGTCAGCACTGATGTTAACTCCAGGAAGGGGGGGGGGGGGGGGGGGGTCAGCACTGATGTTAACTCCAGGAAGGGGGGGGGGGGTCAGCACTGATGTTAACTCCAGGAAGGGGGGGGGGGGGGTCAGCACTGATGTTAACTCCAGGAAGGGGGGGGGGGGGGTCAGCACTGATGTTAACTCCAGGAAGGGGGGGGGGGGAGTCAGCACTGATGTTAACTCCAGGAAGGGGGGGGGAATCCCCTTGAACAGGCACCTCAGTGACAGTTTGAATCTGGTCGGTGGGATCAAGAGCGCACTGTTCTACCACTAGGCTATGCCGCCCCCTTGTTGCTCTTATTTGCAGAGTGTTAGTAGCACCGATTTTTGTACGTTACTCGCAGTCATTACTTGAAACACTGAGACTGAAGAGTCATGTCTTGAGTTTACTTGGTTTTAAAAATGGTTGCCAAATGAACAGCTGATGATTTCTGGTCCTTCATGCAGACATAACACACAATCTGTGCGACGCTCCACCCCATAGTGAGTCACATTACTCTGCAGGTAAATTTTTAGCTATCGGCATGTTATTAACCTCTCAACTGCCCAGTGCAAGTGCACCCTATATGCTGGGGAATAAAATTCCTATGTACCACTGCTATGTTCATATCCCTCTTACTCAGAAATTACTACCTGAATAATCCTGATAGTCGACCCAATGACAGTATATATATGGTAGATTGCTTCGAGGCAAGCTCAAATTGATATTTTAGTGATTTCACTGCGAAAATATATTTAAAATCGACAAAAAATACACTTTCTTCATCACCACTGTCATTCTGAGTACCCCCCATCTCAGTAATGTCAAACATAAGTCCAGGCTAAATCTCATTCATTTTTTTAGAACGCATGATCTCCTAAATCATACACAATCGTTTTTCATCACTGTCAGGTAAAATAAAGTTTTATTTGCCACTTTTTCAGCTGTGTAAAGCTATTGATACCTTCAACAAGAAGTGTCAGCCACTTTGAACAAGAACTGCCCAAGCAGTCATGCATATAAACACAAAATACGAGCTAAAAAATGATTGTTTTTGCCACAGTTTTTGCAGCTGGATGTTGCCAAGCAACAGGAAAGTGATCCCCACTAATTTTGGAGTTCTTTCCCTTTAACTATGGAGGCACCGTGGTCGAGTAGTTTAGGCGGTCAACTCGTGATCCAGAGGTCTCGGGTTCGATCCCCGCTCGGCTCGGTGTTGTGTCCTTGGGAAAGACACTTTACTCCTATTTTCCTCACTCCACCCAGGTGTACAAGTGGGTACCAGCTCTGCTGGGGAAGTATCTGGCGACAGACTAGCGTCCTGTTACAGGGGTGGTGAAAAACCATCAGTTCGCTTAACGCTACAGAAACCGGGATAAGCTCCGGCTCTATGGGCCTTCTGGCTCGAAAGAACATACTTTCCCTTTAACTATAGTCAAGGAAGCTGGCTTGTTTACTTCGGTTCGACACCCCAGAAATTTTCCGGGTTGTATGCTATAGGGTGCACATTTAGCCCCGGAAATATTCCGGGGTGGGGCAGTCTAGTGGTTAATAATCTGCAATAAAAAGGCTATTCAATGCAAAAAAACTAAAAATCAGACAATTCTATGAAAAGATATTACTAGCTCAAATGCTAGACACCAGAAAGCAACAAACTGACAAGTTTTACCTTGTTACAGATGATCTGAGTGAGGGCTAAATTGTTTTTGAAACACGTTTTTAAAACAAAAGGAAACAAACTTATGCCTCGATACTTCATTACAAGGTAGAACAGTGGCTATAGTGTTTATAATCAATCAAAATCTCAATCACAACCTGACCTCCACCTGCTTAAAATGACTCCTAGCAGAAAAGTGGGTCAGGTGCAAAGCGACTCATTTTGTGGTGGAGTGTCACATTTCTTCCTGTATGTAGACATAAGACGTTTGACTTTTCTTCCTGTATGTAGACGTAACACGTTTGACTTTTCTTCCTGTATGTAGACATAACACGTTTGACTTTTCTTCCTGTATGTACATAGCACGTTTGACTTTTCTTCCTGTATGTAGACATAACACATTTGGTTTTCTTCCTGTATGTAGACATAGCACGTTTGACTTTTCTTCCTGTATGTAGACATAGCACGTTTGACTTTTCTTCCTGTATGTAGACATAGCACGTTTGACTTTTCTTCCTGTATGTAGACATAGCACGTTTGACTTTTCTTCCTGTATGTAGACATAACACATTTGGTTTTCTTCCTGTATGTACATAGCACGTTTGACTTTCCTTCCTGTATGTAGACGTAGCACGTTTGACTTTCCTTCCTGTATGTAGACGTAGCACGTTTGACTTTCCTTCCTGTATGTAGACATAACACGTTTGACTTTTCTTCCTGTATGTAGACATAACACGTTTGACTTTCCTTCCTGTATGTAGACATAACACGTTTGACTTTTCTTCCTGTATGTAGACATAACACGTTTGACTTTTCTTCCTGTATGTAGACATAACACGTTTGACTTTTCTTCCTGTATGTAGACATAACACGTTTGACTTTTCTTCCTGTATGTAGACATAACACGTTTGACTTTTCTTCCTGTATGTAGACATAACACATTTGACTTTTCTTCCTTTATGCAGGACGTTAACATAACACATGATTTGACTTTTCTTCCTTTATGCAGGACATAAACATAACACACAATTTGATTTTTCTTCCTGTATGCAAAGTACATGATTTACACATATTCATGATGTATAATTCAGACTGATCTACAAGACTTATGGAACATTTTTTTGGTAGGAAATCTTTTTTTTTTCTCTCTCTCAGTGGATCAGGTTATATTACATGCTTTCTAAGAAAAGTATTGATGTTCTAATTTCTTTTCTTTAAAAATAAAAAAATTCTGCATTTAGAGTAATGTTTGAATATTCTGAAAAAAGCCAATCTATAAAAAAACAACTCAAATATTTTCTTTTGGTTTTGTTTAAGTCGATTTCTCTAAGAAAGAAGCTTTAGAGGAAACTAAATACATATGAATTTGAAGATTTCTTTCGTTTTTCAAAATAAAACTGGAAACATTTCTCTTTTAATAAAGATTAGTTTCAGAATTCTTTGGTGTTATCTTATTTTGTATGTATGTATGTACGTATCATAGATGTCAATGATGGAATTTCAATTTGGGAAAGGGGGTGGGAGGGTTTAGGAGGACAGCTTACCCCCCCCCCCTCCCTCTCCCCCTTTCTCGAAAAAGCAGGGGGCACAGCGCCCCCCAAAGCTAAAGCATTTTTACGCTTAAAGCATTTAACATTTCATCTCCTGACAAAACAGTATAGTCAGGAAAGAACAGTGTGCTACACTTTGAAATGAAATGGCTGTAGGCAGAAACCAAAAGTACAGATATCACTTATCACATCTGCTTTCACAAAGTACAAAATCCGTAAACAAAATCGTGTTAAGACAAGCATTAACACCAGCTGAGCTGATCTTTTGTTGCTTTTTCTTTTATTTGTTATATAGCAGATCTTGAGGAAGGTGGTTTTCATTGGTCCATGGGACAAGTGAAGGTGAAAGTGAAAGGTGGGTGGTATAAGATCCACAGTATCGAATCTGGGCCGGGCTATGTTGGAACTTCGTAACTGGCTACAGCTTCACATTTGTCCACCCACTACTGCCTGCAGGCCGATAGATACCCTTTATCACATGCTCAGCAAAACCACTTGATGTGTTTGTTGCTACTTCGGTAATCTAGTCCCTGAACTCTGCTTTCATCAGTTCTACAGCATTAACTGCTTCACTGCCCCTGCCCAGAAATTTTCCGGGGCGAAATGTGCACTCTATACGGCAACAACCTGGAAAAATTGGCCAGTTTTCTTGACTACAGTTAAAGGGAAAGAACTCCAAAATTAGTGGAAATCTCCTTTTGCTTGGCAACATTTGACTGCAAAAATGTGGCTAAAGCGATCATTTTTTTAGCTCATATTTTTTTGTTATTTTGCATAGCTGCTTGGACTGTTCTTGTTCAAAATGGCTGACTCTTCTGATTGAAAGCATCAATGACTTTACACAGCTGAAGAAGTGGCAAATGAGACTTTAGATGATCCTGACAGTGATGAAAATGACTTGTATGATTCAGTGAAGATGAAAAAACGAGCGAGATTTTGCTTCGAATTATGTGTGATGCTATTGCAATAAAGATAGGGAGAGGGGTACTCAGAATGACAGAAGTGATGAAGAAAGTGCTTTTTCATCTATTTTTTAAATTTTTTTAAAAGTAAAATTAACAGGCCAACTACTTTGACCTTGCCTGAAAGCAATCTATATTATATTACTTTCACTGGACAGAATATCAGGATAATTCTTCACATAGTTTCTGAATTATAGGGACATGAACACAGCAAGCAGTAAATAAGAACTATATCCCCAGCATATAGGGTGCGCTTGCACTCAGCAGTAAAGAGGTTTACCCTCCTGACCCTTACGACTTAGTGCTTACAACTATGACTAAGAGAATCGCGCCAAAGAGAAGTTACTCTGCAGATGATGTACACAAAAAAGTACAAATACTTTCTTTTTTAATCACCAACTGCATAAAATTGATGAATCAATTCCAAATACATCACTGCACCTAAAAAGGTAACTGTTTTCCCTTTGTAGTAACTGGTACAGGGGAAGAAAAAAATCAAAGTCAGCAAGCAGAGGATCATTGCTCATAACAAGGTCACAATAGACTTCAGACTTGCTCTCTTCCGTATTTCTTCAAGAGTTTAAACCTCCAAAAACAAACTTACCAGCAATAGCAAGTCTGAAAATCGATTTTAGAAGTTTCACTATGTGCCGATGTTCCCTCAAAAAATATACTGCATGGTGACTAGAGTATCTATACCCCCACCTTTTGCTGGAAAAAATACCTGTTGAACTATCTACATTTCTTCCAGGTCTATCAATTACTATTTGCTACTACACCCCCCCCCCTCCCCCCTAAAATTGTGTTTGTGTTGCCCTTTGTTCAGTTCTAAACAACTTTCATTCAACATGTATTATTCAAATATGCATGACAAAACGAATAACACACCCCTGAAAATATGAACATTTTTCTTTTTCTCTCTGTTAATTTACTAGTAGTAGTGTAATGTATAGTGCAGAACTGCACCAGTATAAGGGTTAAAAAATTTTTTTTATAACAGTCAGACGGCAAAAATGAGCTGAAAAGACAAAGTACCAAACGAACAAGTCCTCATTTCACTAGGAATCCCAAAAGAACTATTAAAAACGGCCAAAATTCTTAAACTGCCATATTCTGGACATATAACAAGACATGAGAGTCCACCCAAAACAGGGAGAGTGGAAGGAAAGAAAGAGGTAATGGAAGACCCAGACATCAATGGACAGATGATGATGTCAAAGACTGGACAGGCAGTAAGCTAGCAGAGTGTGTGTATGCCCAAGACAGATCAACTTGTAAGATCTATGGCACGTCACCCTCCGTTTTGGGACAGCACCCATAAACAGCCACAAGACCAGAGGCAGTCATTTACAAAAGCAAAATCGGTTTAATTAGAACTGAGGACAGCAACAGGGAATACACGGCAATATCACAATCACACAAGATTTCATCCACCCTCACCCTCTCTCTGTGCTAAGATGGCCATCAGATAGATAGTTTCCATATCTTCAACAAACAGACATCTGTAGTTAGTTAACAGTTGCATGCATGCATCTACACGACTTCATTTCTCCTGTAACTCCTTGAGAAGTTGTCGGGGCACTGCATTGCTCTGACTTCTTCAGGTCCGATGTCTCCTAACCCTAGTGGATATCTGACTGGCTACTGACTGGCTAAGTCGTTAAGATCCAAATCAAGGTCAGGTCTGGTTCTGCCTTGTATATTCTGTACAGTGTCCCAACAGCTCCTCAAGCAGGGAGATAGCCATTCATCACCCTTGCAGAACTAACCCAAGTTCCACACTTTAAAATGTGTCCTTTCTGTCAGTCACTCATAACAAAATTTTTTTGGTAAAGATGGCATGCTTATTGCATGCTAGAATGAAGTATGCCAACAGTAGTCTTTTCCTGGCCACGCTGTAGCTGGTTCTGCATGAACAGTGAGCAAACAAGTGAATGAACTAGCTTCAAGTCTTCCAGGCTGGATTTTGAACACCTAACTCTTTGATACATCACCACCAACGATGAGGTCTTCAGCAAAAGCACCGACTTTCCAGCATCACATACAAAATACTTGACAGTCGGGGATGAATGACGGCATTCTACGTCAAAAGCATGTCTCTCTCTCTCTGCCTGCGTTTTCCAGAAACAATGGGTTGGGTTTTTTTAGCACATGCGTCCATCTGATGGCCACCTAAAGGCTAAACTTCCATCCACTTGCTCTAGCACACTGACAACAGGAATCCAGACATTTAAAAAAAAATTTCAATATGCCCCCCCCATGTTCAGCCTCCCCTTCTACCCCTTATCACGAGGTAAATAAATACGCACATGGTGACATCGATATCTGAGGGACTTCCCATTGTTTCTGCTAATATTTCCGTGACAATTCTACAAAACTGCATCTGTAAACATAACGCAAAGCTTTTAAAATAAACTTAAACATATCAATCATCAACCTCAAAAACAAAAGAAAAGTCACTGCTAATCTTTCTGTTTGCATCTGACATATTTCTGCCAAGGCAAACTCCCACGGAGAGAACGAAAAAGCAGTGAATCCTCAAAACACATTCTTCCAACGATACAACCCCACCCTCCCCACACACACAAATGATGAAATTTTGAACATGACAGATCATGATGCCGAATCACACTGCACACTTCGGAGCAGAACATCACACTTGCTCCGAGAAAATCAATGGCAGCGGTCATCTCGCGGTCTCTGGCGTGGCGCGGCTCTGATGATGTTGTCCACACGCAGGATCATCTCAGCAGCCTCAGCCCCGCTGACCAACACCTGACGCTTGACCTGGAAGGACTCGGTGATGCCCAGCTCATTCATTTTGCCCACGTCCCCTCCCTCCATGTCTGAAAGAAACCGACCATCAGACCGCCATGGTTAAGAGACATCCAGCTCACTTTTAGCATGACACACACACATATCTATATATATATATCTGCACTCTCCCAAAGTATCGGAACAACAGAAACTTGTGCAAAAATTGTTGCATGTGGGTAGCAACAGAGAACATCGAGCAGAAACATCTTGCATGCTTTAAAAGAAAAAACCAATCAAACTCAAAACGGTGGACAAATCTGCTTCGGACATACCTTTCCAGGTGTTTGCTGCGTCAGATGTCTTGGTTCTATTCCAAGCCACTCATGACAATTACCACTCGACTCTTCGTTGTCGTCAGTCACCACTGCCCAACTCAAGAGTCACTCTTTGATTCTCCACATTCTTTTTGCCACTATCGTCCATTTGTCAAAGATCTCAACTAAAACCTCTCAAAACTATTGCCAGACTCTTCCGTCACGAGAGAATTCTGAAATCTGCTTAAGCTCCATTTCAATTTGAGTCCACATTTTTTTTTAAAAACTCCCTCAAACACCACAACAAAACAAGCATGGTTGGTGTTCAGGCCTCATTTTGAAAACTAGAAGTCATGGTTGCATTCCAGAGGCACACACCAGCACAAAATTCTAGCACCTTGAACCAGGTAACCACAGTTGCCAGCAGCTACAGGCGACCGACCAATACAGCTTGGCGACTATAATCACCACTCTGTGCTAAAAGTAGATTGTTCTAGCACCGCTCTTCTTGGGAAGCGCGGCAGGGAGCGACTGGGTCCACAGTATTGGTTGGCCCTTCTCTTGTCTGCCAGATCTTGTTGCAGATGTCTGCTGCCACAACAAGCACGATAAGGAGATCGACTTCATCACTGGCGTCATTACCCTGTCTGCCTGTGGAGGCAAGATTCCAGCAGTGCTCATCACCAACAGGAGTCTGCAGCATGGTCTGGCAGACAGGGGAAGGGTAGAAAGCAGGAGACTCCGTGGTTGATAGTCACACTCCCCTAACAAGGCTGTCTCTAGCTCTGTCCCAACCGTGGTACCATCAGCCTCACCTTCAGCCATGCAGGCAAGGCGATGTTGAAGAGCAGCCTTCAGACTTGAACGATGCTCAAGTCGTCTCAGAATAAGCCAACAAGAGAGAGGAGAACTGCTCCACTTCAAAGCAGAGGAGGCAATTTAAAACTTTTTTTTTTAAACACCCACCCTTTCCATCACTGTACAAATTTCCTTTTCTCCTAACACTTCAACCATGACTAGTGTGTGGAGAGGCAAGGTGTCTCAGAATAAGACCACAACTGAGAACTGCCCTTCGCAGAGGAGGCAGTTTGAAACAAATAAAAAATACATTAAAAAAACACCCACCCTTTCCATCACTGTACAAATTTCTTTTTCTCTTGACACTCCTATCACATCTACAGCGTGAAGGAGGCTTTAAAGCACTCTATACAAATCATGCGTTCAGTCATTCATTAATTCTCTGGAAGAGCAAGAAGATTAATCTGGGCATTGTTGTGAGGTTGGTTTGCAGGGTAGAAGCAGTACTGGAAAATCACATCAGCCACCAAAACCCCCCAACAAAATAAAACAAAATATATAAAAACAGAAAGAGAGGCCAGAAAAACAGGGAGGCAGAGAGAGAGAGGGAGAAAGACACAGACAAGAGAGAGAGAGAGAGAGAGAGAGAGGAGAGAGAGAGAGAGGGGGGGGGAGAGAGGGGAAAGACACAGACAGAGAGAGAGAGAGAGAGAGAGAGAGAGAGGAGAGAGAGAGAGAGAGAGAGAGAGAGAGAGAGAAGACTGACAACCTGACCAAACACAACATGGACAGAGAGTTGTTTTTAAAAAAAGGGCGGGGGAAAAAAGACGGACTCACCTAGACCCACAGTTTTCTGTCCCTCTGTGTGAGCGGCTCTCATCCTGGCCACCAGATCAGCGCTGTCATACCCCGCGTTGTCCGCGATGATGGTAGGCAGCTGAAACCACAGGAGCAACGTCGCTGAACTGGGCCAGCAGCAGACTCTACAACTGGTCTTTCCTCAATGTGAACACAGGTCCTAACATATCAAGTGAGTCAGATTTCTCTGTTTATTTTGGGGGGTGGGTTGGTTTGATTTTTCAACACAACAGAGGGCAACTTTTTTTTGGCCTCAAGTTAAAAGCCAACAAGACTCAAAGTGATGCACATTAATAGTACAATCACCCCTCAGAAAAAAATTTTAAAATCAATGGAACAGATCTGGAATATGTTCAAAATTTCAAATATTTAGGCTCTGAGAAAGAGATTAATGACTCCTGTCTACAAGAAATCAAGGCTAGAACTGGTATTGAGCGATTCAGTTAAACATTTGGAAAGACAGAGGCATACCTAAATATATCAAAATTGGAATTGCGAGCACTAATACGGCCTGTATTGCAATACAGAAGCCTGGACTCTACTTAAATTGGAAAAAGACAAAATAAACGCAGCCTATATGTGGTTCTGCAGGCCACTTCTAAGAGTCAAATAGTCAAAAATAACAAGTGAAAGCATTCTTGACAAACTCACAGTTGCAAAGACGAATGTCCACTTAAACTGATAAGTGTGGAGTGCAAAAGGCTGGTCATGCCAACAGAAACACAGACAAATCTGATGACGACAGTTCTCCAAGGTATAAAGTTGAGGGCAGAAGGAAAAGAGGCAGACCACCAACATCCTACACTGCCTACGTCACTGAGGTCAGTGGTCTGAGAAGACTATTAGAAATTGGAGAACTCGGCAGAGATGGAAACCCTGGTAGCAATACATGGAGCTCATGAAACTATAAGTTATTTGGGATATGTTTTACTGTGTACTTTTTAAAATACAAAGCTAAGAAATTTTTAACTTTGACACTGGTGGGCAAAAACGGAAGCATACACAAAGTCTCACTATTGGTGAACCTCAGAGCTCTAGCCGAGGAACCAAAAAACAAAAATAATTTTAAAAAACAAAAAAACCCCAACAACCACAAAATTAAGGAAACTTTGACATCAACTAACTCAATAACTTCTGAACCCGTTTCTAAAACTTCCTCAACTTACGTATTGGAACTTTTCCTGTGATTTTCTTTATAACCAACATTTGCATTGCAATAACAAAATTGAAATAAAAAAAGAGGGGGGGGGGGGGACAAAAACCGCTGGGGCAGAGCGAATTTTTTTTTTTAAAAGAAGAAACTTGTACTGGGCACAGAGTGAATTTAAAAATAAACTAAATACTAAAGTGTACTGACCATGCGGAGGGCTCTGGCGAAAGCTTCCATGGCAATGGCCTCTTTGCCAGGTGTTTTGGCCGCCAGTTGGGACACAGCTTCCGCCATCAGCATCTCTGAGCAACCTGCAACACCAATCCATCCCCATCACGTGTGCACAGTCACTTTTAGTGTGTGTGGTTGTTTAGGGGTTTTTTGTGGGAATCAGAGACAATTTTCTTTTATGATGACGAGGATGATGAAACAATGCTGCTATGGAAGTACATTTGCTTTGAGACTACTATCTAACAGGACTGTACTCTACGCTTCCTACCATAACATATCCCGGCGTCAACCAACCCCGAGAGACACAGAGACCTGCAGTGTTGGCCAGATAATTTGATCAACACTCTCAAAATCACACCCGAAAAGTGGATGAAGCTGGACTGCATGATCCCAGTCTTCCCAATGACCCCACAGCAAACTCACTATGAGTAGGAGCCGGCCAAAGTTAAAAAAATTCCCTTTTATAGGATTTGAACCTGTGACAGTCACTTTTTCATCCATGTCATTTACACCTCTGCCAACCAAGAAAGCCACATCAGTGCAGTCATCTCAACCTAGTCCACGACTCGCATGAATATTCACTTCATTTTCCAAGCATAGTAATCTCTTCAAATATCAAAACCCTGTCACTTTCATTCATCAGAACCCTGTCACTTTCATTCATTTCATGCAGCTTATAGCCCCACCAGCCACAAAGGCCACATCAGGGCTGTCATGTTATCTCAACTTCAGCAACGCCAATTACATTCTCCTCAAGTTCAACATCAACAC
Source organism: Rapana venosa (assembly GCA_028751875.1). NCBI lineage: Eukaryota > Metazoa > Mollusca > Gastropoda > Neogastropoda > Muricidae > Rapana > Rapana venosa. The sequence continues at coordinate 5,290,567 of CM054145.1, forward strand.
CACCCTTCAAATACTCTAACACCATCAATCCAGGGGAGAGAAAAAAAGATTAAAAAAATATTAAATGACAAAAAACGCCTGAACCCCTTTATTCCTCACACTAAACCCAGGCTGTGTAGAGGACGCCAGCTTACAAAATAAAATTTAAAAAAGAGGCATAAAGGAGGACAACGAACACTTCAAGGAACAGGGGAAAAAAATAGAAAAAAGGCCATCCATGCAAATAACACTGCAGAATGGACACCCTGTTCCTATTCCAGTGTTTGTAACATTACTCGCTGGCCGGTTGCCAGAACATAACGATACAGGCAAAAAAACATATCATGAAAAGAAAATATTTGTAAGCTTTGCTTGAAAAGAAACAAGAGAAAGGATTCTAAACCCCCCCCCCCAATCTCATATTACATTGGACGTGACCTTAACTTCTGTATTCCTAACATCAAATCAAATAAAGCATACTGAAGACCTCAGGAATTCCACTATTCCATCATCCACATACTATACCAAAAAAAGAGATAAAAGACACTTTTGCACTTCAAGCACCAAAAAACAAAAATAATGTGAAATGCCACATGGGGAAAATATCACTGCAGAATGGCCATCCTATGCCCATACCAGTGTTAACAATTTCACTACTTGGTCACCAAACCCAAACAGTTCAGACAACATGTAAAACTGCATTAAAAAGACAGGAGAGTGGACCAGGAAAGGTTAAAATGAGAGAGAATGAAAAAGCAAACGATAGATCTATGTACGCAATAGAAATGGGGTTTTAGCAGTTTTCCTGAAGTTGGGTTACAACTACTACCAACGAAAGCACCCTCTCCAACAACTTCACAGGGGGACAGACATCCCACCAGACGTTACCATCAGGTCCTCAACACAAAATGCAGAAACGGTGACTTGCACCAACTGCGTATCTTAGGATACACAGCTATTATGTAGCGGCAGATTTCAATCTCTAGCATTTGCTCAGGCTGTTAGACTGGAATTTGTTTCTATATATTCATTCCATCATCCAACCATTTATGGGTGGCATGTACCCCCCCCCCCCTTTACTCCCTCCCAAATCAGACCTAGGGTATATTTAAATCATGCAACATGCCCTGTCTTGCTACAGACACACGCATGCATATACCACTTTCAGTCACAGCAGATCTCTGTGTACAATTCAGGCCAGTCTCCCTGGAAAAAAATGTGTTGTCCCCACAAGAGCAGCACCATCCATTTCTTTCATGTGCAGCCTTGCTCAACATACGGTATGACAGTGATTGCACTTTTACATTACAAGCAGAATTCTTCACAACGTAAAAAAACTACTATTTTTAGGTTTAATAGTGCAGCAATATCACTAAGCAAATGATGCAAAAAACCCGCTTTCAATGGTCTTTAGTCTTTCATTCAATTTATTACTCTTTGCTAATTGATGAACTCTGGTTTTGTTACCAAAGCACCACATGTGACCGGAGATGTAGCTCTGGCTAGAAAATGCTTCCTCACACCAGACTACTCCCTGTGGGCCGCGGGCTGTCAGAAAAATAGCATCAACCACCCTCGGTTCGAGCATAATTCACGTTCTCCTCCTCTTTGTTGCTCGTTCAATTTCTTCTGTCACCTTCTTTAGTATGTGCCACCTGATTGGGTCATCCTGCCTATTCAAGAGTGGACTTAAAGTTTACAATTTATCTCATCGTGATGTCAGTTTGCGGGCCTGGTTCGGCATTAAAGGCAGCACGAAATTTTTTTGCTCAAGTTCATGATAGAAAAATAGTTGTCTTGTCTACGCGTTGACGAAGGATTAGGTATCCACAATACCAACCCAAAGACAATTACTTTTAAATCAAGCTAAGTCTTCACTTTCAGCTGTATCCACTCTATCCAGCAATTGCGATGAACTGAACCAACTAGACTTTTAAAAGGAAAATGGCAAGCTTAGGACACTCCTGACTCGAGTTCTGAATTTGCCTGTGGGACCACACTGTATATCAACATATATAATACTTACATCCTTATGGTTGATTCAAATTACGTTGCGCAATGGAATGGCTCTTGCGGGAAAGCAGAATCAGGCTATCCAAATTGCTAGGTGGCTCCACCAGAATAAGGTGCACGCCATTCGACCCACGCAGCTCTCCCAAATAGTTGGAAGATTACATTCTGTTCCAGTTTGATTGTGGAGTTGAGGAGGGGAAATGTGGTGGAGCGAGGAGGTGGGTCGATGTGTAGAGAGAAGATGTGTGCGTGTCATGGTTGGGTGTTGTTATTTCCATGTGGATCGTACAGTTTTTGCTTATTTATACCCTGTAATCGCACCAATTTTATCATGACACCCATGTTCAGAAATGATTCTTTCTTTGCATATGAGATCGTCAAAACCAAGTAGTGACCAATCAAAATGTACAGCTCTGACTCTTCTGACCAAATAAATACCATACTCAAAAAAAACCCCACACGCCCAACTTTGGTCCATCCATCAAATTTATAACCTCATTATAGACATATATTCTTTTTTATTCAAAATCAACATATGGTGACAACAAATGAAGGTGACGTATTATGGACCAATCGACACAGCAGTTATGATTTTTGGTTTAGAAATTGCATCTTGCAATCCACCTAAGAGTCTTTGAAATAGAGATATTCGGTGTTCAATGAGAAATAGAACATGTTCACCCTGTGACTACAGATGTGTCACTAACAACACTTTGCCACCTGAGTCAGCATCCAATGTGGTTATTCTTTTTTCCTTTAATTAATCATCATCATAAGCGAATGCGCATGTTGTTTTCCTGTACTAGTTCATGACATAGCTTACTCTCTTACTGCTGTGTATAACATGAGATTTAGTTTATCTCATTCAAAGATATACTACGATCTTTATCACTGTCCATGTGTTGGGCGGGTGATAGATCGAACTCGACTCTCTTTTAGCAGGCTGTGACTCTCGACCACTGCATCACCATCTGGCAATCCTTCCACCCACCTATTATTATATAGTATATTACTATATATTATGTAAGGTGTTCCAAAACTATGTGTCGTAGAAGTAGGAACAACGTAGAACTCATTTTGTGAGCGATTTAGGGTAGCACCATCTTCTACTTGTGCTTTATTCCCTAAAGAGTTACTCTTTACTGTAGGTGATAGGATTTTGGCAAGTGCAACTAAATAGTCACCCATCATTGGTACCTTACTGATGCTAGCTTCATACTGATTCTGTGCAGTCTCCTGCAGTTGAGGGTTTCGTCTGCTCGATCACACTTCTGTCAGGTGCGCGGACCAAGCTTGGTTTGGGCAGTCTAGTGAGGTGATTTCTCACTGACATGTTACGCGTATTAGGTAGAATTGTGTTTTGAGTAGAAGCAGTATATGGAAAACGAGAAACAATTCTTGAACTGAACTCACTCAGTGCTTGCTGAGGCTGGTGGTTGGCCATGTGGTCCAGGAAGAAGCTTTTGTCCTTGTTGATTTTACAATTAAGGATGGTGTTATATATTTTGTTGCGTCTCGCGATGTGAGATGGGCGATCTGTTGCGACAACGTGACGTGGTTCCCAGATTAGTATTTTATGGGTTCTGTCGGAAGGATCTGAAGGTGTGTCAGAACGAGTGTGTGTGATTTGGGGTTTGGGATGGTAAGGGACTGTTGTTATGTTGATTCACTTGTGCCAGTAGTCATGTTTTCGCCGCTTCCCGGGGCCTGTGTTTATATCAGGGGGCGTGCCCACGCTAAAACGGGAAAGCGGGGGTGCGATAGGCTCGCGCATGCGGCCCTTCCGCTATGTTGGCATGTGCAACGCTCTTGAACAGTGTGATAAACTGATGGTTGTTGGTAAATTGTTGTGATACAGAGGCAAACTTGATTTGTCTCTGATAGGTTGACGGAAAATGATGAGGACCCTGAATTCCTGATTTGCTATCTTCCGTGGGGATGGTTTAGTTGCCGGCTGCCAAAACAGGGACGGCTCTTTGTTGCGGCTGGCATTTCGCTCGTACTAAACTCTGTTGCTTCTAGGCACGCGCGGGTCAGGGGTCCAAGTCAGGGTCTCGGGTGCAGACACATTCTCTTTGCTGTGCTATTAGCGACTGGGCGATTTTATTTGAGGTTATTTATCATTCGCGTGGATGTCCTACTTGTTTTGTACAGTATCATATTTAGTGAACAAAACTTAGATACTGCTTACTTGTTTGTGGTGACGATGTACAGCTATTGGTAACTAATTTAATTTTTTTTTTACAAACACGGTGTTTCCAAGAAGAAGGGCTGAGTGTTTGGGTGTTTTCGTCTCTCTCTGGTGTGTGTGTGTGTGTGTGTGGGTAAGTAAGTAAGTAAGTCTTCAGAGCAACCCTAAAAGGAGACTGCATAAGATGAGGGAGGAGGGGGGGGGGGGGGGGGGGTGTGGAGAGGAGAGAGAGAGGGGGGGAGAGTCGTGTTGTTGTGGAGTGTGTGTGTTGTGTGTGTGTGTGTGCGTCCCTGCAGGTATGCGTGTGCGTGTGGGTGTGTGTGTGGTGTGCGGGGATGTGACGTGTGGCGTGCGTGCGTGGGGCCGCATGCGCGTATTGCGCGTGGTGTGTGTTCGCGCACACGTGTGTGCGTGCGTGTATGGTATGGTGCCCGTGTATGCATGGTGTGACCGTGTGTGTGTGTGTGTGTTTGTGTGATCGGCCACAGCATCTACATGTGCCAGGTGCTTCCTGTGTGTGTCAGTTTCAAGTTTAGTTTTCTCAAGCACAGTGTGCCGTGGCACTTCTTGTAGTTACTGTGGTGTGGTGTGCACACGCGCGGTGTATGAGGTGTGCGTGCAGGCGGTATGTGTGAGTATAGGGTATGCGTATATGTATTTATGCCATTTTGTGTGTATGTTTGTTGCTTGTGTGTGTATGTGTGTGTGTGTGCACGTGCGCTCATGTGTGTGTGTGTTTATTTATTTTGTTATTCTTTTTTTCAAGGATAATGGAATAAGCACTCATGTGTTTTTTAAAAATCTAGTTCCCGTGTTATGCAGTTTTGTAATTTTGTATCCGTTTGGTGTGTGTGTGTGTGTCTGTGTGTGTTTCTTTCCGCTTTTTTTTGGGTGTGTGCTTTGATGTAAAGTGTAGGGCATGTGTGCAATTTGTTTTTTTACACAACACAGGACTGATAAGTGTAACATTTGATACAACAATTTCTAACAGGATAGAAAATGCTTTTGAATAGTTCAGAAACATCAGTGAATAAAAACCGAGCCATTTGTGAGGTATCTGGCTTGATGACGTTTAGGATACTGGACAGACATTTGTTTTCTACTGTGTTTCGGGGTTATGTTATGAGCTGTACTGGAATTGGTTCATGAACAACCTTCGCTGTAGCAAGGATACCGCTAAAGCTGATGAAAAGTGTGTACGTGCTGTAACCCCTGACCAGCAGGAGTGTTATGAGAAGTCAGAAGCTGACATAATGACTGCGGCAGGACTTCTCCCACACTCTCCATCACCCTGCCTTCACGGCGCTGGCGCGGCGGTGCTGGTAGCCGGTACGGTGTGTGTATTTATGGCTGGGTTCTGCCGCAGGTTCAAATTCCGCAGCCCCCCCAGGTTAGTCGTTGCATGCGTCTATTCAGTTTTTCCATTGTCATTGTTTTTAATAAAATATACTGCTTTTTTAGAGATGAGGAGGTTAGAAATATGTCTGTTTTTTGTGATTGTGTTTCTTCCTGCACACTCTCCTGTTTATCTTCATGTCTGTTTGAACTCTGCTGTCACATAACTCACGATGATAAGAAAGTACATGAGTTTGGATGTCCAAAGATAGTCGTTTAAAGCTCATTTTCAGAGTGCTTTGCTTGTCGTTTTAAACAATTCACTGTGCAAGGAAGATGTCGTGAAAGACCATCAAGGGTAATTTACCGGTTGAACACATGCTACGCTGCAAGCGGCTAGTGCTGCCTTTCCTTTTGGTCCTTGTATTTTTCTTCCACGCCCTGCAAGTGCCAGTCATGAACTTTGGCTGGAAACTTAAACGGGGGTTTGGAAGCATGTGAGAAAACAGGAAAGACTCAGGTGTAGGAGATGTGGTTTTTTGTCTAACAACAGGTTGTGCTCAAAACATCTAGTGTGAAAAAAGACCCAGCCTGAGAATGTTGAACCTTAGCCTTGCTGATGCCATTTTACTTCACCAAGGTGATAAATAGATTTATCAGTCTCGTGTACTCACTCTCGTCGCAGATACAACGAGTATGCAGCCCACAGTCTCGTTACCTCCACTTCACGAACTCCTACTCATTCTCCAGCTCTCCATCTTTGCTATCCTTCCCGCCGCTCGATCTTTATCGTGCAGGCTTGAGAAGTTCTGCCATCACTCACAGTATACTGCTTATGGCCAACTGTGAACTCAGACTCCAGATCTCTGTTAGGCAACACTCAGCAGGCCTTTCTCTCCAGTCCTGCAGTATGGACCAGTCAGTTCACCCATGGTGCAGCTGCCCCTGTCTTACAAACAGCAGGCTGAAGCATGGAAAGCCGTTGTCCGACATGTGAAGACAGGGTCCCAGCAATCAGTTGAAGCCCTCAATGGTGGCTTTTTATCCACGGATTGGAATGTTGTCCTGGATGACAACAGCACTGCAGACACCCAGGCAGATGTGATCTCCTGCTATATCAACTTTTGGGTGGACATGGTCTTGGAGAGCAAGGAGGTCAAGATCTACCCAAACTCCAAGCCATGGATCTCCAAAGAACTCCGCACCTTGATTGAAAGAACTTTCAAATGACATGAAAACTTCAAAGAGATTCAGAAAGCAATAAACAAGAGAATACAAGCAGACAAGGAGGAGTATTCTGCAAAGGTGGAGGAACATTTTTGTCAAAACAGGCCCAAACAGTTCTGGAAGGACGTCCAAACTATAACTGGATATAAAGCAAAAAAAGGGGAGATTGTGACAGAGGATGTCCCCATAGCTGGAACACCACACACTCACAGTTCTTATACCAGTTTGACCAGAAGAACTTTCAAACAGAACAAGCAGAAGCTATGAAGACCGTTAAAACACTAAACAGCATCTCCAGTGATCATGAAGAGAATGAGGTGCAGCAACTGTAGAGTTGCGTGTGCCCCGACTACATCAGCGCTAAACCCAGGGATGCCGTGACTCTCTTGCTCCAGTCTTCACTCGCCTGTTCCAGTAATTCCCTTTGACACCGGGCACATCCTCAGCGTCTGGAAAACCTTGACAATTATCCACAGTCCTCAAAGAAACAACTCCAGCAATTAAATGACTATAGGCCTGTAGCATTAACATCAATCCCATTCAAGTGTGCTGAAAAAATCGTTCCTCATCAGCTGAGGCTCCAGACTGCAGAGCACCAAGACCCCTCCAGTTTGCCTGTTCTAAAGGCAGGGGCACAGACGATGCTCTGCTGACTCTACTGCACAATCTATATGAACATTTACACCGTCCAGGAACTTACACCAGAATTCTTTTTCTGATTTTTCAAGTGCTTTTAATACATTACAACCTCATCTTTTATGCAGAAACTGCTGGCATGAATGTCAAACCAACACTGATAGCATGGATTTTTAGCTTTTTAACAGAAAGACCACAAAGAGTGAGGATAGGGCAAACTGTGTCAGACTACCTGTTGACTAATACAGGGGCCCCCCAAGGATGTGTTCTATCACCAGTCCTTTTTACCCTCTACACAGCTGACTGTCGCTTTACCGCTGACAACAATATTCAAATCAAGTTTGCTGACGATACATCACTAACTGGGCTTCTGAAGAGCAGTGAGACCTCATACAGATCCACAGTCAAGTTTTAGAAGACTGGTGTGACAAGAAACTATCTGGAAATGAATGTGTCAAAAACAGAAAGAATGATAGTTGATTTCCGAAAGGAAAAGCAAGCAGCACCAGTTACCATCAAGAATGAAGAAGTGCGGATAACCAGTGCTTATAGATATCTTGGCACGATTATTGACGACAGGCTGAGGGGGACTGAAAATGTTGATGACTGTTATAAGAAAGCAAACCAAAGAATGTTCTTAAGAAAACTGCGAAGCTATTTTACTGAGGTTTTATCAAGCTGCAGTGCAAAGCATTGCATTGTACAATCCAATCTGCTATTTAGTAACACCAGAAAATCTGACACCAACAAGCTAGACCGCATCACAAAAGCAGCACCAAAGATCATCCAAAAGGACATCACTCCAGCCTCGAGTCTCTACGAGAAGAGCTGCCTGAAGAAGTTGACCAGGATCATGAAGGACAACACCCATCCTCTCCACCCTGCACTGGCCCAGTGTGCGTCCAAGCGTGAGGTCAGCAGTCGTCTTCTGTCCATAAGAAGCAGAACCTGCCAATACAGAGACTCCTTCCTGCCCACAGCTGTCAGACTCTTTAATGTCAACTCCAGTGACAGCATCCTTGCCTGCACCGAAGAGAGCCGGAGAAAGAGAGAGTGTATGTGTGTGTGGATGGGTGTTGTGTTCTGCCATTCAGGTGTGCGCGCGTGTGTGTGAACAGATGTATAGGGGCATAGAAGTAGGGGTGGTGGGTGGGTGGATGGACGGATGGCTACATGCTAGGATGGAGTGGTGGCTGTGTGGAGGGGGAGGGGAGGGTTTGGGGGTCTGTGATGGAACTCACGTGCCCAAGTTGTGTGGCTGCTGTGTGCATGGTCAGGCATATATGGGCCTCTGAACAGCGTGAAGGGGTTTGTGAGTGTGTAGGGGTGGCGGCGGGGTGGAAGTATGGAGCAGGGTGGTTGTGAGATTAAGGGAAGGAAGGGGGGTGAGGAGAGGAAGGGGACATGGAATGGAGGAAAAAAGTGTGTGTGTGTATGTGCTTGCATGCGTGCATGCGTCCATGTGTGTGTGTGTGCTCCAGCTGGAGTGGGAGCAAATGTGCACATTATGCATGTTGTCTGTAGCATGTACTTGTAGGCCTAGTGGCGGGTTGCATGGTGGTGGCTGTGGTGCCAGGGAAGGGTGGGGGGGGGGGGGGTGTTTCAGAGGCTGGGTGTGCTGACTGAGGGAAGGAAGGAAGGAGCTGGGGGTGCAGCACCATGGCTGCTGGGCTGTCAGTGGACTTCTGGCTGTCCACTCTTACTTTGTGCTCGGTGCTGTTGTAGCCCTTCCTTTGTATGTTTTGTTTGATATGCTTGAGCACCATTTTCATCTTAATATTCAACTGGAATTTTTATTACTGTTTGATTCTTTTAGCTTGATGTGTGTGGGTGTGTGTGTGTGTGTGCGTGCGTGCGTGTGCTTGTGGGTTTGTGTGTTGTGTTTGCGCATGTGTATATGTATGTGTGTGTGTACATGCATTCGCGTAGGTGCGTGCCGCGCGCGCGCGTGTGCGTGTGTTTAACTACTGTTACCTTTTATCCCGTGTGTTCAGATTTATGTATGTCCATATGATCTGATATGATTTTAATCAATGTAAAACAAATTTCCTTTAATAGAATTGTGTGTGAATATGTGAATATGTGTTACCTTTTATCATATGCATTCATTTTTATAAATTCTGTATTCTATTACTTTCTTCGATATGTTTTAATCACTGCAAAGCAAATTTCCTTTAAACAGAGGACTATAAAAGAATTGAATTGAACTGAATTGAATTGATGTTCCTTTCCACCTATTCCCATGCTGCTCATTTCAATCTCTCCACCCAAGCCATACACCCAGATTCGTTATGTCTAGGTCAAAAGACATCCTCCAGGAAGCCCATCAATATCAGGCTGCCATGAGGCCACCTGCCATAGGGGCCCTGCACTCCTGCTGGGCCACTTTGGAGGTGTTCAGTGGTGCAGGACACTATATACTAAGCCCCCTACTAACGACAACACTAGCTCAGTCACGGAGCCAGACTGTGTGAGACGCCCATCCAGGTTGGCAACCCCAACAACATCCTTCCGACAACCTTCCTCCACTAATCCCCAACCCTAAAGGCTTTGACACAAACATACCACAGGCACAGAGGTGTATAGGGAAACCAAAACTGAGCTCACCAGGAGACCAGAGCAGCTGGGGTTACTGAATCAGAGGCAATTTTATTTTGTACTGCATGATGGTCAATGATGATGAGAATGATGTAGCGATCCTGCATGTGCTTCAAGACCACATGACAGTGCTGTCCTCTATGCTTTCCATCATAATACCAGCATCAACCAGGCCCAAGAGATACAGACACCTGCTGTGTTGGTCTGGTAATTTGAGCAACACTCTCAAAGTAGCATCCATAAAGTGGATGAAACTTGATTGAGTAGTCCCAGTCTTCCCAATAAGACAATAGCACACTCACTCTGAGTAGGAGCCAGCCAGAGTCTGAAAAATCCCTATGCCTTATGGGATTCAAACCGGTGACATTGCAGCCTGTAGCCCAAGGCGCTAACCACTGAGCCATGGCCGCCAGTTCCTGGAACCAGTTTGCCTTTGAAAGTGTGTAGAGTCTGAATATTTGTTTAAAAAATAATTTTTTAATGGGGAAGAGACTTCACCACAAGGGAACTTGAGAAGTGGAAAGATCTTTTGCCAAACAATTTGAGAATGGTTCTATGGTTCCAGTACACATACATCTATACTTTAACACCAAAAAATAAACAAAAAAGCTCATAAAAATTTCCCTATCTGCATCACACATTTGCCCCTTTCGAGTAGGCTTCAAATGCAATCTATGGATCTATCTATGTTCATGCCTGTGCATCAATACAAGCAGAAAGCACCCTACAAACTCTGACCAAGCTACTCGCATAGCAGTAACCCCTTCCCCGACCTCGTTTCACATCTTATTAAAGGTTTCAACTGAACCCATCTCCCGCCCCACACCGACAGACGAGTATAGAGGGCACCAACCTGTCACAAGAGCCAGACGTTCCACGCCCTCAAAGTCGGCATGCTCAATGGCCATCACGTTGGCATCTGCAAACAGCTGCTCCGGGTAGTTGTAGATCAGCTGTCTGCCATACAACAACACATGACATTCATTGTACAGGGTCTGTCCTTCTTTTTCTTCTTCTTCTTATCATCATCATACATTTTTTAAGTTACTTCTTTTTTTTTTTTTAAATATCCAAACTTCCCTTACCTTCTTTTTTTTTTTTAAAAAAAGAAAAAAAAAGGCAAGGGGGGGGGGGGGGGGGGGAGGAGGAGTTCTTTTGGTTTTTTTTAATTCCTTGACTACAGCTCCGAGGTTTACCAATGATGAGATTTTGTGAATGCCACTGTTTTTGCCCTGAGGAGGCACCGTGGTCGAGTGGTTTAGGCGGTCAACTCGTGATCCAGAGGTCGCGGGTTCGATCCCCGCTCGGCTCGGTGTTGTGTCCTTGGGAAAGACACTTTACTCCTATTTTCCTCACTCCACCCAGGTGTACAAGTGGGTACCAGCTCTGCTGGGGAAGTATCTGGCAACAGACTAGCGTCCTGTCACAGGGGTGGTGAAAAACCATCAGTTCGCTTAACGCTACAGAAACCGGGATAAGCTCCGGCTCTATGGGCCTTCTGGCTCGAAAGAACATACTACTGTTTTTGCCCACCATGAAGGTAGCTGCATTGCTACTCTGGGCATAAACTCGTGTTTTCCAACCAAAAAGGGCAGAAATGTGTACACATTGCAGCACATATACACATGAAAAAAAGCATGTCTGCATTTTCCATTATCCTAAAAAATAAATAATAAATAAATACTAGACAAATAAATGATAATAATAATGTATGGAATTTATACAGCGCTGAATCTAGTAAAACTAGAAATAATGGCTGCCACCCTTGGAGAAGCCGAGGTCTCTGACACCTCTCTCCCCAAACCCCACATGGGTTATGGGTACACCTTTACCTTTTACCACCTTTTAATAGCAAGACTCTGCAGATGCGCAAGTGTTTTCTGAACGACTAGTCAGTCAGTCAAATGTCTGAACACACCGACAACTTCTTGACTTCTCTCCCAAGACTCCCTAAGGAGTTACCAGTCACTAGACTGAATTTGTCAGGCAGTGTGTGCGTGCGTCTTGGACAAGCTTGACGTGACACAGCCCATTCCCAGATGTCTTCTAGGCATGTCTGCACCATCCACGCCACCAGCCATGAAAGATGAAGAACCTACAGCCCTATGCTGGAAAACAGAGATATTACAGTCCTATTACAAAGAAATCATGGTGTTTTTCACTGTTTTTGCTTTATATTCTTTGGCTAGAGCTCTGAGGTCTGCTCTACCAGGAAAGCTAAAGAACATACAACCCTATGCTGGAAAACAGAGATATCACAGTCCTATGTACAAAATATACCTCTAAGGGGTTGTCTTTTTTTGTTTGTTATGTTCCTTTGCTAGAGGTCTGAGGTTCGCTAATGGTAATATTTTGATACAATACTATTTTCCCACCATTAAGAAAGCCACATTCCAACTTCAGAGATGATGTCTACACATGACAAGAGTATGCCTGTGGATGGGGGTTTTGGGGTGGTTTTTTTAATATCTTCATCCAGTCATACTGGCCAGCTTGTCTCCTCATGCGAAAAGCAGAACAGATTTTTCAAATGTGTGCACGATGTTCTGCATACATTTAGGTCCCAGGTATAAAGTCTCACCTGGGAAGTGAAGTTAGCACTGATGTTAATCAGGAGGGAGACGAAATCTTTAGTACAGGTGTACTCAGCAGTGGTTGGTTCAAACTCTTAACAGTGGTAGGCTCAAAGAAGAAACGTAAACCACTAAATAACATCCTGCCCCTGAATTGTCCTGTCACTTAACGTTACTGCCCCTGGGGATGCCTGGCCTGTCAGCATAACAGATCCCCACTCTGGATTCTGTGCTAGCAGATTCCTCTTTCCATCCTCTTTCTTTCTGCTGGTTGTTTTTCTCCCTGTCACCACCTTGTTATTTTTGCCTTCTTGGCCATTTCGCCTTTTCCCAGAGAGACTAAAAATAATAATTCTCTTATGCGAAGTCGGATGTGCTGGGCCTGATTATAGGTGCTTAACAGAACAGTGCAACGATTTTCGCTCATATGACAAGACAAAATAGTTGCTGTCGGCTTTGACGACGGACGACGACGACGATGGAAGACTTACTGTTGATGAAGACATTGCAGCCGTGCTTGTGATCCTGCACTTGTCCTTCATTATGGCTTTCTCGCCAGCTCAACTCAGCCACTTTGGACACGGCATGTACGCGTAGCGGGAACCAAACACTGTCACACACCACACGCACTAAGCTCTACAATCCTTTCTCTCCGTTATGTTACTGCTCTTATCCAGACACACTCAGAAAATTTCACGACACGAGGTTTATTCATACTTCATATCCATCATTGCCTTTTATGCTTTTTAATATTTTTTACGTTCAACCAACTAACAGTCATAAGAGAGAACTGTGATTTTTCAAATTTTGTGTGAGAAATTTAGAACTCGTTGTTATAGTAGTAGCGAGTACCAGAGGCCATATCGTGGCTGTCACCTCATAAGATGTTAAATTTCATAAAATGTGCAATTTAATACAGATTAACATAAGGTATAAATCAATCGATCTCATTCCTTGTTCAAGCCTGGCCAACCATAAGGGTCACCCGGATGGTCTCCGGTTGTAGGAGAAACCATCAACCACACATAAAATTAGTAAAACAATAACAGATTCCTTAAAACAACCTGTTCGGAGTGACTATGACACCTCACTTCCCCAAAAAGGACTTTAAAAATGTAAAAGAAAAGGACACAGATCCCAATTTGTATGCGCTGGATCTTCCACGGCATACACTAAAGCCAAGGAGCAGAAGAGAGATCACAAAAATGAGCATGGCTTTTATTTCTTTGGCTGTCCACTACTGACCTTGATTTTATCAGAGTCCATGGGGGTGTTGGCAATGAGGATTTTGCAGTTCTCCATTTTCTTGGGCTGGTTCAGCCCCACCCTCTTGTCCAGCAGAAACCCTGAACACGCACATGCACGCACATACACACACGTCACATACACACACAATTAAAAGGTTTAATTTCGTTCATCCCTTTTCAGGTATGGAGGACTACAAACGAATTCAACAGGAGAATAAACCTAACAGCAATACACCCCAAAATATTATCAATACTAACAGCAACGAAACACATACACATGTACAAGATATACATAATAGACACTACCACAACTTTAATACCTATATTCATTTCATGCTGCCTATAGCTCACAACCACAAAACCCATATCAGGGCTGGTCCTGTGTTCAGTTACCAAACCTACAGGTATATTCACTTGAGTTCAAATTAAGACGGCTGAATCCCGAATATCCAACATTAACCCAATCCGGGAAAAAGAAGATAAAATACACAAAAACAAGGAGGCGCTATTCTAACTCTAAAGGGCAGAAGTGGAGTAACATAAAATCGTGGGTCTCACTTGTCAGGTAGGAGTTCTCAAGTTGCACCAGCTTCTTGATGATCTGAAATGGTCCAGGTTTCCATGCCTGGTACAACAAAGGACACAGGTCTCCTCGGCTGAGTACTAACACACAGCTGAATACAAACAAACACAACATGCTACCACAGCAGAACACAACACAACATGTACACAGTGAATACGACACAACACTGCTACCACAGCAGAACACAACACAACACTGCTACACAGCAGAATACACACACACTGCTACCAAGTGAATACAACACAACACTGTACCACAGCGAGACACAAACACATACACTGCTGTTACCACAGCAGACACAACCACACTGCTACCACAGCAAAACAAACACAAACTGCTACACGCTGAATCAACACAACACGCTACCAAGCAGAAACAACACAACACTGCTACCACAGCAGATACAACACAACATGCTACCAAGCAGAATACAACACAAACTGCTACAACAGCAGAACACAACACAACACGCTACACAGCAGAATCAACAACACTGCTAACAGCGATACAAACAACACTGTACAACAGCTGAATACAAACACACTGTACACAGCGAACACAACACAACACTGTACACAGCAGAATACAACACAACACTGCTACCACAGCAGAACACAACACAACACTGCTACCACAGCAGAACACAACACAACACTGCTACCACAGCTGAATACAACACAACACTGCTACCACAGCAGAATACAACACAACACTGCTACAACAGCTGATAAACACACACTGTACCACAGCAGAACAACACAACACTGCTACCACAGCTGAATACAACACAACACTGTACACAGCTGAATACAACACACACTGCTACACAGCAGAACACAACACAACACTGCTACAACAGCAGAATTACAACAACACTGCTACCACAGCTGATACAACACAACTGCTACCACAGTGAATACAACACATGCTACACGTGATACAACACAACAGCTGAATTACAACACTAACACTGTACACAGCTGATACAACACAACACTGCTACAACAGCTGAATAAACACAACATTTACAACACAACACTGCTAACAGTGAATACAACCAACAGCTACAACAGCTGAATACAACACAGCTACAACAGCTGAATACAACACAACACTGCTACAACAGCTGAATACAACACAACACTGCTACTACAGCAGAATACAACACAACACTGCTACAACAGCTGAATACAACACAACACTGCTACAACAGCTGAATACAACACAACACTGCTACAACAGCTGAATACAACACACAGCTACACAAAGCAGAAACAACACAACACTGATACAACAGCAGAATACAACAAAACCCTACCACAGCGAAATACAACACAACCCTTCAACAGCGAAATACAACACATCACAACAACACACCCATGAAACACAACAGCAGAATACAACACAACAACAGCGAAATACAACAACATACAGCACAATGCTCCAACAGCAAAATACAACACAGCGCTACAACAGCAGAATACAACAACAACAGCAAATACAACAACATACAACACAATGCTCCAACAGCAAAATACAACACAGCGCTACAACAGCAGAATACAACACAACAACAGCAAAATACAACAACATACAACACAATGCTCCAACAGCAAAATACAACACAGCGCTACAACAGCAGAATACAACACAACAACAGCAAAATACAACAACATACAACACAATGCTCCAACAGCAAAATACAACACAGCGCTACAACAGCAAAATATACACAAGTGCTACAACAGTAGAATACAGCACAACCGCTACAACACAGAACCGAACTGAAACCCTCCCAGCCCACACCAAGCCTCAACCCAGCCCATGAAGCTGGGGGTAATACCTTCAGTCTCAAGATGGCATCAACAGCCAGGGTGGAAAAGTAGTCCTTGTGCTGGGTAAGGATCTTGGAGCTCAGAGTGGTCCGGGCAATGTTCATCAGATCCTCGCGGAACTTCTTGGTGTCTTTCCTGTCCGAGCACAATCACCACCTTCAGCTCAAGAGGATACCATGGCTTTTGTGTTGTGAGTGAGTGAGTGTGTGTGGGTGTTGTGTGTGTGTGTGTGTGTGTGCAAGAGAGAGAGAAAGAGAGAGTGTGTGTGTGTGTGAGTGAGCGAGTGTGCAAGTGCATGCATGCATGTGTGAGGGCATGCATGCATGTGCAAGTATGTGTGTGTGAGGGAGTGCATGCTTTTGCAAGAGTATGTGTGTGTGCGCAAAGGATGATGTCTAAACACAATACTTGAGCACATGCAACACACAAGTACAAGGAAAAGAAAACTTCTAAGAGATCTTCCTTTTCTCTTCACCCCCTCCGGTAGTGGTTGAAAATGTAAAAATGGTCTGCTGATAATCAATGGATGGATGCAAGTCGATGTGCAATGTTGGGAACATTTTTTGTGTGTCCCTCGGCTAGAGCTCCAAGGTTCACCTGTGGTGAGATTTTTGCGTGTGTGACTGGTTCCACCCCCACCATACAGGTAGCCGTACTCTGACTTGAGGAATGCTGGTACCTATACAAGAATCTGTATAGCCTCAAGGTCTGATAGTAAAGAGTAACTTCAGCCTGGGCCTACCCATTGTCAATGGCGCTGTTGACCAGAGCGCGCCGTGCCTCGTCCACAGCCTTGCGCCATCCAGCGATCACCGTCTGGGGGTGGATCTTCTGGCCCACTAAGGTCTCAGCCTCCTGCAAAATGCACGTGCGCGCGCACACACATGTAATCGTTTTAAAATAAAGCATGGTACATTCTATACACCCTACATAGGCAAGCAAGCTCATCGTCTTTTCTTTCTCTCACACCTACACAACGCACGCACACACACCCACAAAAGGAACATACAGGTATTTGTTATCAGTACAATTGTTTTCATCTTAGATGCATGTTACAATCAGATTCCTCTTAATTAACTTTCTTCTACTGTCAGCAGGTCATGTGTACAGAATGACCTTCAACTCTTTCTACCCCCTTGCAATGGGTCTAACAATCATTGGATGACCCTTGAAAGTGAAAGCAAATGGTCAATAACATCACCTACATCATCCCAAAATATTCTGGATTTGCCATGTGGCCTAACAAGGTTGAGCTGGAACATTCCAGGAACCATGCTACTACGGTTAACATAACAACCTCCACTCTCCTTTACAGGTGATGAAATCCTCTTAAGTCAGAGAATGGCTGCCTTCATCTGGCAAGGTATTGAAAAAGTCTTTCACGCAAACTGTGTACACACCGATTCCCGGGTGGGACGAGTGAGTCAAAAGTGCATACATATTCTGGGTGACACCCCACCACCCTCAGATGATGCCCCCCCCCCCCCACCTCACAGGGTGTTAAGCTGGGGAAATGCCCAAGAAGGAGCAGCACCAGTAACACAAGAGAAACACTGACAAGAGGGGGCCATGAATGATAAAATTTTACCTTCAGCAGTTCACAAGCCAGAACCACCACCGATGTTGTGCCATCTCCAACCTCATCATCCTGAACCTTGGAAATGTCTGAAAACAGTCATCAGGCAATCTCAGTAAAAGGTAAAAGTAAAAGGTGTCCCATAACCTATGTGGTCGTAGGAGAGAGAGGTGTCGGAAACCTTCACTTCTCCAGCAGCCAGCATAATGAGGGCGGAGCCCATCTCCTCTCCCTTGCTGCTTTACCTTCCCTGACCCTAGAGAGGCAGGTACCCATTTACAGCTGGGTGAACTGGGGGACCGTGATGAAGCCAAGACGCCAACGGTCACCCATCCAAGTGGTAACCATGCTCAATGCTGCTTAACCTAATCTCAGTACATGGGACTTAATAATAACAACAATATAAATGGAATTTGTACAGTGCTAAATCTTATACAGTGAACAAATCAAAGCGCTTAATTTTCTCCTGGTGGAGTTACTTGTGGCACTTCACTGAATTTTTTCAGGTGACAGTTGTGGGTAAGCCAAACCTGGTGGAGCCCATTCCTCTCCAGGTAGCAGGGTGCATGCTGGGTATGTTTGTGTCATCCATCCCACCGGTCATAGCAAGCTTGTGTGTGTTGTGTGTGTGTGTAAAAATTGGATGGGATTTAAATGTGTGCTCAAGATGTAGTGCACGCTTTCAGGCGCATGACTTCAGTTTATTATTTCATCCAAGGACTTTCCAGGAATGGGCAACATCATGTTAAAACATAAAGGGGAAAAAAAGAATGTGCCCTAATTTTACAGGGGAGAAAAGAATTGTCTCACATGATTGAAAAAAAGAAAATGCTGCAATTTATAAAATGTATTTTTTTTTTATTCTTTTATATCGAGGACAAGGGAATAAGCTTTTTTTAAGTCTTTTTTCACCCAGCCCCTTTAAACTTCGGACATAACACACAAATAAAGGGTCTTCTTTTTTTTTAAAATTTCTTTTTTTTATTTAATTCCGCAATACATAAATGACTGAAAAACACTAAAACCAACACACACACCAGAGTAAAACAACAAGAAAAGCAACACGCAAAAACTCCCCCTTCACTCGCCCCCCTCAAAAACCCTGCAGAGACAACTTACCAAACCACACCTTGCAGCGGGGTTGCAATCCGATAGCCTTGGGGAGGGGGCCCATCTTTTTGTCATTTAAACGGGCTTCTGCGGGGCCCTGCAGGATTTTGTCCTGTGACCAAAAACAAACCCTTACACGTATGCTCTTCACTAACTGGTCTGTATTATACCATTTAGCACCTATCCATAGGCTCTAGGTGATTTACAAGACGTGTGACACTCCGCCACAACATGAGTGAGGCGCTTAGCACCTGACCCACTTTTCCACCAGGAGCCATTTTAGGCAGGTGGGCGTCAGGTTGTTCATTTTAACATTTTGCTTAATTATAAAACTATAGCTTTTTTTCTACCTTAAAATACAGGTGTTTTAAAAATCCCCAAAGCCCTCATTGACCACTTTCAATGTTAAACTTGTCCATTTCTCTTTTTTGTCTTTTCCCGCAGGTTATCATTAAAGTTTAATAACTTTCATAAAAAAGAAGGTCCAAATTTTAAATCTGGTTTTTCAGCGCTAAAAAATTCCCATACATTTTTTATTATTATTTTTTGTATTAAAAGGGCATTTTTTTTTGGGGGATTAAAAACATTTAAAAACAAAAAATTGACCTCATTGCAATGTAATTCATGTGGTGGAACATCCATTTTACCCTTTCCCCTGCAGACCCCCCCCCCTCTCCTTTATACTTCCCCCCTTTTTCATGCAGCATTTAATACACCAGTATGTTATAAAAATTCCCACAAATGCTTCATAACACCTGACCACCCACCCCCTTCACACATGGCCACCCGCACAGCCTTATCCACACACACCAAATACACACACACATTCAATCACATACACCGCTTCAGAATATGAAGTTAATTTAAAATTTTGTTACAAATTTCTAGCTTAGTCACCAATCGTGAAGAGACAGGCAATGACCTAGTTAAAAACAAGATCCTCTCTCGCTGTTTTTTGTTTCCTACTGTACACACGCATACAAAAACAAAGCGACGTTTTTAAAAATTTTTTCATAAATTTTATGCACTTGTGATTAAAAAGATAATTCGCCTTGAAAAAGCCGGGGGGGGGCCTTCATATAAATAGCCCCCCCACCTTCGGGAAAATGTTGTGCTAGATATTCCCCCTTTTTCTACCCCTCTTTTTTTTTCTTGCCTTGTTCCTTTTTTTTCCTGTCACCTCCTCCTTTCTATTTTCTGCCTTTTTGGTCCATTCTCCTCCCTTTCTTCTCCAGAAAATTTAAAAAGAATTTGGATGCACGGGGGCCCAACTTGTCAGGCGCCAACAGTAGTGAAAATGCATTTTCGCCATATGACAGACAACAAATTTTCCTTGCTGTCTGAGCTTTTTGATGAAGAAAAGAAAATTTATTGATTAAGTTTTATTGATTTTTTGACAGTGAGTGTACATGATTTGGCAATTGTTTTCTTTGGCTGGGTCCTTTTGTCGTAGAAGCTGAGTTAACATCAACCCGCTCCTTTTCTCCCAAAAGTCCTTCAAGAGACATAAACCGGGGTCAGTTTGCAATGCATGCAAACATCTGCGCACATAAAAACCCGTTCTGCTTTTCAGAAAGTGGGCCATTGTGTGCGGTGGAACGATGACAAAATGTACAAACTGCATACATCAGGACGAAGAAAAATAATAAATAAATAAATAAGCACTCGGCACAAGGGTCGGGTGGGTAGACTCCGGGAGGAAAATACGGCCGGGGCTCAACCCGGGCCAATCAATCAAATACACCATTCTAACCATAAAGCTATCCTGCCCCCGGCTTGAAAGTTGTTGTGCCTTGAAAAAGCCCGAAAAACCCTCAGGCACACAGTATCTTTTTACTTGGGGTACACCCTTCAAGCTTTTCAAATGTTCTAAAACATTTTCCCCCTTCACACTTACAGGTTGCAATGAATGCATTTGAAGAAAAACAATCGAAAAGGATAGCCACTTTGGGGAAAAGTCGCGTTTTTCCGTCACCCAAAAAAGAACATTTACCATTCCTTTGGGGCCCCCGGGGTACTCTCACCAAATCCCAAATTGCAATGGCACCCAAAAAGGGTGAGAAACAAAACAAAAAAAAAGGAGTTTTCGTTTTTGCAATTCTACAGAGAAAAAAACCCAAAAAAAAAAAAGTAAAATTTGTAAACATACTGACAAATGAAACCCATAAATAGAAAATTGGCTCATGAATTTTTAAATAGCATTACAAATGGTGTGGTGGCACGTGCATGTTGCATGCGTGCGACAAGGGGTGGGTGCTAAAAATTTATTGACGAGGGGGGAAGTAGGTGAGTGGTTTGGTGACGAGCAAGTCAATTTTTTTTTAAATCAAATTTTTGATTTCGGGATAATGAATAACACTTGTTTTTTTTTACACCATCCCCAAGTCAAATGATGAACGAGTGGGGATGAGATCAGGGTTCAACGACTTGTGGAAAAAATTTGGGGCCCTTTTTTAGGGGCCATTATTTCCAAATTCCAGGACAGACAGGAGGGGAGAACTTTTTTTGCTGCCCAGGGCCAAAGGCCAAAACATTGATGAATGATTCAAATTTTGGGGCCAGCCGGGGGGGCCCCAAAACCCCCTTTTAAACACTTTACTTAAAAAACCCAAATTTCAAACTCATGTAAGCAAAGTCCCTTGCAAAAAAACTGCATGTTGGATATTTTTATTGACACAAATTAAACTTCATTCTAAAAAAAATGCTTTCAATCATAGAACCAAATAATTAAAACCCTCACAGAAAATTTCAATCAGGGTTTTGGGGAAGTCTCCATGCTTGAAAAACCAAAGCAAAGTGAAAACGAAATAAGGTCTCGATTTTAATGGGTTTTCTCACAAACAACTAGCAAAGTGAATAGACATATCCCTCAATTTTCATCTGAGTGAACAGCCCCTCCTTCCCTTATCAAAGAACAGATGGTTCCCGGTACAAAAACTGGTAATAACAATACCCCACACAGTCCCCCTTTTCCCAAAATTTCGCTCCTTTATTTAAATCTCACACTGCAACTGCAGGCTTTCACAACACATGCGCAAAACACAAGAAAGCACCAAAAACCACACAAGCATGCACAAAGAGACCGCCCGAAAAGGATTTTGCTGGACGCAAGTCCTTCAATAATAAAAATATAAAAAATCCCGTACGCAATGCAGACCGAGGGGTAGGCCAAACACTGCTTAAAAAGGGAGCCCAAAAACCCTCTCCCCAAGTATTTTTAAAAAAAAGTCTCCCAATAACTGAATAAGTTTGAATTTTAAGTAAAGCAAATGAACCAACCCACTTGGCGGAAAAATATGCAAAGTGCTGGTTTTTCTGACTTGCCTTATAAACTGGATTTGTTTCTTAGATTTCTTCGGGAAAAATCGTGGGATAACCCCTCAAAAAAAAAATAACAGATTTTGGCTACGGGGTTTTATTGTATTCCCATTTTGACACCCACTGTATCACGGCCTGCCATTTTGTAAACTGTGCATGCTACAAGAGAAAAAAATAGGCCTGCTGGCTAAAATTTTGAAAAAAACTCTAAGAAGGACTTAAAGCGCAAAAAACAAAATTTTTTTTGTATTTTTTCGACTCATAATTGCATTTCCAAAGTTTAACATCTTTTCAACAAATTACGACAACCCAAAAGGGAAACCCTAATAGCAACGACGGGATTCTACATCTACCCGATAAACATCTAAAACCCTTATCTTTTCATTTTCCAAATTTTTTGTTTTTTTTATCATATATTTCAACAAATTCCCCCATATTCTCATTTTGGGTCCGGGGGGCCCTCATTTTAGGGTTTTTGGGGGCCTTTTTATCTTCTGGGCTTTGGGGCTTTTTTTTTTTGCCCCTTATAGTTAGGGGAAAAATTTTGGGGGTTTTTTTTTCCTTTTCCTGTTTTTCCCAAAAAGGGACTAAAAAAATAAAAAATGTTCAAAAAATTTGCCGGGGGAAAAAAATTTTTCCCTACCAACACGTTCCTCCTTTTTCCTCTTCCAGGCTAAAACGCACGGGGTTTGGAACTGATAAAAACATATAAAAAAATTTTCAAAAAAACAATTTTTTGAAATACCAGGCTTTATATTTAAAACATGATTCTCCCTGGGGTCTTTGGGTTGCAAAAAAATAGTTCTTTTCATCCCTTCCCTGGTTTCTTTTTTCCCCACCAAGTTTTTTTGGGTTTTTGTTTTCCCTTTTTTTAAAAGAATTAAAAGAAAAATTTCCCCCAAAAATTTAATGCACTGGGAAAACTTGCGCAAAAACTAAACAGTAATCACCCTAAATTAAATAAAAGAAAATCCGGGGGAAAACGGGGAAAAAGACAAAAATACAAAAAAAACTGCGCAGCAAAATTAAGACACATGCAACCATTCTCCAAAACTGTAACCCAAAAAAGGAAATGATTACCAAAAAAATTTTTTTTTATCAGGGCTTTTAAAAACCCTTTTTTCCCAAAAGAGGTTGTAAAAAGGAAAAAAGGAAATAAAAAACCCCTAAAAACAAAATTTAAATTGAAAAAAGTAAAGGAATAAAACCCCTTAAAAAATTTGTTGAAAGTTTTCAAATGGAAGAAACAAGAAAAATTAAATAAATTCCACTGATCCTTTAATTAACCCCCCCTCAGTCATGCTCTCAAATTTGTAATACCAAGTCAGCAAAAAATTGTGGTTTTTTTTTGGGGGTTTGTGAAAGGTTGGGGAAAAAAACCAAAATATTATAGTAAGGAACAAAAAAAAGGGATTTTTTGGGGAAAGAATTTTTTAAAAAAAACCCAACAGAAAAAGTTTTTTTTTCACTTTTTTCCCCCCTTTTTTCAAAAGTAAAATGGGTGTTGTTGGGGTTTTTTCGCCAAAAAATTTTAAATGTTTTTGGAAAAAAGGTTTTTTGAAAAAATTTTTTAAAACAAACAACAAAAAAAAAATTTTCCATTTTTTTTTCCAAAATTACAAATTTAACCCAAAAAGAAGCCTTTATTTGAAGGAAAAATAAAAAAAATTTAAAAATTTTTCCCATCTTATTCTTTACTCAAAAAATCAGCCCTTTTTTGAAGGGAAAAGGTTTTTTTTAAAAAATTGCCTATCATTGATTGGGGAACTCTTTGCAGATAAGCCTTTTGGGTAAAAAGGGGAAAAGAACACTTGGCAATTTTTAAATTTCTTAAAAAAAGTTTACTTTTATGCCCAATTTTTTCTGGGGATCCAAACAAAGTTTTAAATTTTGGGTTTTAATTTTCCGAAAACCCTAAAATCCCCTCCAGGGACCAAAAAACATACAGGTAGTTTTTCTTTAAAAACTTTTGAACCTTAATATTGACTTGGAAATTTTGGGGGTGAAAAATTGGTTGTATAGCTTTTTAAAAAATACATTTTTGTTTTTTTTCATCAATTACATAATGTGTTTTCAGTTTCAAAATGGCCGCCAAGTGGCAAATATGGTGAACATTTAAGTGAAATGGTGAAACACTATTTTTGTGAAAACATCTAGAAAAGAAACAAAAATCTTTTTAACTCATTTTTTAATGTTTAATCAATGAATAAACCCTATTTTAATGATTAACATTTTGCAGCATTTCATTTTTGAAATTTCTTTCTGAGAACCACTTCACAATGCCAATTTACGGGTGGAAAAGGGAAGGGGACGGGTTCTGCAGTATGGGGCTCAGTGCTCCCTGCTAAACTTTAAACCTCGATGTCAAGAACTAGGCTGGTGAAATTTAAAGCACAGGGTTAGAGGCACGAATCCAAAGCGCAAGAAGCCAAATCACTGAATCAGCCAAAGCCCCCAAACCCACAATGATGAAACACCATTTGAAGGAGAAAAAGACCACAAAAGCAAAAATTTTTTCCCCGCCCTTTTAAAATTTTTTCTCTTAGGCAGTTGAACCCAGCTTGATTCTTATTTGAAATTTTTTCCCACTGTTGTGTACGGGGCTGCCTCTTCCACAGAATTTCCTGTCAGTTGCTCCCACCACTGTACATAAAACATTATGTGTTTTTCCTACCTTTTTTTCAAAAGAAATAACAGTTTTTAAAAAGTCCCCATGAAGCGTGAAGGGATCATAAGTCTCCAGATGATGCCCATTTTTGGTGGTTACAACATTTTCCCCAAAATCCTTAAATGACACAGTTTCCCCTATATGAACTGGCTTGGACAAAATTCTTTCTATTGGGATCCTGAGTACTTTTCTTCAAAATTTGTCGAAACACGCAACCCTGGAACTCAGTTACAATTGATTTTACAGAGAAATTTTTGGCTGTTTTTATCAAAATTTTTCTCACCTTCTTTTTTAGTAAACCCAAAAACTGAATCAGCAATGCTTTCAAATCCGCAACACACCTTTGGAACAACTGTTTAGAGTTCCAGAAAAATATACCTCAGCTTGTTAAATTTAAATTTTTATTTTTATGTCACATTAAAAAAAGAAAAACAAAAAGGTTTTTAAAACTGTTATGCATAGAAAAGAAAATAATTTGGGGAAAACACTATGACCACATAAGAAATCCAACAAAGTCTTTATTCCATTTGGTGCTAGAACTTGGGAATGACTGCAGTACAAATTTCACAGATTTATAAAGGGAAAAAAAAGAATTATTTACCCGAAGACATCTGTTTTTAAAAAACTTTTATTGTAACATTGGGGGTGGTGTGTGTGGGTGTGTGTGTGGTGTGTTTAGCAGCCTGGAACCAATCAACCCCAAAAATTGGGAAAAGGGAAATGAATGGGAAATTTGGGGGGGGGGGGGGTTGCTAGGCGATAGACACTGACTAAAACGTATTGTGTATTAATAATATTTCAAAAAAAAAAATAAGCTTTCATTGATATTTCTGCACTGCATGTAACTCACCTTTATAGTTCCGGAGAAAAACCATTGATATCACATTAATTTTTGGAAAGTTGCGTAAACCCAAAAACCCCCGACAACTAAACAAAGAAAAAAAACTAAAAACCCCCCTTTTTAATTTCACCAAAAAAGATACTAAAGTGGAAATTTGGGCAAAACAAAAACAAAAAACGGGAACTTTGCTTCATGAAATCACTATCCACGACACTCGGGTTTTCTTTTTCTTTGTTAGGGTGGCATTCGGGAAATCTAAAAAAATCGCTATTTTACCCTGTAACCTACCAAAAAAAATACTTGATAGAGAACTTTTAAACTATCTTATTTGCAATCATCGTAAATTTTTTGAAGTAATTTGGGAAAACACAAATCGGGGAGCTTTTTCCTTTCCGGTTCGCACATTCCGAAAATCGACAACGATCGTAATAGCCTTTCTAAGTCTTCGTTTCAACATCGCAAATTATTTCGCAAACCACGCGATCTTTGTAAAAAAAACTGTTTAAAACATGAACAATTGAAACATTTATGAAAAATTTCCCCGAAAAACAAAAAAACGTCGATCCGACAAGATCGGTTTTAAGTCGGTTCCGATGTCCGTTCCCTTGCCCTTTCTTAACGAACTTTTCCACCGTTTAACACTTTGCTTTTTTTGGTTTTTCGGTGGAGGACGTCCCCTGAATACATTTTCCCATTTCCCAAATTAGTACAAATAGGTCGCTATTTGATTTTCACCTGATATTGGCAATTTTAAGCTAAAAGTTTTTTTCGAGTTTGCCGTCGGGGATCGGAAACCCCCAAAAAAACCCGTTTTTTTGCGAAAATTTGCCAGTTATGAAAAAACTTTCACCCATCTTGTATTTTACAATAAAAAACTGAAAAAAAAATGAACCAATAAAGTACAATAGTTGTCTGCCGAATACGCATCGGTTCAAAGTGGTCAGTCCTTGAAGATTTTACATTTCGCGAAAAAGGCGGGCCCGCACTTTTTTACGGAACGCACACCTCATTTCACACCTTTGCGAATACGATAACAACCACAGAAAAAAAAAGCACTCAATAAAAAAAGAAAGATTTTAACTTTTTCGGATATGCCGTGTTTTTTAATCAGTAAAACAGAACGGAGTAATGAGGAAGTGAAAAAACTGAAAATTTTCCACTTTTCAGCAGTGATAAGAATTTGCCTGGGGGTGCCGCACTATGTTGGTGTGTGTGTGTGGTTGGGGTATTTTTAAATAAACACCAACAGGGATTTTGTGGATTTCAGGATCACGAATGAAGAACAAAGGGGAATGTGCAAAGTTGAGATCTGAATCTGATAGTCCAATAGACTGCGCTGGTTTTTTGGGGACTTTAAAACCCCCCACAAAAAAGGCAGAACTTCGTAGGGATGGAAAAAACCAAAGGGAAGACCTAGCAAAACCTGGGGGCCCCGTATGCAGATTATCTTTGAGACAGGGGGTAAATAAGGGGCAAGCTCAAAACGAGAGAGAGGAGAGGCTTTCAATGTCAAACCCCCCCTAGAAACATGACAACAACAAAAAAGAAGAAGAAGAAGAAAAGGGATGTGTGTGGATTTGTAGAAAGCTTCATTTTCAAAGCTTTGTTTTTTTGTTTGTAATACTACAGGGTTTAAAAAATAGTTTTATAACTTTTTTTTTCCCTTTCAATGTACTTGTAGGGTTACATCAGTGCTAATCCAGCACCCCCCGGGCACCACACACACACACATAATCTTTCCATGGCTTTTACACATAGCAAACCCCATACACACCATTTTCTTATTTTGGGGTTATTTTTCACACCTGTTTTACTATTGACTATAAATACTAAAATTTTAGCCACTAAGTCTATAGCCAGTATATATGAAAATAGGGCATCCATTTCAAAAAAAAGTGGTTCTTGTGCTAATTAATACAAGAATATTTTCAAGCTAACTGGTTTTGGGGTTTGGGTGTGTGTCTCCACATTTTGTGGAATAATTTTGGGGATTTTGTTCTATCATTATTTTTTTTATAAAAACTAACATATTTATATTTTACATTTGATCTGATTTTCTTCACTGAAATAATTTTATTTTCAGGTCACTTCGTCGTTTTTTAAAAAATCCATTTCACTGATTTTTTTTGTCACTGAAAGAGGTTTTTTACGAGGGGTTTTTAAAAAAAAAAAATTTTTCATTTTGATATTATTTTGGAGGGGGGCACTTTAAAATTTTTCACTTTTTTCTTCTTTGCCAGCATTGATTTTTTTTGTTTAAACCCAATATTTTCCCCGTTGGACTCAAAGACACAAATTAACAATCCACCTGCCATTTTGTCCCCTGAAACCCCCACTCTGATACCAAGTCCAAAACCATGGGGAAGCCAGCCAGGGGGCCTGAGACCAAACCCCAGTCCATATTTGACCCCAAAAGGAACCAGTTGACACCAAAAAAGGCACTTGCCCTGGGATGGCAAATTTCCAAAACCAGGACAAGCATGGATCCCGTCAAAACAACGAACAGCTACAGTCTTTCGTCTTCAAAAGAGAAGCGGAATGCTGAAAGTAACCCTTTTGGGAAAATGGATACAGCAAACATCCTAACAAAGGGCACACGTACCCAAAACATACAAAACCCAATACGAAAGGAAACATGCTGCCAACACGGGCAACATTCCAAAGATGAATGCCAGCAAGGGTGTTTTTTTACCAAAGCCCTGCAGTCCTACAAAAACCCCGTTTGGTGTTTTTCGCCAAAATGCCCGTAGTCCACAAACCCTTCTGCAACAAAGAAACTGAAAATTTCCCGCAGAATTGGAAACCACAGCTCCTTACAAAATTTTTTATGCTGCAATGATCCCGCTCACACCGGGCAAAAAAGAACAACTGAAAACTTACAAAACGGGCACAAAAAAAAAGTGTGAAACCCTCACATTCATGAAAAAAAAAAAACATGAAAACAATAGGCAAACCCCGAGTAACAAGGGGAACACCACCCCTCAAAAAGAACAGGTCACATTCTAAGACTTTTGCATAGGGGAAACATGCTAAACACCACCACCCAAATTTTTTAAAAAAAATAACAAAAAACATTTAGCTGTACCCCTACCAGGGAAAATGATATTGTAAAAACCCCATTAAAAAGTAACCGTAACACTAACATAAAAGGCCCAAAAAGGGTTTAAAACGACATTTTTGCACCTCAGTTTTTTTCCCCATTAAGCTAATATTATTAATTCATTTTTCAAGGACAATACGAACATGATTACATTTCTATTCCAAATGCTAAGTTGGTGGGGGGGTTTACTTTTGGGGTTTTTGGGGGGGGGTGAGGGGGGAAAAAAATCCAACAGTGGAGAATTGGGGGTGGAGGGGAAATGCAAACACAAGGTCACAGAACACATGTTAAGGAGGATCAAGATCGGTTACTATTTTTTTAAAAAATTAAATCCAGCCCCAGGGCCTACATAATTTTAATATTAATTTTTAAAACATTTTTTTTGGGGAAACTCAGACGTCACCAAAATTTTTTTTACAGTTTGTTTACATGACCGACCAACATACACATGGTCTTTTTTTATAATCAATAAAAGCCTGACGACTGGAAAACTACCAATCTGAAATTCTTCACTCACAGCCTTTTTCAGACCGCACAGCCTTTTCAGACGCGCCTGGTAACCAACTCAACACATTGATCAAATTCTGCAAAACCTTTTTAAGGCTGCTCATCACGAGATCTGTACAAAGCACAAGCCCCCAAATACAGAAAATATACACAAACTGGTATTTTCTGTCCACTGTTTGCGTTTAAGCTTTTCAACACTACACTAAATATTAATGGGTTTTGCCTAGAATTTTAGTGTGACTCAGCGATCGATCATGTTCATCAGGGGGAGGCAGCGACCACGTGCAAACAACCCCCCATTTGTTTTTAGGCTTGAGATAAAAAAAAAAACTAAGGGAATTTTGAACCAATGACCATTTTACTAACCCAAAACTACTGAACGTGACAGATTCCTTACCTCTTGAAAACCAAACACAGTTTTCCTTTCCACCGGCAAAAGAACTTCTCGGAACCTTCCAAATTCTCTGCCCTTTAGTTCGCACGACTCGTTGCTACAAAGAAGGATCGGAATTCCCCGAGTTCTTCAGGCTGGCGTTGTCTTCTAAAACAATGAGTTCAGCGACGTGTTTTGACTCGAATACAACTGAACGAAGAGCAAATCTGAATCCTAATGGAACCGTTTTGCTCATAACCTAATCATCAGTGATTATTCTCTTTTCCCCCCAACCCCGCCTTAAGTGACATAATAAAGTGATCGACGTTCACTGATCGATCACCCTGTTCAAAAAAAACAAAAAAGCCCTCGTGCAAACAGATACCGGCCCCATCATTAAATTTAACCTAAAAAAAATAAATTTAAAAAATGAAATAATGAAAATTCAGCCAAATAAAAATGAATGAAATGAAGTAATTTTAAGAAACGAAATAAGTGAAAGGGGTCACCTAATGTTGATAATTTACACTAGAACATAATTCGAACTCAGAAATGAAAGAGAAAAAAAAAAGGGGGGGGGGGGGAAAAGTCTTTTAAAAATTTTGACATTCTTAGTCCTTTTTGACATTTCAATATTTGCCCCAAAAACACACAAAAGCCCCCCAAAAACACACTTTTTAATTCCCCAAACTATTTTTTTTCTTTTTTTTTAGATTGATAATGTTTAACTAAAAAAAAAAAAATTTTTTTAAAAAAAAAGAAATAAAAAAAATTTTAAATTTAAGTTGGTAACGTTTTATTTCCATTTTTTATGGTGTGGTGTGTGGGGTGTGTGTGTTGTCCACGTGTGCAAAAAGTAGTTTTTAAATTTATTTAAAATTCTTTTCTTTTTAGGATAAGGAATGACCCAAAATTTTTTTAAGCATCCAGTTCCCCCTGTGCATGAGGTTTTTGCAAAATTTGCTATTCATTCCCCTTGCACAAAAATGGCCTACTCTTTCCAAAAAGCAAAAAAAATTTTTTAAGATTTGTGCAAGATGTTTGCTTTTCGCACATGGGACCCATTTTTTTATCAACCAAAGGACTTTGGGGAAATGGAGTTTTCACGAAGTAACTTCCAAAGGGGAAAAAAAATCCCCTTGAATACCATGATGTTGTGGAAGACCGAAACCTAATTTAATTTTCTAAGGCCACAGCCCCATACAAAGGGGAGACATAAATGAATACGAAAGGTCAAAAGTACAAACACGAAAAGAAAATGTAAGCAACATTTCAAAGACATTACATAGCAATTTTAAATCCCTGCTTTCCCCGCACATACGCAAACTCACATGTATTCTCGCGCACACAACACACCGCGCATGCCCATGCACACACACACACACACCACACACACATTTTGTTTATCAAACAAGAAAAGGGAAAAAAAACAATCAAATTTTGTTCACAAAAGAATCAGGACAAAGCTAAAACATTAATGTTGAGAATCGTTTAGCTTTTCCGGCGTTCTTTAACAAAATATAAAATCTCTAGAATTAAAGATACATCATCATTTTGGCTGCTGAATAATTTTCCACTGGGTATTATATGATGCTTCACCACACTGAGAGTTTCTGACGGGTACTTTTATACAACAGAGAAAAATCACATGCATTTATCTTCTAACACGTTTTTTACAGAATGGACATTTTTCCCCTTTTTTCATCAAAGACGCATTCTAAATTTAGAAAATTAATTTCCGAACTCCATTTGAAAACGCGCCCAAACTACTCATAAATTTTTTGACAGAAATTTGTCAATGTACCTTTTCTCTGTCCAGACGCACTTACTTTACTAATAAACACGGTCACATTTTCTTTTAAAAAAAAAACCACTCTTGCAGAACACACTTTTAAACTTTTTTTGAAATTGCGTAATGAACGTTTTTTCATTGCCACACTCCAAAGGCCAAACAAGAGAAACCATTTGACACAGCAAATTACGGATAATGTCACCCAATTGCACGACCCCCATTTTGAATTCCAACACTTTTGTAAGCACAGAATACTTACCTGCGTTTTCAGAACTTGAAACCCAAAATCATGCAGCTTGCTGCCGATTTATGTATAGGGGTGTCCTCCCATTTTCCCCTACCACATTTTTGGCGCTCTTTAAAGAATTTTTCAGGAATCTCTCATGCAACAAGTTACTTTTTTCTAAGGAATCAATTTTGGTACCCCCAAACTTCCGACCGTAGGGGAACATAGGTTGGACTTGTGCATCAAACATTTTTAAAAAAAAACTTTTGGGGGGAGTTACAACCATTCGGAAAGGAATTCAAAATGTCAGAACTCTTCTTTGCCGGCTTATCCTTCATTCACGCTATAGTCCACTCATTTTTTTGGGGCAGGATACCCCCAAGTACTTGTAGGAATTCACGCTTCTAATTTTCATTTCCCTAAACCATTTCTTTTTTTTGATGCTAAAAACCCACTTTTTCTGAACACCAAATTACTTTACTTTTTTCCAGATTTTCTTTCAAACCTCTTGTAAAAACAGCAGTTTTAGTTGGTTTCTGTAAGCCAAAAAACGAGATGACATTAAACAAACGTGGCAAACATCAAATGAACAACTTTTTTCGTTGGTGAAACGTATTGCATGCTTCCCCTACTCAATACAGTTCCATTCAAAATAAAAAAGAAAAGATAAGGTGAAGCAACACAACCTTGTTTTAGACCTTGGACACACAAAAAAACTGAAAATTAATTACCGTTTCTTACACACTCTTGACAGTATCAACATGCTCTTAAAATGTTTTAGCATCTTTCCGTGTACCCCTGCTCTGAATAAAACAGACCACAACACAGGACGTTGAATGTTATCGTATGCTTTACAAAAATCTATATAAGCCACATAAAGTTTTGCATTATTCAAAAACTGTTTCTGTATACAAGCATGTAGGGTGAACACATGATCCACTGTCTTCGGAATCCTGCCTGGCTTTCATCTATCTTATTGTTGCTTTCTGCCCATTCATACAATCTTTTGTTAAGAATGGACGTAAAAACTTTGCATAGTGAGCTAATCAAAGATATTCCCCTATAATTACCAGGGTCATCAGTTTTTCCCTTTTTGTGGAGTGGCACAATTATAGACTTGGTCCATTCAATGGGGTAAACACCTGTGTCAAGAATACTATTAAACATCCTAAGGAGGAATTATGGTCAGGTCAGAGACTCCCTCTGCTACTGGTAACCATGTAACCCAGTACCACCTGCCACATGTGGGGAGTAAACCCAACCAAAAAATCCGACCTGGAGAGGGATGGGCTCCGCCAGGTTTGATTTGCCCAAGATACACCAATGACAAAGACAGCCAGAATCTCCATACCGGATCGGTCGTCGCCCGGGTTACCAAGGACCGCGCCTTCTGTTGCTCATCAGGACAGATGTCGAAAGTATGCTACTGATGTAAAACGCAGCAAAATTCGTGCCAGAAACACCATCATTGGCACATGGAATGTACGGACACTAAGAGCTGCAGGCAAAGTGGAAGAACTGACACATGAGATGTCCAGATATCAATGGCACATCCTTGGGCTCTGCGAAGTCAGGTGGAAAAACATGGGAGAAACAACGACCCAGGAAGACCACAAATTATACTACAGTGGAAAACAGGATAAACATGAACACGGCGTGGGTTTCTCGTTCACAAAGACACCGTGAACACCGTCATGAGCTGTCAGCCTGTGTCCAGCAGACTTATACCATCCGCCTGAGAGCAACCCCCTTTAACATAACTATAGTACAGGCATACGCCCCTACATCAGACTGCACAGATGAAGCCGTAGAAGAATTTTATGACCAGCTACAAGAGGTTCTGAATCAAACACCCAAGAAAGACATCCTCGTTGTGCAAGGCGACTGGAACGCCAAGGTAGGAGAAGATGCATGGAAAGACTGGGAGGGCGTTTGTGGGCCACATTGTAATAACCAATCAAATGAAAGAGGCTTGAGACTCCTGGATTTGCCAGTAACAACCACCTCCAGCTAGTGAATACATTTGGGCCCACACAAGAAACCAGAAAATGGACATGGCATAGCCCAAATGGAGAACACCACAACCAAAAAAAATTACATCATGGTGAAAAGACGTTTTCAGTCTAGCGTTAACATCGCACAGACACGAAGTTTTTCCAGAGCAGACATAGGAGTGATCAGATTTTGTAAAGATGACTTTCCGACTACGTCTAAAGAAAATCCACAAGCGGAACAACATCAAAATAAAATTTTGACCTCGAGAAGCAAAAGGACCCAGAGGTATTAGAAATTTTTCAAGCAAGGATGGGTGGAAAGTTTGCAGCACTCACTGTGATAGACTCAGACATAGAACACTGACGAATAGTTTCAATACAGGGGTGACTGAAACAGCAAACGAGCTTCTTGGCAAACGCCGACCATCAAAAACATGGTCACACCTAACCTCCTACAACTATGCGACTAACGTAGAGAGTTGAAGAAAAAGAAAAATGAAACAAAAGAAAGAGCAGAACAATATAGGGGCATCAACAAAAGAATCAGGAAGTCCAGACGGAGGCAAAAGAGAAATGGATCGGTGAACAGTGCCAAGACATTGAAGAGAACATCAAGAAAAACAATAGCAAGAAAGCATATCAGCTGTGAAAGACCTGACTAGCACGAAACAGAGAAAAGGTTTAACAATCCAAGACAAAAGGGGAAAAGTGTCTCACTGACGACCAGGATATCTGAACAAAAGGACAGAATAAGCTCCGACCTGTATAACTATAGAACCGCAGGAGATCCAGAAGTCCTTAATGTACCCGAAAGCAAAGACACAAGACAGTCCACCCAAATCCTCCGAGAAAAGTGGAAACACAGTCAGATCGTTTAAAAAAGGGGGAAGTCAGCAGGGCTGACAATATTCCAGCTGAGTTGGTCCAAGCTGGGGGGGAAGCCATGATCAGCGCCCTACTAAGAATCTGCAACAAGATCTGGCAACAGGAAAATGGCCAACACCATGGACGCAAGTCACTCATCACCCACCCTCCCCAAGAAAGGAAATCTACAACAATCCCCATAATTACCGCACAATCAGCCTCATATGTCACCCAAGCAAGGTCATGCTGCAGATAATATTGAATAGCCCTGAAGCCACAAGCAAGACCATCATTGCTGAGGGGAACAGCAGTTTCAGAGCGGGGCGCAGCACAACAGAACAATATGCAACCTCAGAATACTATGTGAGGGGTTACCTTCAACATCAACAAGACCTTTACCACGTATTTATCGATTTTAAGAAGGCATTGACAGGGTGTGGCATGCAGCTTTGTGGGCAACCATGAATTTTTACAGCATCAATGCAAACCTGATCAGAGTCATCAAAAAGCTGTACAGCGAGGGCCCCCAGTGCATGTACACAACAACAACATTGGAGAAGGTTTCGAAAAACAGTTGAGTAAGGCAGGGCTGTCCCACTCTCAAACCCCCTCTTTTCAACATCTTCCTTGAGAGAATCATGGCTGATGCAAATGGAACATCATGAAGGATCATCAGCATTGGTGGCAGAACGATCACAACCTCCGCTTCGCAGATGACATTGATGGAATAGCAGGATCAGAAAAAGACTTTCCACCTAAACAGAACACCTGAATAAGGCCTCCAAAACATAAAGGGATGGAAATCAATGCAGAGAAGACCAAACTGATGACTAATTTAAAACCAACGGCATTAGCACTGATATCAGGGTTAATGACCAGAAGCTGGAAACAGTTTCAAAAGCTTTAAGTACCTGGGAGCCATTGTATCCGACCAGGGATCCAAGCAGAATAGTATGCAGGACTGCACAGACAATAACAGCTTTGTCAAAACTAAACACCATCTGGGGAGATAAGAAAAATCTCACTTATCTCCAAGACAGACTAATGGGGCCCCCCTTGTCATATCCATATTTCTGTATCCTGTGAATCATGGACCCTGACTGCAGAATTTTGGGGAGAAGAGTACAGGCAGTGGAGATGAGATGCTTTCGGAGACTCCTTGGCATCTCCTACAAAGACCACATAAGCAACGAAAGCGTGCATAACAGAATCCACAAACCATTGGGCCCCATAAAACCTTCTAACGATCGTGAAAAAGCGTAAACTAAATGGTATGGGCAAGTCACAAGATCCCAAGGGAAATTTCAAAGACAGTTTTGCAGGCACTGTCCAAGGAGGAAGAAGAAGAGGCAGACCAAGGAAGAGCTGGGAGGATAACATCAGTGAATGGGCAGGGCCCAGAACTCAACAAAACCCTGAAGAAAGGCAGAACAGAGAGAGGAATGGAGGGAACTGGTTGCTGAGTCTTTGAGGGTGCCCCCACGGTCGTCAGACTACGGGACAGATAGATAGATAGATAGATAAGGAGGAATGGCATGATAGCACCCACCGATGCTTTAAGCTTTTTCATTAGAATCCATAGGCCCCAGCGGCCTTCCCTTACCTAATGTCTAACTGCTGTTTAATCTCTTTCTTCTTTTATACCCCTTTCCAAAACTAAAATCCCCCTCCCCCTTCCCCTGCTATAAAACTTTGTCACCCTGTTTCTTGCCCCCCAGCGCCTGCATTCGGGTAGCACTTTAAAGTGTTACGCCATGCTCCTGTATTTATTTCACTAAACGGGAGCCCCCTTGTATCGGATTTCCGATTGATGACCAAAATTTTTGGGATCTTTCATGAGTTTAGGTGCCTCAATTGGATCTTTTTAAAATCTGTGTTTTTAATGTTTAAGCGTTTTTTATAGTCTTTTTTTCTTTCCTGAAACATTGTTTTCCCCTTTTTTTCTAGTTTTTTTTTATATTTCCCTTTAAATTTCCCTTTAGCAAGCCTTTTTTTCCACACATTCTTGGTCAACCATGGAGAAAATCTTTTGTACTCCCATTTTTCCCCCCCCGACATTTTTAATCATGCCTTGACTCATTTTTTAAAATAATGCTTTTAAAAATATTTTCCCAAGTCCCTGATCTTTTCTACTGTGGCGAGTTGCACAGCCTCTTGCACTTTTTTTTGGAATCTGAAAATATCAAAATATTCAAAAAAAACCCTCCTTCTTGTTTTCTTTCCAAAGTTTTTTATTTAAACCGATTTTCCTTCTTTGTGACTCCTGTTCTGTAGTTTTTTAAAAAACAAAAATTTTAAGGGGGCATGGGGATGATTCTATTTTTTCCTCCACACGAAAAATTTTTTAAAAGTGTCATTTAAAACAATAAAAATACAAAAATCTACAACCTATTGCCCTGAGGGCATATGTCAGTATACTTCTTATTCGGTACATTACATAACCGTTCATGTTTTTTAAATCAAAAGATACAAAAATCAAGAAGACCTCCCAAAAACCCAATTTAGGACATCATCACCCTGAAAACTCGTCCATAAACATCAATTCATCACTGTCTTTCGGGTTTTTTTGAAATTATCTAAGGTTCGCTGTGGGGTTTACCGGGTATCTCAGCCCCCTTGAAATTAAACCCCCAACTAGAAAACATCACAACCTTTTCCCCTCCATTAAAATTTCCCCCAATAAAATTTTCCACATCATTTAAATAACAAGCAGAACCACTTTTTTGGGGTAGTAGGGAACCCCACTAGGGGGGATGTGGGAGGTATCACATAAAAATCATTGATTCCACCATACATGATTTCGACAGTCTTGTTTTAAAACAAATATCGTTTGAATAGTCAACTTTTTAGTACATGTGGGGCAAGTTTTTTTAATCATAAAAACAGAATACCCCCTGACGACGCCCCGAGGGGAGATTTTGATAGCAGGAACAGGGTACTTCACATAAATTGATAAAGTAAAAGACAATCAAAGCATTCCGGGAAATGTTTCCACCAGGCACACTACATCAAAAGTCACTCCCCATATTTCAAAAAAATCACTCACCCACTGAGGGTGGGGGTGTGTGTGGAGAGAGAAAGTTCCAATAAGTAGGGAAAGTTTAATTAACATAATAAAACAATAAAGACTATAATTTTTAACTTAAATTTTTTTAATAAAAATCTGTTTTCTTATAGGGAGTATTTTTTGGGGTCTTTTTGGGGTTTTTTTTACGTTTATATGTTTTGCTTTGTTTTGCATTGTTTTCTCTTTTTTGGGTACTATAACATACAGCCCCCCACACTGCACAACACACACAATATAAAATAAATATATAATATATATATATATATAAATTAATATATATATATATATATAAAATTTAATATTCTTTTTCCCTTCCTTTTTTTTGTCATTTTTCCCCAAGGGAGGTTTGACATTAAAGACCCTTTCCCTCCATCTTCTGTTTTGAGCTTCCTCCTTTTTTAATCCCCCTTTTTCCTCTAAATCATCTGAAATACAGGTAGCCCGGGTTTTGCAAAGGCCCTTCCCCTTTGGTCTCTTTCCATCCCTCCCTTTTTTCATTGCTTTTTTTTATAAATTGGGGGTCTGCTTTCCTTAACGTGCCCAAACCTGCACAGCCCCTAAAACTATATTAGGTGTTTAATATAAAATCACAGCTATTTACAGTAGATTTCTTACAAAAAGGGGAAAATGATAAAGTTTTTCCCACCAACTGATCCCTTTCTAAAATTTCCCTCATAGGATACTTCTTAAAATTTTGGGTATCCTTTCAGGAACACATTTTTTAAAAAAATGCATCACACGGGTTTTTATGTTTAGAAAAACTGAAAACCTGAACCCAGAATGCCCGACAACTAAAGGGGGGGAAAAAAAATTTGAAACAGGGCAAAAAATCCCCCCATCTTTGGGAATTTTTGGGGCGCTCTACCCGAGGAACAAAGAAAGTTTTTAAAAAAAATATTCTCTTTTTTTTCCCACTGTGAAACCCAAAACCTAAAATTTCCCCAAAAAGAATCCCAAGTGACACATAAAACTACAAAAATGGAAAACTACTCGGGAACAACATGGTTTTTTTTCCCTATTTGTCCCAACTCCAAAGACCTAAAAAACACATGTCCTGGGTACCCCAGCGGTCATGAATAATACCAAGTCAAAAAAGCCAGAATTTTTTCCCCTCTGAACCCCAAATCCACATTTCAAACAGAAACCCTTGGATCTTGCCAAAATTCCAACTTCGGGAAAAGGGTGTCTACACACCCCAAATGAAAACCATTTTGCATGTTTTTTGGGTTTTTTTTTTTCCCCCTTTTGGGTAAACCCTCCTACGGCATGAAATGGCCTAATCTTCCAAAAGGGGGAACGGGTTTTTAAAACGGGGCCCTAAATGGTGCCCCAGGAACCGGGCCTTTTCCAAGATCATAAACTAAAGCTATCCAAATCACCCAGGCTACCTTTGCCCCCCACCCCCGGGTTTTTTTTTAAGCTAAAAAAAAAATGGGATGCCTTGGGGCAAACTTTTTCAGGGAAAAAAGCATTGGGCATTTCCCAAAACAGAACAAAACACTAAGACAAAGGGTAACAGGGCATTGAACAGAAATAAAAAAAAGCAAAGACTAGACAAAAAAAGGGCCGAACAAAATAAAACTTTGTCAACTTTTTAATCTTTTTGTTTAAAAACCCGTTAAAATAAAAAAACGGTTTAAAAACCCGGGTTTTAAAAAACCCAAAAGGCCCTTCGGGTCATTTTTTGAAACCGACACCCCGGGCCCCAATTTTAAAGGGGTCGACCCACAATGGTCACCACATTGTAGGAAAAAGCATATAAAACAAATAAGATACAAAAAAAACCCAGATTCCTAAAAACCAACTTTATTTTTAAACCCAATGGGACTTTTCAATAAAAAATTCGCAGTGACAGACACCCTGAACACATGTAAAAGTGTTTTTTTATGTATTTTTGAGGGCTGACTGAGTACACTTGAATGTGAAAAAGGGGGAAAAAAATTTGAGACAGAAAAAAGAGAGAGAGAACAACTGATAAAATGGGAAGTAGCAATATCCAGATCTTGTGCACATACTCTACTTTAGTAAACACAGTCAGCATTCATAAAGGAACCTGAAAAAAAGACTTGGGCAAGTTTTTTTTTTATTTCAGCCCTCATGATTTTTGCACAATTTGC
>CM054145.1:5335751-5355410 GCA_028751875.1 Rapana venosa
TTAAAAATTTTTCATTTTTAATATCAATACAAGGTTGTTTGACCCCACCAGCTCCAAAACAATGCTAGCCAATTTTAATTCAGCCAATGAATGAGGCTTTTTGCTTTTTTATTTAGCCCCTGGGGGTTTTAAGTAGCCACATTCCAACTTCAGAGATGATTTTACACATGAAAAAGAGTATGCCTGGGGAGGGGGGTTTTGGGGTGGTTTTTTTAATACTTCATCCAGTCATACGGGCCAGCTTGTCTCCTCATCAAAACAGAACAGATTTTTTCAAATGTGTGCACGAGTTCTGCTACTTTTAGTCCCAGGTATACGTCTCCCCTTTGGAATAAGTTAGCACTGAGTTAACTCCAGAAGGAAAAAAAATCCTTTTGACGGGTTACCAGTCAGGGGTGTTCAAAACTCACATCAACAGTTTTGTAGCTCAAAAAAAAAAAACGCCAAAACCACTAAAAAAAAACCTGCCCCCTGAATGTCCCGTCACTTAACTCTTCCTCCCCCGGGGGGTTTCCTAAGCCGTCACATAAACACACCCCCACCTTGGGGAAACTCTGTGCTAGCAATTCCCTCTTTCCATCCCTCTCTTTCTTTCTCCTGGTTGTTTTTCTCCCTTCACCTCCTTGTCTTTTTCTGCCTTCTTGGCCATTCTCCCCCTTTTTTCCCCCCAGAGAACAAAAAAAATAATTCTCTCTCATGCCAAAGTCGGAAATGTGGGGCCCTGACTTATCAGGTGCTTAACAGAAACAGTGCAAGCATTTCGCCATAGAAAACAAAATTAGTTGCGGGTCCGGGGCATTGACGAGACGACGACGACGAAGAAGAAATTAAACCGTGATGAAGACATTCCCCAGCCGTGCTTGATGATCCGTCCACCTTGCCTTCTTTTTGGTCTTCTCCGCCGCTCCAAACTCAGCCACTTTGGACACGGCATTTACGCGACGCGGGAAACCAAACACCTTTCAACACACACCAGACACTAAGCTTACAACCCTTTTTTCCTCCCCTTTTTTTTACTGCTCTTCATCCCAAGACACACCAGAAAATTTCACACACGAGTTTATAATACTTCATCATCCATCTTTGCCTTTTTATAGTTTTTAAAATTTTTTTACTTTCAAAAAAACAAAACAGTCATAAGAGAAATGTGATTTTTCAAATTTTTGTAGAAATAAAAAAAAAAACCTTTTTTTAAGTCCCCCCCGACCACAGGGGCCCCCGTATCGTGGCTGTCACCTCATAAGATGTTAAATTTCAATAAAACTGTGCAATCATAATACAGATTAACATAAGGTATAAAATCAATCGATCTTCATTCCTTGTATCAAAGCCCTGGCCAACCATAAGGGTCAACCCAGGAAGGTCTCCGCGTTGTAGGAGAAACACATCAACCACACATAAAAATTAGATAAAAACAAAACCAGATTCCTTAAAACAACCTTGTTCGGAGTGACTATGACACCTTCACTTCCCCAAAAAGGACTTTAAAAATGTAAAAGAAAAAGACACAGATCCCAATTTGTATGCGCTGGATCTTCCACGGCATACACTAAAGCCAAGGAGCAGAAGAGAGATCTCAAAAATGACCATGGCTTTTATTTCTTTGGCTGTCCACTACTGACCTTTTATTTTTCAGAGTCCATGGGGGGGTTGGGAATGAGGGTTTTGCAGTTCTCCATTTTCTTGGGCTGGTTAGCCCCACCCTCTTGTCCCCGCCCAAAACCCAAAGAAAGCACAAGCAAAACAACCGCCCCATACACACACAATTAAAAATTTAATTTTTTCACCCTTTCAGGTAGGAGGACTAAAACGAAATTTAAAAGGAAAAACCTAACCAATACACCCCAAAATATTATCAAAAATAACAGCAATAAAAACCACACAGTACAAAGATAAACATACATAGACACAACCCAACACTTTAAACCCATAATCTCCATTTCAAGCTGCCTATACCCCACTAACAACACCCGTATCAGGGCCTGGTACCGTGTTCAGTTACCAAAACCTACAGGAATATTCACTCCGAGTTCAAACTCCCACAGGGACGAATCCCAAATACCAACAACTTAAACCCAATCGGGGGAAAAAAAAAGGGATAAATACCAAAAAAACAGGGGGCGCATTCAACCTAAAGGGCACGAGTGGAGTAACATAAAATCGGCAGTCTCACTTCGCCAGTAGGAGTCTCTCAGTTCCACCCACTTCTTGAAGATCTGAATAGCGGTCCAGGTTTCCACGCCTGTACCAACAAAGACCAGTCTCCTCAGGGTAGTACTTTTTACAAACCCCTGAAAAAACAAACACAACCCCTGCTACCACCAGCAGAATACCCACCAACACTGCTACCACAGCGATAAAAAACACAAACACTGCACCACAGCTGAATACGCACACACTGCTAAAACCACAGCAGAATAACGACAAACACTGCTAACCACAGCAGAACCCAACACAACACGTACCACGCAAACACAACACAAACACTGTACCAACACAGAAAAACAACACAACACTGTACCCCAAAAACAGAATACAACACAACACTGCTACCCACAGCAATACAAACACAAACCCGGGTACCACAGCAGTTAAACGACACAACACTGCTACCAACAGCAAAAACAAAAACACCGCCTACCAAGCTAACACAAAACAACACGCTACCCACACGAAACAACACAACACTGCTACCACAGCAGAATACAACAAACACGCTTTCCACACCCGAATACAACACAACATGCTACCACAGCAAACACAACACAGAATACGGGTACAAACAGCAGAATACAACACAACACTGCTACAACACAGAATACAACACAACACGCTACAAAAGCAGAATACAAACACAACACTGCTACACAAGCTGATTACAACACAACACTGCTAACCCAAAAAGACACAACACATCACTGGGTACACAAACAGAATACAACCAACACTGCTACCCAAGCAGAACACAACACGATACTGCACAAAAGCAGAATACAACACAAAACTGGGTACCACAGCAGAACACAAACACAACACTGTACCACCAGCGACACAAACACAACACTGTACCACAGCTGAAAACAACAAACATGCTACCAAACAATAACCAACACAAGCTTTTACCACAGGGAAATAAACACAACAACGCCTCCACAGCTGAATACAACACACCTCTACCACAGCGAACACAACACATCACGGGTACAACAGCAGATAACAACACTAAACTGCTACCACCCGCAAAAACACAACACATTCATGCTACAACACAGAATACAACACAACACTGTACAACGCAGAAAACAACACACACTGTACAACAGCAGAATACAACAACAACACAGCTACAACAGCGGGAAAACAACACAACACTGCAAACAGCTGAATCCAACACCCCCAAAACAGCGAATACAACACAAACACTGCTCAAAACACCCTGAATACAACACAAAAACGCTACAAAGCTGAATACAACACAACACTGCTACAACACAGAATACAACACAACACTGCTACAACAGCAGAAACGACCAACATGCTACAACAGCAAATCAACCAAACCACGCTAAAAACGCAATACGACCCAACACCCCAAAAGGAATACAACACACTACAACGCAAACACAACACAACTACAACCTGAATACAAACACAAAACTGCTAACCACAGCAGAACACAAACCAAAAATGATACCAGCAGAATAAACAAAACCCTACCACAGCGAAATCCCAAAACAACCCTTTTAAAAAGCGAAATACAACCATCACAACAACCACCCATGAAACACAACAGCAAAACAACACAACAACAGCGAAATACAACAAATACAGCACAATGCTCCAAAAACAAAATCAAAACAGCGCTACAACAGCAGAATACAACACAACAGCGAAAAACAACAAATACACACAATGCCCAACAGCAAAAACAACACAGCGCACAACACAGAATACAACACAACAACAGCAAAATACAACAAATACAACACAATGCTCCAAACAGCAAAAAAACAACACAGCGCTACAACAGCAGAATACAAACAACAACACAAAATAAACAACAACAACACAAGCTCCAACAGCAAAAAACAAAACAGCGTACAACAGCAAAATATACACAATGCTAAACAGTAAATACAACAAAAACCGCTAAAACCAAACCAACAGGTACCGTACTCTGACTGAGAATGCTGGGGACTATACAAGAATTTTTTAGCCTCAGGTTGATTGTAACTTCGCCTGGCCTACCATTGTCAAGGCGCTGTTGACTGAGCGCGTGCCTCGTCCACAGCCTTGCGCCATCCAGCGATCACCGTTGGGGTGTCTTCAGGCCCACTAAGGTCCAATCAGCCGTCCTGCAAAATGCACGTGTGCGCGCACACACAATGAACGTTTTAAAATAAAGCATGGTACATTCTATACACCCTACATCAGGCAAGCATGCTCATCGTCTTTTCTTTCTCTCACACCTACACAAACCCCCCAACACCCACAAAAGAACAACAGGTATTGTATCAGTACAATTGTTTTCATCTTAGATGCATTATACAATCAGATTCCTCTTAATTAACTTTTCTTCTACTGTCACAGGTCATGGTAAGAATGACCTTCAACTCTTTTTACCCCGGCAATGGGTCTAACAATCATGGATGACCCTGAAAGTGAAAGCAAATGGTAATAACATACCTACATCATCCCAAATATCGGATTTGCCATGTGGCTAACAAGGTTGAGCGGAACATCCAGAACCAGCTACTCAACGGTTACATAAAACCTCCACTCTCCTTTACAGGTGATGAAATCCCTTAAACAGAGAATGGGGTGCCTTTCACTGGCAAGGGATTGAAAAATCTTTCACGCAAACTGTGTACACCACCGATTCCCCCGGTGGGACGAGTGAGTCAAAAGTGCATACATATTCTGGTGACACCCAACCACCCTCAGATGATCCCCCAAAACCCCCCCCCCCCCCCCCCTCACAGGTGTTAAGCTGGGAATCCCAAAAGGAGCAGCACCAGTAACACAAGGAAAAACTGGACAAGAGGGGGCCATGAAGATAAATTTTACCTTCAGCAGTTCACAAGCCAGAACCACCACCGATGTTTTTGCCATCTCCAACCTCATCATCCTAACCTGGGAAAAGTCTGAAAATTTCAGGCAATCTCAGAAAAAGGTAAAGTAAAAGGT
The DNA here is from genome assembly GCA_028751875.1 of Rapana venosa. Taxonomy (NCBI): domain Eukaryota; kingdom Metazoa; phylum Mollusca; class Gastropoda; order Neogastropoda; family Muricidae; genus Rapana; species Rapana venosa. Next base: position 5,340,939 of record CM054145.1, read on the forward strand.
GTCCCATAACCTAAAGTGGTCGTAGAGAAGATTTTCGGAAACCTTCACTCTCCAGCAGCCACTTAGGGGCGGAGCCCATCTCCTCTCCCTTGCTGTTTACCTTTCCCCGACCCTAGAGAGGCAGGTACCCTTTACAGCTGGTGAACTGGGGACCGTGAATGAAGCCAGACGCCAACGGTCCCCTCCAAGTGGGAACCATTCCATGCGCTTAACCTAATCCAGTACATGGACTTTAAAAATAACAACTATAATGGAATTGTACAGTCTAATCTAAAACAGTGAACAAAACCCAAGCGCTTTTAATTTTCCCTGTGAGTTACTTGTGGCACTTCACTGAATTTTTAGGTGCATTGTGGTAAGCCAAACCTGGGGGAGCCCAAACCTCTCCAGTAGCAGGTGCATGCGGGTATGTTTTTGTCATCCAAAACCCACCGGGCCCTAACCCAAGCTTGGTTGTTGGGGTGTGTGTGTTAAAAAGTGGATGGGATTTAAATGGTGCTCAAGATGTAAGTGCAGCCTTCAGGCGCATGACTTTCAAGTTATTATTTCATCCAAGGAAATTTCCAGGATGGGTCAACAACGTGTAATAACATCAAGGGGGAAAAAAAATGTTGTCTAATTTACATGGGAAAAAGAATTGGATCTCAGCAGTGATTGCAAAAAGAAATGCTGCAATTTGATATAAATGTATTTATTTATTCTTTTATATCGAACAAGGAAAAAGCCTTATGTGCTTTTTTTTCAATCCATCCCATGCTAAAATTCTACATAAACAACAAATCAAAGGGGCTTCTTTTTCTTTTTTAATTTCTTTTTTTTTTTTCCACAATACAAAAACATGAAAAACACTCCAACACCAAAAAACAAACCAAAAAAACAAGCAAAGGGCCCCCCCAACCCCCCCCCCCAAACCCCCCAAAAAAATGGTTTTATTTTCCCCCAAAGGGATCCAGCCAAAGGGGGGGGAAAAATAGTCCTTTTTTGGGGGGGAAAGGGGGGGGGGGTCCGGGGGTGTTAATTTTCCGGAAAGGGTCTTTTGTTCCAACCCCCAAAAAAATTCCCGCTCCAAAACCAGGGTTTTTGGGGGGCGGGGTTTTGTGGGGGGGTTTTTTTTTCAAAAAAAGGGGGAAAGGGGTTTTTTTTTTGGTAGGGCGAGGGCAGGAGCTATTTTCACTGAAAAATTTTTTTGGGGGAATATCTTTTGGGGTTTTTGGGTTTTTTTGGGCCGAAGGGGGCTAAAATAAAATTTGAAAAAAACCCCCAAAGAAAAAAAAAAACAAGATTTTTTCCTTTTTTCCCCCTTGGGGGGGGGGTTTTTAAAAAATTTTTAAAAATGGCGCTTATTCAAAGGAAGCAACATTCAAGGGTTTTTTTTTTTTTTTCCCCTTTTGGTCCAAAACCCTGGGGAATTTTTTGGTTTTTTACTGGGAAAACCCCCCCGGGTACCGTATTTTTAAATCCCTTTTTTAAAAAAGAACTTTTAAAACCCAAAATTTTTTTTTTCCCCGGGGCCTTTCCCTTTAATGGCGGGGGCGCTCCCGCCCCCCCTTTTGGCCCCCTTTTTCCTTGGGGGTGGTTTTTCCCCCCCAAATTTCCCCCTTGCCTTTCGGGCCCCCGAAGTTTTTTAAAATAAACTTTTCAAATTCCCCTTTGGCCGGGGTTTCCCTCCTTTTTTTTTTACAAAAACAAATCCGCCCCCCCCCCCCCCAAAAAAAAGGGGTTTTTTTACATTGCTTTTGTGGTTTTAACTTTCCTTTTTATTCTTTCTTCCGAAAATCTGGAAAAACCCAAAACCCCCCCCTTTTTTCCCCCCCTTTTTTTTTTTTTTTTTAAAAAAAAAAATTTTTTTTTTTTTTTTTTTAAAATTTTTTTTTTAAAAAATTTTTTGGGGGTTTTTTTTTTTTTTAAAAAAAAACCCCAAAAAAGGCCCCAAAAAAACAAAAATTTTGGGTTTAGGGTTTAAAAAGGTTATAAATTTCCAAACTGCAAAAACCCAACATAACCCCACCCTTTTTGGGGGATAAACCTCTTAAATAAAAAAAGTCCTTTTTTGGGTGGTAAAAATTTTCCCAAAGTTTAAAAGTTGGGGGACGATCCCAAAAAATTTTTTTTTCTGGGGAAAAAAAAAAAAAAAAAAAAAAAAAAAAAAAAAAAAAAAAAAACCCCCCCCCCCCCCCCCCCCCCCCCCCCCCCCCCCCCCCCCCCCCCCCCCCCCCTTTTCCTCCCCAACCCCATCTCCTAAAACCCTTTGGGAAATTTTTTTTTTAACCTATGTGGTCGTAGGGAAGAGTGGCGGAAACCTTCATTTTCCAGCAGCCACTAAGGGGCGGAGCCCATCTCCTCTCCCTTGCTGCTTTACCTTCCCTGACCCTAGAGAGGCAGGTACCCATTTACAGCTGGGTGAACTGGGGGACCGTGATGAAGCCAAGACGCCAACGGTCACCCATCCAAGTGGTAACCATCCAATGCTGCTTAACCTAATCCAGTACATGGACTTAAAAATAACAACAAAAATGGAATTTGTACAGTCTAAATCTATACAGTGAAAAAACAAAAAAACCTTTAATTTTCCCTGGGAGTTTCTTGTGGCACTTCACTGAATTTTTAGGTGCATTTTTGGGGAAACCCAAAACCCGGGGGGGACCCATCCCCCTCCAGTACAGGTGCATGCTGGGGGATGTTTTTTGGGCACCACCCACCGGGCCCTAAAAGCTTGGTTGTTGTGTGTGTGTGTAAAAAGGGGGTGGGGATTTAAATGGGTGCTCAAGATGTAGTGCACGCTTTCAGGCGCATGACTTCAAGTTTATTATTTCATCCAAAGGACTTTCCAGGAATTGGGTCAACATCGATGTTAATAACATCAAGGGGAAAAAAGAATGTTGTCTAATTTTACATGGGAGAAAGAATTGGATCTCAGCAGTGATTGCAAAAAAGAAATGCTGCAATTTGATATAAATGTATTTTATTTTATTCTTTTATATCGAGGACAATGGAATAAGCACTTATGTGCTTTTTTTTCAATCCATCCCATGCTAAAATTCTACATAAACAACAAATCAAAGGGGCTTCTTTTTCTTTTTTAATTTCTTTTTTTTTTTTCCACAATACAAAAACATGAAAAACACTCCAACACCAAAAAACAAACCCAATAAACAAGCAAAACAACAACACCAAACCACCCCCCCCTTCACTCGCCCCCCCTCAAAAAATCCACTGCAGAGACAACTTACCAACCAGCACCTTGGCAGCAGGGTTGTCAATGCCGATAGCCTTGAGGATGGTGGCGCCATCATTTGTCACTTGAACTGGTCTGTCTGCGGGGCCCTGCAGGATTTTGTCCTGTGACCAAAAACAAACCCTTACACGTATGCTCTTCACTAACTGGTCTGTATTATACCATTTAGCACCTATCCATAGGCTCTAGGTGATTTCAAGACTGTGACACCCGCCACAACAGATGAGGCGCTTACACCTGACCCACTTTTTTCCCCCAGGGCCATTTTAGGGAGGTGGGGTCGTCAGGGTTTTTCATTTTAAAAAATTTTGCTTAATTATAAAAATATGCTTTTTCTACCTTAAAATATCAGGTGTTTTAAAAATACCCAAGCCCTCATTCTGACCACCTGTTACAATGTTAAACTTGTCCATTTCTCATTTTGTCATTTCCTGCAGGTTATCATTTCAAGTTGTAATAACTTTTCATAGAAAAGAATGGTCCAAATTTTCAATCTGTGTTTTTCAGCGCTATATAAATTCCATACATTATTATTATTATTATTTCTGTATTGAATAGGCATTTTATTGTGGATTAAAAACATTTCAATAACTAAAAATTGACCTCTATTGCAATGTAATTCATGTGGTGGAGCATCGCATTTGTATCCTTTCCCTGCAGACCCCCCCCCCTCTCCTTTATACTTCTCCCACTTGCATGCATGCATTTAATACACCATGTATGTTATACATAAATTTCCACAAATGCATTCATGAACACCTGACCACCCATCCCTTCACACATGGCCACCCGCACAGCCTTATACACACACACACTCATACACACACACATTCATTCACATACACCGCTTCAGAATATGAAGTTAATTAAATTTGTTACAAACTTCTAGCTTATGTCACCAATCTGTGAGAGAGACAGGCAATGACCTAGTTAAAAACAATGATCCTCTGCTCGCTGATTTTGTTTCCTACTGTACCAGTCACTGCATACTTAAAACAAAGCGACGTCTTTGGAATTTTTTCATCAATTTTATGCAGCTTGTGATTAAAAAGATAATTCGCCTGTGAGAATGCCGGGGAGGGGGCCTGTCAGTATAAATAGCACCCCACCTTCTGGAAATGTTGTGCTAGATATTCCCCGTTTTCTATCCCTCATTTTATTTCTGCCTTTCCTTTCTTTTTCATCCTCTGTCATTCTGCCTTTTTCCAAGGGGGTTCCCCAGAAAAACTAAAAAATGAATGCTTCCGGATTTGGGCGACGGGGCCGGGTTAGGGAAATGATTGCCCCTTGAGACCATTGTTCCGTTGGTCTGATTTGTGAAAAAAATGGTTTTTAATGAGTTAGAACGGGTAAAAACCGGAAATTCCCCAATTTCTCTTTTTGGGGCCCTTTTTAAAGCTTTAAAAAAGGGCCATTTCCCCAAAACCTTTAAAATATAAACCAATTTAAATAATAAAACCCAAAAAATTAAAAAAAAAATTTTAGAAAGAAAAGGAAAAAGAACGGAAAAAAGAAAAAATGAAAAAAAAAAAAAAAATTTAAATAAAAAAAAAAAAAAATTTCAAAAAAAGGAAAACCCAAACAAAAAACAAAAGGGGGGGAAAAAAAAAAAATTTTAAAAAAAAAAAAAAAAAAAAAAAAAAAAAAAAAAATTTTTTTTATTTTTTAAAAAAAAAAAAAAAATTTTTTTTAAAATTTAAAAAAAAAAAAAAAAAAAGAAAATAAAAAAAAACCCAAAAAAAAAAAAAACCCCCAAAAAAAACCTTTTTTAAAAAAACTCTTCAAAAGCAAATTTCGGGACAAAATTTTTTAAAAAATAAATAATAAAATAAAGTTTTAAAAATTCATAGCCCCGGAAAAAAATGACCCGGGGAACCCCGGCCTCAGAAAAAACCCCTTTCCCATCAATTTTCCCGGCTTCGGTTGGGGGGGGCCTTTGGGAATTTTGCCCCCAAAAGCCCGGCCACCCAGGACCATTTCCCCTTAAATTTTTCAAATTTTTTTTCCTGCGTTTCCCTCTTCCCTTCAGGCCCAAAAAAAAAAGGGAAAAATAAAGGGTTTGGGTTCCTCCCCAGAAAAATAAAATTTTTTTTTTCCCCCCGGGTTCTCCAAGTCTCCAATTGCAAGGCACCCACAAAGGATGACTAAACAAAACAAACAAAATGGAGTTTTCGTGTTGCAATTCTACAGAGAACAAAACAAAAAAAAAAATACCAATTGTAAACATATCGAGCAAATAAAATGACCTTGCAATAGAAAAGGGCTCATGAATTTTAAAATTTTTAGCTTTTACAAATGTGGGTTTTGTGCAGGGCCCATGTGGGCATGTTTTGCGACAAGTGGGTAGGGGGCTAAATATGTGATTGAGCGAGTGGGTGAGTAGGGGAGTTGGTTGGTGAGCGGTAAAGTCAGATTTTTTTTTTAAAGTAAAAATTTTTGATTTCGGGAAAGAATAAGCACTTGTTTTTTTTTTACATCCATCCCCAAGTGAATGAGTGAACGAGTGTTTGGAGTGAGGAGTCGGGGTTTTCATACAGATTTGGGTGGGAAAAAATTTGGGGGCCTTTTTGGGGGCCATTTTTTCCAAATTTCCGGACAGACGGGAGTGGAGAAATTGTTGTGCCCAAAGTGCCAATAAGGCAAAAAAGCTTGATGACGATGATTTAAAAATTTTTGGGGCCCCCTAGCCGGGGCAAAAAAGTACCCCTGTAAACTTTTATTTTAAATAAACCAATTTAAAAAATCATGTAAGAAAAGTCTCCTTGTCTAAAACGCTGTTGGATTTGAATTATTGACAAAAATCAACTTAAATTCGAATAAAATTCTTTAAATCATAGAACCACAATAAATTTAAATCCTCACAGTAAACTTCAAGTCATGGTGTAAAGGGAAGTCCCTGCTTGAAATACCAAGAAAAATGAAAACTGAAATAAGTGTCTCTGATTTAATAGTTTTCACAAACAACTACAAAGTGAACTAAAAAACACTATCCCCAAATTTCATCTATGTGAACTAGCCCTTTCCTTATCACAAGATACAGATGTTGCCCTTACTAGAACCCGGTAATAACAATCCACCACACAGTCTCCATTGGCTCTTTCCAAAAATTCTCCCTCCTTTATTTTCAATCTCACACATGCCATACGTGCAGCATTCACAACAAAATCCACACACAAGCATGCACCACACCCCACACAAGCATGCACAAGAGAGACACTGACAGACAGAGAGGTTGCGGACGAAAATTTCTCTTCACTATGAATACATATATATACAATCCCGTATCGTCAATTCCCAGACCGAGTGGTAGGCCTAACACTGGCTTGAAAAGGATGCCCCAACCCTCTCCCCATAGAAATTTTTTAAAAAATCAAGTCCTGCCCAATAACTGAATAAGTTTGTGAATTTTAAAGTAAAGTCAAATAAAACCAACCACATTGAGCAGTGGAAAATATGCAAAGTGCTGGCATTTCTGACTTGCCTTATGAACTGGATTTGTTTCTGTATAAACTTCTGCAGGAAATCTGTGGGATATGCCTCAAATAAAAAAATAACAGATTTGGCTACAGGTTTTATTGTATTCCCATTTGACACCCGACTGTATCACTGCCTGCCATTTTGTAAACTGTGGCATGCGCACATGAGAAAAAATAGGCCTTGCTGTGCTAAAATTGAAAAATCTCGTAGAGAAGGACTTAAGGCGCAATAAAACAGAAAATTTGTATTTTTTCGACTCAAAATTGCAGTTCCATAGTTTAACATCATTTCCGAACAAATTACAGACATACCATAAGGGTAATACTAATAGCAGACACAGGCATTCTATCATTCTATCCCGATAATACGATCTTTGGACACCCTTATTGCTTTCATTTTCTCATAAGTTTTAAATTTTGTATATTTGTTTAATCTAGTATAAATTTCAACAGAAACTCCACCCAAAGATTCTCATTTTTAGGGCCTCCAGGGCTGTATGTCTCATTTTTAGGGCTTTTTAGGGCCTTATTTTGGATCTTCAAAAATCAGGGCTTTTAGGGCTTTTTAAGATTTGTATGAACCCTGTGAGTGGGTGGAGTGAGTGAGTGAGAGAGAGTGAGAGACTGTGAGTGGGTTGTGGTCTGTCTGTGTCCCTGTGTGTGTGCGCGCACACACGTGCGCATGCGTGCACACAAACAAGCAAAATGTGTGCAAGCATGTGTGCCTGGTGGATGCATAAATGCTTTCCTCACCATACGAGCTGTCTCTCTGCCTTTTCTTCCTCTGCTCCACGGCTGAAAAATCTGCACGGTTTAAGGCACTGCAATAAAAACATATAACAAATTTAATTTCAATTTTAAAACACAATTTTTTGTTTTAAATCATATTTTCAGAAGCTTTTTTATTTTTTATAACATGATCTCCCTGTGGGATGCTTTGGGGGTCCTGTCAGTATAAATAGCTAGGAACTCCCTCTTTTCTAATCCCTCTCTTTGCTTTCTGCCTGGTTTTTCTTTTTTTTCCTGCCACATCCTCCATGTCTATGTTTTGCCTTCTTTTCCTTTCTTCTCTGCTTTTCCCAGAAAGACTAATAAAGATAACAATTGTCTCCCACACCAAAGTTCCAAAAGCACTGGGCTGACTTGTCGGGCAACTACGGTAAACATGCAATACATTTTCACTCATTAGACAGGCTACAACAGCTACTGCCTGAGTGTTTGAAACAGAGGGTAAGTAACATGATCAAAAAGAAAACAAAAACAACATGTTCTTGCAGCAAATTAACGCCCAGCATTGTCTACATCCATTCAATCCAGAAACATGTAATTCTCCCAACAAGGTACATGTATGTACACACAAAAAGTTAGGTTGTCTTTATCATGTGGTGCTTGTAGACAAACCTGTTCGTTTCGCACAAGTATGGGTTGTGTCAAAGTAAAAAAGGTAATTAAAAGAGTTATTTGCCCTGACAATGACTACATTTGACAGCTCGTTTTAAAACATCATGCTGCAAAGGAACTGAAACATCACCTGCATTGAAATATGTTGAAAAGTTAAATCTGAAACTGTGAAAGAGACACAAAGATACCAATTGAAGACTGAATACTGACGGCACTGATCCTTATGAATATGAGATCCCAACACTGGCAAGTCATCGTCTTTCATCAATACTGTATACCAAATGATTTTACCCGACATAATTATATTGATCAGCTTTTGGGAATTCTTGTTCACAGGAACGTGCTTTACCCGGACCAATTAAGGTTACAAAAGCCTGAACTAGTATTAGTAGTAAGGCATACAAATCTTTATTTCTGTATTAGTTTTCATGGGTAAGAATATTCCCTGTGATTAAAATAATTTAAAGGGCTCTATCTAGTATCCTTTCCATTTTATTTTCATTTTGTCATGCTCCCTGCTTGCCCGTCAATACTCAGTCATCAGCAAATGTGTGTTGTGTTGTGTGTGTGTGTGTGTGTAGGTACGGCAGCCAAAATTTTTAAAGTATTTTGTCATAAAAAATGGTATTTTGAAAAGAACTTTTTAAAAAAAACACAACAAAAAAAAATTTAATTTCTCTATCCTAGTTTTTCAAAAAGTTATGGGGTCTAAAGAGGGGGTACATTTTTCGGCCAATTTTAACTGTATGGAAGCCTTATTTGGAAAGGACCTGTGCGGAAAGCACTACAATCACACCCATAAAAATTTCCACATACGTCTTAATACTAATAATACCTCCCAAAAAGAATCAGCTCTCTATCTTGAAGGGGAAAAATGATATACTTTGTTAAAAATTGCCTCATAAATGTGATTGGCGGTTCACCAAATACACGATAAGCCATGTTTGAGGTTCCAACAGGTTTGGATAAAGATAGCACCTTAGGCTAGATTTTTAACATTGCTTAAAAGATAGCATACATAGATTATGTCCAATTTTTTCTAGGCTATCCTAACCAAATGTTTTAAATATTGGGGTCTAATTTTGCCGAAAACCCTAAAATGCCCTCCCACGGACCAAAAAGACAGTACATGGTAGATTTTCTTTAAATAATTTTGAAACCTGATAGATATTGATTTTGGAATTTGGTGGTGTAAAATATGGTTGTATATGCTATTTAAAAATACATTTATTGATTTTTTTCATCAATTACATAATGTGTTTTCAGATTCAAAATGGCCGCCAAGTGGCTAAATATGTGGTAACATTTAAGTGAAATGTTGTGAAACACTAGTTTTGTGAAAACATGCTTAGAAAAGAAACAAAAATCATTTTAACTCATTTTTTTAATGATTAATCAGATGAATAAACCCTTTTTTAAATGATTAATCACTTTGCAATGCATTTCATTGTTGTTGATATATCATTCTGAAAAACCACCCTCCACAATGCCCTAATTACAGGTGGAAAAGGAAGGACAGGTTCATGCCAGTATGGGGCAGCTCAGTGCTCCCTGCTAAACTTGTAAACCTCTGATGTCAGAGAACTAGGCTGGTGTAAATTTTGATGCAACAGTGTTAGAGGACACTGAGGATCAGAAGGCGCAAGAAGCCAAATCACTTGAATCAGCCAAACCACTCAACCCCTACTAATGATGAAACACACATTTGAAGGAGAAAAGACCACAAAGCAAAAATTTATTCCAGTCTTTTTATAATTTTCCTGTAGGCAGTTGAAAGCCAGCTTTGATGTCTATTTGTAATTTTTTCCCACTGTTGTGTACAAGGCTGCCTCTTCCACAGAATTTCCTGTCAGTGCTCCCACCACTGGTACATAAAATATCATTATGTGTTTTCCTATGCCTGTTTTCAAAAGCAATAACAGCTTTCAAAAGTCCACATGAAGCTGTGAAGGGGATGCATAAGTCTCCAGATGATGCCCATGTTGGCTGGTTACAACATTTTCACACAATCCTTAATGGAAAACAGCTGTCCTATATGAACTGGTTTTGGACAAAAATGTCTTTCATATGGTGTATCCCGTAGTACATTTTCTTTCAACTTAGTCAAAGACACTGCAACCCTGGAAGCCAGTATACAATTGAGTTGACAGAGAAATGTGGCTGTTTCATCAAATGTCTTCTCACCTTCTTGCTTTAGTACCAAATAACTAAAATCAGCAATGCTTGCAAATCTCTGCAACACACCTTTGGATGACAACTGTTTAGAGTTGCCAGAAAAATATACCTCAGCTTGTTAAGTTAAATTTCCATTTCTATGTCAGCATTTAAAGAAATGAAAAACAAAAGGTTTATAGAAACTGTTATGCATAGACAAAGAAAATAATTGGGGAGACACACTATGACACACATAAGAAATCCAACAAAGTCTTCATTCCATTGGTGCTAGAACTGCTGGTAAAGGACTGCAGTACAAAATGTGTCACAGATTGATAAAGGTTGAAATAAAGAATTATTTACCTGAAGCACATCGGTGTTAACATCTTTTATTGTAACATGTGTGTGTGTGTGTGTGTGGTGTGGGGTTGTGTGTTTATCTAGCACTGAAGCCAATCAACCCCAAAATAATGGAAAAGGGAAATGAATGGATTGGGGGGGGGGTGGGGGGGGTGCTAGCTGATAGACACTGTACTAATCTATTGTGAAAGGTAAAAAATATTACAAAAGATAATAATAAGCTTACTATTGAGTATTACTGCACTGACATGTAACTCTACCTTGTATATGTTGCCGGAGAAGAAACTCATTGATATCACATTAATTTATGGAAAGATTGCGTAACTCAAAAATCCCCCGGGCACAACTAAAAAAAGAAAATAAACTAAACCCCACTTTCAATTTACCAAAAATGATACTAAAGTGGTGAATTGGTCAAAACAAAAACAAAAAACGGGAGACGTTTGCTTCATGAAATCACTGAGTCACGACGATCTCGGATTACTTCTCTTTGTTAGGCTGTCATTCGGTAAATCGTTAAATATACGATCGCTATTTCACCATGTAAACCTTACCAAAAAAAATACATTGTATAGAGATACGTTCAAACTAACTTATTTTGCAATCATCGTAAATTTGTGAAGTGATTTTGTGGAAATATCTGACGAAATCGGGCATGCTTTTTCCTTTTCCGGTTCGCACATGTCCGAAAAATCGACCCAAAGATCGTAATAGTCCTTTACTAAGTCTTCGTTTCAACGATCGCACGAATTTAAATTGCGCAAACCACGCGATCTTTGATAAAATAAACTTTATACGATGATCTATATTGAAACATTTAATTTAAATTTACCCCGTAAAATCGAAAAAATTCGTCGATCCTTGACAAGAATCGGTCAAGATCGGTTCGCGATGTCCGTTCGTCCTTGCCCTTGCGTTAACGAACTTTCCACCGTTTGAACACTTTGCTTTTATTGGTTTGGGCGGGTGGAGGACAGTCCATGAATACATTAACCATTCCCAAATTAGTACAATAGGTCGTCTAGTTTGATTTTCACCTTTAGTATTGGCTATTTTAAGCTACAGGTTCTTCGGAGTTCGCCGTCGGAGATCGTGTACCGCCAAAAAAAACCCCGTTTTTTTTCGCGAAAAATTAGCCAGTATGAAAAAACTTTCACCCATCTTGGTATTCTACAATAAAATCTGAACACAATGATACCAAATATAGTGCAATAGTTGTCTGTCGCGAATACCATCGGATTCCCAAAATGGTCATGTCTCTTTGAAGATTTGTACAAAGTGCGCGAAAATGGCGGCCGCGCGCGTTTTTTTAGCGGAACGCACACCTCATTCACACGCTTTGCGTATTGACGATACACAAGCCACAGAAATAAAAATGCACTCAATGAAAAGAAGAAAGATTGAACTTTTTTCGGATATGCAGTGTTTTTTAATCAGTAAAACAGAAGCGGAGTAATGAGGAAGTGAAAAGACTGAAAATTTGCCACTTTTCAGCAGTGATGACAGAATTCGCCTGGGGCTGCCGCTACCTAGTGTGTGTGTGTGTGTGTGTGTGTGTGTGTATTTGAAATAAACACCAACAGGGATGTGTGTGGATTTCAGGATCACGAATGAAGAACTATGGAGAATGTGCAAAGTTGATGATCTGAAGTCTGTAGCTAGTACCAATAGACTGCGCTGGTTTGGGCACGTTCAGAAGACCCCACATCATAAAGAGAGCAATAAACTTCGTAGTGGATGGAAAGAGACCAAAGGGAAGACCTAGCAAAACCTGGGCTGCCTGTATTGCAGATTATCTTAGAGACAGGGGCATAAATAAGGAGAAAGCTCAAAACAGAGAGAGATGGAGATGGCTTATCAATGTCAAACCTCCCCTGGGAGAAACATGACAAAAAAGAAGAAGAAGAAGAAGGGATGTGTGTGGATTTGTGAGAAAGCTTGCATTTTCAAAAGCTTTGTTTGTTTGTTTGTAATACTACAGTGGTTAAACATATATGTTTATAACTTTCTTGTTCCAGTTTCAATGTACGTTGTAGGATTACATCAGTGACTTAATCCAGCACCCCCTCATGCACGCACACACACACACATAATCTCTGCCTATGTGCTTGTACACATATGCAACCACATACACACACTTTTTCTTTGTGTGTTATTTATCACACCTGTTTGAGCTATTGTACTATAAATACTAAATTATAGCCACTATAGTCTATAGCCAGTATATATGACTATAGGTCATCCATTTACAAAAATAGTGGTTCTTGTGCTAATTGAATGACAAGAATATTTTCAAGACTAACTGGTGTGTGTGTGGGTGTGTGTCTCCACATTTTGTGGAATAATTGGGCGATTTTGTTCTATCATAATTTTTTCAGTAACAACTAACATATTCACTATTTCACATTTGATCTGATTTTCTTCACTGAAATATATTTCATTTACAGGTCACTTCGATCGTTTTTAAAATAATCACATTTCACTGATTTTTTAGTCACTGAAAGTAGGTTGTTTACGAGGGTTTTAAAAAAAAAAATTATCATGTTTGATATTATTATTAGGAGGGGGGCACTTAAATTATTCACTTGTTTCTTCTTTGCCAGCATTGAGTTTGTTTGTTAACCAGATATTTCCCAGTTGGACTCAAATGACAGCAAATTAACAATCCACCTGCACATTGCGTCCCATGAGACCCAGCCAATCTGATACCAAGTCCAAAACCATGGGAAGCCATGCTCAGGAGGCCTGAGACCTAAACCACAGTCCAGTATTCGACTCCAAAAGGAACTCAGTGTGACACCAGTAAGAAGGCACTTGCCCTGGTAGTGGCAAATTACTACTATCCAGGACAAGCATGGATCCACGTCTACACAGACGGATCAGCTACAGATCTTTGCTGTCTTCAAAAGAGAAGCAGGAATGCTGATCAAGTAACCCTCCGGAAAAGTGGATACAGCAAACATCCTAACAAGGACACACTGTACCAACTACTATACAGAAACCCAAGTACTGAAAGTGAAACATGCTGCCAACACGGTCAGACATTCCAAAGATGAATGCCAGCAAGTGGTGTTTTTCACCAATGCCCTGACAGTCCTACAAACCCTGTTGGTGTTTTTCGCCAATGCCCTGTCAGTCCTACAAACCCTGTCTGCAGACAAAGAAACTGAATTCCAGCAGGAAGTTGGAACCACAGCTCCTTACAAAATGTTATGCTGCAATGGATCCCTGCTCACACCTGGTGGCAAACAGAACAAGCTGATAAACTTAAAAAACAGGGTGCACAGAAAGAACAGTGTGAAAGCAGCCTCACCTTCTATGAAAAAAAATATCATGAAAATCAATGGGCAACCCAGAGTAGACAAGGATGACTACCACCATCTCAGAAAAGAACAGGTCATCATTCTAAGACTTTAACATGCTAAATCACAACCGCCCAAATTAAATTTATTAAAAAAACCAATCAAAAAACATTCAGCTGTACCACTACCAGGGGAAACTGATATTGTAACACTACTAACAGTAACACTGTAAGTGAAACACAAACAGTAACAGGCCAATATAGGGTATTAAACGAGCATATTTTGTCACAATCACTGAATCAGTCTCTCTCATTAAGGCTAATTATTATTATATTCATTTTTATAAGGACAATATGAACATGATTAAATTTCTTATTCACAAGTACTGAAATTGGTGGGGGGTTGAGTTGGAGTTTGGTGGGGGGGTGGGGGGAGGGCAATAAAACCCAAAAAACAGTGGGAGAATTGGGGTGGAGGGAACTGCAACACAAGGGTCTACAGGACACAGTGTTAAGGAGGATACAAGATCAGTTATCATATTTTT
>CM054145.1:5355910-5463410 GCA_028751875.1 Rapana venosa
CACCGCGCATGCCCATACACACACACACACACACACACAATCATAGAAAGAGAAAACAAACATCAAATTCTGTTCACAATGAATCAGGACACAAGCTAATAACATTAATGTTGAGAATCGTTTAGTTGTTTCCGGCGTTCTTGATACATATAATATATAAATCTACTAGAATTAAAGATGACATCATCATTTCGGCTCCTGAATATATTTGCCAGCTGGATATTATATGGTATGCTTTCAGCCACACTGAGATGTTTCTGACGGATATCTTTATATACAGGACAGAGAAACATCACATGCACTTCATCTTCTAACACGTTTTTACAGAATGGACAGTTTCTTTTCTCATCAATTGAGCTTTCTAATAAAATCTGAGCGCTTTGATTTGTTGCTTTACAAGATTCAGCGCTATATAAATTCCATACATTATTATTATTATTATTATTATTATTATTATATCTAAATTTATGAAAATTAATTTCCGATACTCCAATTCGAAAACGCGTCAAAGCTACTCTATATGCATTGAAAGTAATTATGTAAATGTACCTTTCTCTGTCCAGACAGCACTTATCTTCACTATATAAACTACGGTCACATTTGCTTTCAAAATAAGAAAACCACTTTTGACAGAACACATCTTTTAATCTCTTTTAGAATTCCGTAATGAACGTTTTTTCATTGCCTACACTGCCAAAGGTCCAAACATACGAGAAACCATTTAGGCACAGCAAATTACGGATATATATGTCACCCAATTTGCACGACCCCGATTATGAAGTTCCAACAGCATGTTGTAAGCACATTTAGAATACTTTGAGTCGTGCTGTTTCAGAAGCTTGAACCAATATCTGATGCAGCTTGCTGCCGAGTTTATGTACAGTGGATGTCTTCCTAGTTCGCCATACACTACATTGTTTGGCGCTCTTAATGAGATTTTCAGGAATCTCTTGCATGCAAACAAGTGTACTTTTTCTAAGGAATCATATTTTGTGTACTCCCAAACTTCGGATCCGTAGAGTAGCATAGGTTGGACTTGTGCATCAAACATTTTAAAGCAAACTTTGGCGGAGTTACAACGCATTCTGGAAAGGCAATTCAAAATGTCAGAGACTGCTTTCTTTGCTCGGCTTATCCTGTCATTCACTGCTATAGTCATAATCATGGAAGACGAAGTGAGACATGCACTCAGCAAGATGAAAAGTGGTAAGGCGCCAGGACCTGATGATATCCCATCTGAATTGATAACAGCCCTGGATGAAGTGGGAATTAAGGCAGTCACAAAACTACTAAACAATATATATGACACAGGAGAGAGTCCGACAGATATGAAGAAGTCCATCTACATTGGGATCCCTAAGAAACTGGGTACAGCTGAATGTGACCAACATCGTACAATCAGCCTGATGAGTCACCTCACCAAAGTTCTTTTACCAATACTCATGAAGAGAATAAGAAATAAAATACTCCCAGAAATATCAGAAACGCAATTTGGATTCATGGCAGACAAAGGCACCAGAAATGCAATCTTCGCATTGAAAACTCTCATGGAAAGATCCATCGAGGTCCAGAAAGACCTGTGCCTCTGCTTCATTGACTACTCAAAAGCGTTCGACAAAGTACGACACTCCGACTTGTTTGATATTCTGGCAGGGCTATACATCGACGGGAAAGATCTTCGAGTCCTCAGAAACATATATAGGGAACAGGAGGCAGCCATTAGAGGGCTGCGTGTTCTTGCCTGATTTATTTAATGTATATAGTGAAATAATTCTACGAAATATTGAGAATCATGAGGGAATTAGTGTAGGTGGCCACAACATCAACAACCTGAGATATGCAGATGACACAGTCCTTATCGCCGACTCTGAAGAAAAACTGCAAAAGATTTTAACAACAGTAACAGACGAAAGCGAAAAGAAAGGATTACAGCTCAATGCAAAGAAGACAGAATGCATGGTGATCTCGAAAAAAGCTGTTATACCACAATGCAACATAGCCTGTAAAGGAGAGAGAATCAGACAAGTAAACACCTTTAAATACCTTGGTTGTACTATCACCCCGGACGGCAAGTGTGACACAGAAATCAAGAAGAGAATCGGTCAATCTAAGGCAACTTTTAACAACATGAAATGCATTTTTACCAACAGTAAGATAAGCCTCAAGACAAAGATCCATGTTTTGAGAGCCTACGTATGGTCCATTCTTCTGTATGGATGTGAGTGCTGGACCCTAGCCAAGGACACAGAACAGCGACTAGAAGCAGTGGAAATGTGGTTCATCCGGAGAATCATGAAAATCTCATGGACAAAAAGAAAAACTAATGCAGAAGTAATGGAAATGGCTGGGTACAAGAGATCCCTTCTCAACACCATCAGAGAAAGACAGCTCAAATTTTTCGGCCATATAATCAGGGCTGACGGACTAGAGAAATTGTTATGGAGTGGCAAAATCTGTGGAAACAAGAGCAGAGGAAGACAACGCACAAAATTCACAGACAGCTTAAACAAATTCGAAGCGAATAAAGAGGGCACCAACAATGAGCTCATGAGAGGGACCGAGAACAGGGAAGAATGGAGAGCCATGATCGTCAATGTCTGCAGGACCAGACCGGACACTTGAAGAAGAAAAAGTCCAGCTCATTTTGGTGGACATGGTTATACCCAAGTACTTGTAGGAATTCACGACTTCTAATTTTTCATTTCCATAGAACCAGTTCTCTTTTGATGCTAAAACCCCTCCTTTTCTGAACACCATTACTTTACTTTTTTCCAGATTTACTTTCAAGCCTAGCCTCTCTGATGAGGAAAACAGCAGGTTGAGTTGGTTCTGTAAGTCAATAACAGAGTATGACATTAAGACAATATCATCGGCAAACATCATAATGAACAACTTTGTTTCAGTTGGTGACAAGCGTATTGCATGCTTCCCGTGACTCAATATTTCATGTGCCAGTTCATTAATAAGAAAAGAAAAGAGTATTGGTGAAGCAACACAACCTTGTTTTAGACCTTGGACACATTAAAAAAAATCTGAATATTCATTACCGTTTCTCACACACATCTTGACAGTATCATACAAGCTTCTTAAAATGTTTAGCATCTTACTGTGTACCCCTGCTCTGAATAAAACAGACCACAACACAGGACGTTGAATACTATCTATGCTTTACAAAAATCTATATAAGCCACATACAGTTTTGCATTATTCAAAAACTGTTTCTGTATACAAGCATGTAGGGTGAACACATGATCCACTGTAATGTCTTCAGAATCCTGCCTGGCTTTCATCTATCTTATTGTTGCTTTCTGCCCATTCATACAATCTTTTGTTAAGAATGGACGTAAAAACTTTGCATAGTGAGCTAATCAAAGATATTCCCCTATAATTACTAGGGTCATCAGTTTTTCCCTTTTTGTGGAGTGGCACAATTATAGGCTTGGTCCATTCAATGGGGTAAACACCTGTGTCAAGCATACTATTAAACATCCTAAGGAGGAATGGCATGATAGCACCCACCGATGCTTTAAGCATTTCATTGAGAATGCCATCAGGACCAGCGGCCTTCCCATTACCTAGATGTCTAACTGCTGTTTTAATCTCTTCTTCTGTTATGACCCTGTCCAGAAACTGATCCCCCTCTCCTTCCCCTGCTATAACATTGTCACCCTGCCCTCTTGTTTCCCCAGCGCCTGCATTCAGTAGCATATTAAAGTGTTCAAGCCATGCTTCTGTAGTTATTTCACTCACAGGAGCCGCCCTGTATCGTGATTTCCTGATTGATGACCAAAATAGTTTTGGATCATTCAGTGAGTTTATGAGTGCCTCAAGTTGGATCTTTTTATAATCTTGTGCTTTATGTTTAAGCGTATTTTTATAGTCTTTTCTTCTTTCCTGATAACATTGTTTGTCCTCCTCTTTTTTGGTTTTCTTATACTTCCTTAGTTGCCTTCTAGCAAGCCTTTTCTTTTCCACACATTCTTGGTCATACC
This sequence comes from Rapana venosa, assembly GCA_028751875.1. Classification (NCBI taxonomy): domain Eukaryota; kingdom Metazoa; phylum Mollusca; class Gastropoda; order Neogastropoda; family Muricidae; genus Rapana; species Rapana venosa. Next base: position 5,359,903 of record CM054145.1, read on the forward strand.
ATGGAGAAAATCTTTTGGACATCCCAGCTTTCCCCCCGACATTTTTAATCATGCCTTGAGCTGCATGTTTCATAATGCTGTTAAATACTTCAAGTGCCTGATCTATGTCTACTGTGGTGAGTTGCACAGCCTCTTGCACTTTGTTTTGGAATTCTGCAGATATCATATATTCACAAAACTCCTCCTTCTTGTCTTCATTCCAGATGATTTTACTTACCGATTTTTCCTTCTTTGTAACTCTGTTCTGTAGTTGTTTTAAGCACAACTTTAAGTGGCATGTGGGATGATTCTATTCTTTCCTCCACACGTAAATCAGTTAAACTGTCAGCTAGATGACAAGTAGATATACAATAATCTACAACACTATTGCCCTGAGGGCATATGTCAGTATACTTACTTGATTCAGGTACATTACATGAACCGTTCATGATTTTTAAATCAAAAGATACACAAAAATCAAGAAGAGCAGTACCAAAACCATTTAGGACATCATCATCTGACACTCGTCCATGAAACATCAATTCATCACTGTCTTTCAGGTTTTGTGTGAAATTATCTAAGGTTCGCTGTGTGTTTACCTGGTAATCTGCAGTCCTTGCATTCAAGTCCCCAACAAGAAGAACATCACAATCCTCTTGACCCTCCATTATATTCCCCAATATAATTTCCACATCATGTAAATAACAAGCAGAACCACTTCTTTGGTAGTATGGACTCCCACTAGGTGGGATGTAGGTAGGTATCAGCATAACATCATTGATTCCACCATACAGTGATTTCGACAGTCTTAGTATTAACAAATGATCGTTTGAATAGTCAACTGTTAGTACATGTGGGGCAATGTTTTTCTTAATCATACACAGAATACCCCCTGAGCGACGACCCTGATGGGAGAGTTTGATAGCAGGAGACATGTACTTCACATGATTGATAAAGTGATAAGACAAGTCAAAGCAGTTGTCCAGGAATGTTTCCACCAGGCACACTACATCGAAGTCACTCACATATTTCATAAAATCACTGTCACCCAGCTGATGTGTGTGTGTGTGTGTGTGAGAGAGAAAGTTCCAATAAGTATGCATGATTATTAACATAATACAACAATAAAGACTATAATTATAACTGTGAATTTTTAATCAAATCTGATTTCTTATAGGGAGTATGCTTTGTGTCTGCTTTGGGCCTGCTACGTTTATATGTGTTTGCTTTGTTTTGCATTGTGTTCTCTATTTAGTACTATAGACATACAGCCAGTCACACTGCACACACATATATATATATATATATATATATATATATATATATATATATATATATATATATATATATATATATATATATATTCTTCTTCTTCCTTTTTTGTCATGTTTCTCCCAGGGGAGGTTTGACATTGATGAGCCTTCTCCATCTCTCTGTTTTGAGCTTCCTCCTTATTTATGCCCCTTTCTCTAAGATCATCTGCAATACAGGTAGCCCAGGTTTTGCTAGGTCTTCCCTTTGGTCTCTTTCCATCCACTACGAAGTTCATTGCTCTTTTTATGATGTGGTGGTCTGCTTTCCGTTGAACGTGCCCAAACCTGCACAGTCTATAACTATATTATGTGATTATATATAAAATCACAGCTATTTACAGTAGATTTCTTACAGAAGAGGAATATGATGTAAAGCTTCAGCAACTGATACTTTCTGAAAGTTCTATAGGATACTTCTTGCAAATTGGTATCCTTTCATGAACACATTTTTTTTTTAAAATGCATGCACACAGGTGTTATGTTTAGACACTGTACCTGAAGTCAGAATGTTGACAACTAAATGGTGGGGTAAAACAATTGCACATGTAAAAAATCCCACCATCGTTGAACCTTGGCGCTCTAGTCGAGGAACAGAAGAAAGTATTAACAAAATATTCTCTTTTTTTCCCACTGTGCAACCATACTCAAATTCCAAAAAGAATACAAGTGACACATATAACTACACATGGAAAACTACTCTGAATCTATCATGGACTTTTTCTATTTGTCACACTCACAAAGACGCTATACACATGTCCATGCGTGTCAGTGGTCATGAGATAATGCACATGTCAAAAAAGCCAGCAATTGTGACCCCTCTGAATCTCCATCCACTATATCATGAACAGTAGCTTGGATGCTTGCCACATTCCAACTTCGGGACGGTGTCTACACACACCATGAGACCAGTGTGCATGTGTTTTGGGATTTTTTTTTCTCGTTTTGTCATCCGCTCCTACTGGCACGAAATGGCCTACTCTTCCAAAAGGTGGAACTGGTTTTAACAGGTGCCTCAGTGGTGTCATGAACCCAGCCTGTCAGATCATGAACTCAAGGCTATCCTAATCACCAGGCTAGCCTGCCCCCCACCCCCTGGATTTTTTTTAAGCTGAAAAAAAAATGGTGATGCTCTTGTGGCAAACATCTTTTCAGGGGTAAAGCAGTTGGCATTTCACACAGAACAAAACTACTAAGACTATGTATCAGTGGCATTGAACAGAAATGAGAAGCTAGACTAGACAAGAAAAGAGCAGAACAAAATGAAACACTTGTCAACTTTTAAAATCTGATTAAAACTGTTCAAATATAAACGGATTAAAACACGGTTTAAAACCAAGTCTTCAGTCATTCCTTGTACCGACATCCTGGCCAATCTTAAGGGTCGACCCACAACAGTCACTGCATTGTAGGAGAAGCATATAAATGACAAATAAGATACAACCAAACCCAGATTCCTGAAAACCAACTTTATTCTTAATACCCAACAAGGACATCTTCAATAAATATTCGTCAGCGACAGACATCTGAATACATGTGAATGTGTTGTTTATGTATATTTGATGGACTGACTGAGTACACTTGAATGTGAAGAAGGGGAGAAAGTGAGACAGGCAAAAAGAGAGAGAGAACTACTGATAAAATGTGAAGTAGCAATATCTCAGATCTTGTGCACATACTCTACATTAGTAAACACAGTCAGTCAGTCATAAATGGAACTCTGAACAAAGACCTTGGGCAAGTTTTTGTTTTATTCAGTCTCATGATTTTTGCACATATTTGCAATACTTTCATTCAAGTGTTGACAAGTCATTCTGAAGTTTCCTGTTCACTTTGTTTTTATTTCTGCTGCAAGCCAGCTACCCAACCCTACTCCAGCCTCTCTTTTTTGGCTGAAGGGGGAGGTAGGCTTTTCCCAATGCTCTGACCAGCAGTGACACAACGACAAACCCACTGACTTTTGTTCACTTTAGAATTTACACACTACTATTTGAAATCTCAGACAGCAATGGTGGGTTTATTGCAATATGCTTTTAAAACACAGAAGTGACAAAAAGTGTAAGTCTAACCATGTTATCTTTAGAGCCAGAAAGCACAAACCCACTGAACATAAGTGCAAAACATCAGCATGTAAGTTTTTAAAAGAACCAGGAGTTGTACAAAACTTGTATTTTTCTCAGGAAAGAAACTTAGCTGGGTAGTCAAGTGCCAGTGGTGTGTGCTCACCACAAACAGGACAAATGAAATGATTACAGGAAACATTTTGTTGATTTCTAAAGGAACATTTTCTCTATTCATTCTGATGGCCAAGCTTGCATTCTTTCATACACATGATATAGTAATTCAATTGGGTTGTAAAAGTATCCACACCTTTGTACATTTTCAGTTCGGATTCTAGAACAAGCTCAACTGGACTTGAGGGGAAAACCCCCCCAGTCTTTTTATTTGATGAGTGTACTAACAGAGCAATGAAACCACTGATGTTTGCAACACAAAAGCAAAACATTTAAAATGGTACGGGCAAGTGAGGTTCCCAATTCACCCTTGCATGGGAGTAAAATCAATTGGAAAGCAGCTTCAAATGCAATACATTTTAAAATGACTCGCATAAAACTCGTTTTGACAGTCCCTGTAATAGGAAACAGGGGATGGGGGAGCAAACAAAGTGGAGGGCATTAACTGCATGTCTTAATTAAAACAGTCTACCAGATACCACAAAAGCTTTATTTAACAATTTTACAAAGAGGATAGGTCAAAGACATGATTTAAGCCATGTCCTTCATGTCCTTATGCTCAAGATTTGATACAGGCAACAAGATACTCACATATACTACCTTTCACTTGAAGGTGAAAACTGGGGGCATTGTTTGAAATGGTACATGCCACTAAACTAATTATACAACTGCCCAGATAAAGCTGAGAAATTTCAAGCCTCCAAAATAAAATTTGAAACATTGAATGGAAAAAAACAACAACAACAAACAACTGAAACCAACAAAAACATTAAAAAAACAACACATTTCTAAATATATAAATTTGAAAGCATTGTACGATTCATTTAAGAAAAGGCAATAATTATATTTGGCAGAAAAATAATTATAAGTTTTATTGAGTCTCAGTTTATGCACTGCAGAATAATAATTTAAAAAACTGTTTAAAAAGATGCAAGTCATGCAACCCAATGGGGGAAAAGAAACCTCACAACACACACATGCCCTTTACAGCTGGAGTATAGATCAGCCCAAAACAGGCAAATACTGCCTGAGCAAAACCTTGAAGTAACCACTAACTTTAACAACAATGTCAGGCTATGTTGGAGAAATAATCTATAGGTATAGTGGGTAACATAATACCCAAATTTCACCACGGATTAAGAAAAAAGGCACCTATCTGCGCTCAGTATTTCAAATTGTGTGCCAAAAACCAAAAAAGCAAAAGTAATAGGAACATCAGGTTTTGGAAGTCAAGTATAGGAAAACTAAATGTTGTTGATTCATAATGTCAAAGGTGTGATCAACAAGAGAAAAATGGAAAAAGGCAAGCACTTTAAACAAGACTGTCCATCAGCATTCCTTGCTGAAATGCGCGTTTTTGTTCTACTGGACAAAGTGATTTACAGCCAAAAAACCATTAATACAGCCAACTGTTTCATACAACTGCTTGTAAACAGTTTAAAACCAACCACTGAAAACAACACACATGCTTAACCATGTTCTTGTTTTACACAAGCAAGGTCTCATGACAGCACATAAGCAAAAGCAAAAAGAAAGGCTGAACAAAACAAAACAAAACAAAAAAACCACCTCCGATCCAATCTTCTTGTTTATAGCCTCACCGATCACACAGGCCATATTGGAGCTATCACCTTGTAAAATTTTAAACCTCAGAATAAAACTGTGCAATAATATACAGATTGAAACAACCTGTACCACACTCTATTATTATCACAGTGATCTGCTAAAATACATTATTTCACAACATTTGCTACATTGGAATTTTATAAATACCCACATTTGAAGTGAAGCTGCAGAATTAAAAGCATAAATGGACATAATACATACAGTATAAAGGTTGGACAAATGCAACACAGCAGATGAGAATTGCAGCAATAAGCACTGATTGATGTCAATTCTTTCACTTAAGTCTTGCAAACACGGCCAGATCTTTTCTGTGTGGCCTCCAATCTTTTCCCACCAATTAATTTCTTCCTTCCATCATTCTATTTTCCCATTGTTAATCATATTGTGGGGCCTCTGACCACTTTTTTACTTTCCAGATTTAAAATAAAATAAAAACCAAAAAAAGGGCTGTCACAAAGTACATTTCTGCCCACGATAGAAATCAAAGACTGCTGGGAGAGAGGCAGATGGAGCAGTCTGTTAATGAGCTGGAATTGCCCATTACCCCTGACTTACGGCAAAGCAAAATGCAAAAAAGAAATAAGCTGAAAGGACACACCAAACACAAGATGCCTTCAATATTATACATATTATAGGATGAAAGGCAAAAAAGCTTTTCTTACACCAAATTTTGTCAAATAACACAAAAAAGGGGAGAAATGCCAAGATGTACAAGCATTTTCTCCCCCACTGACCTATAATACTTTCTACCCACCCCTCCTTTCTAATAAAATAGTTTTCTGTAATGCATCCTCACCCTCTCCTACTACCTTCCCCAGTGAGAATTCAATGATGCTTTCTAAAACCAGTGCCCCCCCCCCCCCCCCCCCCTCACAAACAAAAATTCCTTCAATTTTTTCCCCCCAACTCTGTGTGCGCCACAGTGTGTTAAATTGTTCCCAGGCCAATGCAACTGGGGAACGGCCAAGCTTTTCTCCTGACAGCACGCACAGTGGTGTGTCGAACATTAAAGCAAGCAAAAGTAACTGATCTTACAGTTTAGCGGAACATTCTCACGGTCTCAAAAGATGTTCACGGTCACTACCGGTGCGAAAACAAAGAACCCTCTATCTATCTATCTATCTATCTGTCCCGTAATCTGACGACCGTGGGGGCACCCTCAAAGACTCGACAACCAGTTCCCTCCATTGCACTCTACTTTGGGATTTTTCAGTCTGGCTCACTAGTACACCACGCAAGAAAAATGCCAAAACAGCTACGTTAAAGGGGAGTCGCATGCTACCGCTGCTCGAGGCAGAAGAGGAAACAACTGATACTAACGACTGCTCTGCAAAGAGAAAGATTTAACCAAAATGTTCATCATATCTCTCCTTCTAAACTGATCTTTACCTCTGCTGCTGAGAAAGCTGTCTGCTGTTAAGTCCATATATCGTTGTATCCACATGCCTTCTGTACTGTGTTGGATGGCCAAACAAAGGGTAAGTTTCAAGGTTAGTGTAAAGAGTTAGTGTTAGGATTAATTCAAACAGTTGGCATGCGGTTGAGGGTTCTGTCTGTCTGTGTGACTGAATGCATGTGGACACAACAGCATGCAGACATAACAGCATGTACCTTTCTTTTTTTTAATGATATCAAATGGCCAGTCCCACCATCTGCAATTTTTTTCCAGACAATTTGGATTTTCTGCCAGGATGCTTTCAGGCCTTTCATTGAAAAAAAAAGCGCTTTGAGAGAAGTAGTATGTGCCCCAAAAAATAAGTTCTCTATCAGCTGCTCCCCCATTTCATAACAAAACTATCTTATTGACATGAGCACGTTTTCTACCCATTTGTCTCAACCCCACTTTCCCTTTAACCCCCCTTCTCTTCAAACCACGCACACACACACGCATACATGCACACACACAACTACCTCTCTTCATTAAAGCTATATAGCACTTAAGTCTCTAATTTTTTTTATACTTATAAACTCTTGGTACATTAATTTTTCGTTAAACTGTTCATCTTTTTAATTCACGCAGATGCAAAGTCTGTTATAGGCATGTCATTGGTCATGTTTCAAAGACCTCAGTAGAGACAAGTTTGACAAGTCCTGTCAAGCCATTGGCCATTTCAGCTCCAGCAGTTTTTGAAGTAATAATTTAATTTCACTAAAAGCATCGATTAATTAGCCCCCCCCTCCCCCAACCCAAGTATACTCAAACAGATGGGGCATCCATTTCCCCTCTTCTCCCCTTCACACACAAACAGCGATGTGCTTGCTGTATGTACTACACCAAAACTCCACACTGCTTGCCAAGTCCTGCAAATGTCTTGAAACTTTCCTTCTCTGTCACTGAAATGATGTCTGTGTTATTTCACTAAAGCAAGCTTTTTTTTAACAACCCTGTCAAAGACACAGAGTGAGAACCAAATAGATGACACCATGTTTGATAGGAGACAATCAGCAGTTTCAAGCTTGAAGGCCTTGCCAGGCACAGACTGTGCCATAGACCACATACTTGTTGTCTAGTGGAATTTTCATTCCAAGTTCAAAAATATCCCCTCCTAACTTTGACACTGAAGAGCTTGAAGATCTAGACTTTGTCTCATACTTTTGAATTAATCCAATCATATTGTTTTGTAGCTCCGCCAACCACAGAGGACATATCAGGGCTGTCGCCTTGTTAAAATATAAATCCTTAAAATAGTAATATACAGATTAAAGACCAACAGTATGGTCATTCCTTGTGTCAATACTGACCAACCATACAAGTCAACCCAGGATGGTCACCACACTGTGTAGAACCACATAAACGACACGTAAAATGCAATAAAACCAATATCTGAATCCTTCAAAGCAGCCTTCTTAGAGCATGGAACTATAACACGGTAACTTGTATCAGGTGGAAAATGCCCCAATTCTCAGGAAGTCAAAACTGTCTGGTGGAACATCCCAAAACAGGCTCTTTAAGGAGTTTGCATGAAATGAACATTTGATGAGCATCATTACATTGTGTGTGTGTGTTGTGTACATGGTGTGTGTGTGTGTGCATATATGTGTGTGTATATGTCTAGGTCTTGTATGTATAAAAGCATTTATACAAGATAAATTTGTGTGTTGATTTTGCAATTATTGATGTATTTCTTCACAAAGAAACGAAAACTCCAAAAAGATGTTTGAAAAAAATTGACACAAGCATTCCCAAGTTAAAGAGTCAGAACCCCTCAGTGATGCTGAGAGAGCCATAAAATAGCGTACATTTGATGCACGGAAGATCCTGCTACCCCCAACTTCAAACAGGATGAAACACAGTAGTGTTTGAAATATTATTATCAGACAGCCCACAGAACAAAGGAAGACATACTTGCGCTTCAAATCATCATTGGGAAAGTTTAGAGTATAAATGAACTTTTTATCACCCTCATAGACCATAGCCAAGAAAACCATCATTAATAAGTGAATGAAAATTAAGATATGTAGGCCATATGAGACAATTTTATCTTGTCATAAACGATAGCAAAGAAAACTATCATTACTTACAGAAAGAAAAGAAAGATAACATCGGCCATGTGAGACAAAACCACGAGACTGATCCTGAAGGCAAGACTGAAGCAAAAGAAAAAAGGCAGACCACCAGCTTCTCTCAGTGCCAACACCACCACCAATCTAGCGGCACGAGAATCCATGAAGTCAGCAGGGCCAGCCAAGACCAGAAGGAATGGAGGAGGAGGACAACCTGATGGCTGTCACTGACTGCAGCAGCTAACATCACACCCAGTAATACAACAGATGAGAATTGTCCATACATGAAAAGCTGTTTTAGCACCAACCTATCACACAGACACTCTTCCTAAAACACGATCCCTAACTTACTACTTTCTCCCCCTCCCTAAACCTCTGCTGGCACCCAAAACCTTATCATCACAAAACAAAGCAAAAATTAAAGCGCCCCAAAATAACAACCCCCCGAAAATCATGTAGCATTTGCACACACAATAACTACGGCTCGTCCTCATTACAACATAGGTACAACCAGGACCAGTTAATATTTCAAATAATCATTTGAACAATAAAGAACGTGTACCCTTTTGCCCAATTTGCGGTATGGTGAACATCAAGCAATACTGTACAGGAAGAGATTAAACAAACATTAACAATGTTCAAAGAAAAAATCAGATAACCCTGATATATTATCTTATCAACTGAGCTGTCTTCTATGAACCGAAGACAACACTAACAAAAATTGTAGGATGACTGTTAGGTTAGACACCTTTTTTATCGTTCACAAATAGTATAGTCTTTTATAAAAATAAGATTCATTCCCTGGAAAAGGCATTATATTTATAAGAATCCTTCTCTCTAATTGGCAAGATGTGATATAGTCATATACTTCAACTTATGGTCTGTGATCGGAATATCTTCCTCTGACGAGAGGATAATTGAAAATCTAGAAATATATCTGCCATATAAAACATTGTCTCAATTTTACACTGGCATTTCTGATGAAAAAAAACAAGTACTGCAAACTGCTTTTAAATTGCTATATACCATGTATGGTCATCTATAAAATCAGATTAAAAAAAAAATTTCATAAGACTTTTTAAAGCAAAATTTTCTAACCCAGGATAAAAATCAATGATAATTCCACAACTTTTGTTTTTAAAACAAAATTCCTGGCTTGCAACAGCATAAGTTTTGTCGTCCTCCCCCCCCCAAAAAAAAACAACCCACCCCAAAAACCTATAGTTTTGTCTGTATCTGATTACAATATTATATTTGTTGAAGAAAGGCTATCAGTAATACTTTATCATGAAAGTTTTATCTCTATTCTTTTCAAACGAACAACTTTGGTGGCCTCAAGGTAAAATAACTAGTTCCCAGTGATCATAACATTGCCACAGTAATAAAGAACTGTAGCAAAGAATGTGCACAAGTTTGCTTTCATTAATCATTGCTCTGCTTTCTTAACATCAATAATACTTTGCACTTTTTATCACTCTATGATGACTTCTTCCACTGGTGGTTTTCATCTGTCACAGACACAGCATACTCTATGATGACTTCTTCCACTGGTGGTTTTCTTTCATCTGTCACAGACACAGCATACTCTATGATGACTTCTTCCACTGGTGGTTTTCTTTCATCTGTCACAGACACAGCATACTCTATGATGACTTCTTCCACTGGTGGTTTTCATCTGTCACAGACACAGCATACTCTATGATGACTTCTTCCACTGGTGGTTTTCAACATAAAGTATAATTGCCATAGATCAGAATTTGGTACACAAGTTTTTTAAAAGACAAAACTATACCCTTATCAACAACAGAAATACACGAAAAGACTTGACCCCTGCTCACGGTCGGGGTAGGACGTGTTTCGCAGCGCTCCGGCCAAATGGTCTGAATTCGACTTTCAGTGTCGCTGGTTCATAGGACAGAAAGAAGATGTGCACTGAAAGGGCGTGGCTTTCATAGAGACAGCAACTACTGGCTAGAGTTGTGGGTTGCATTTGACTGGGAAAGAAACTAGGTGGAAAGAAACTGGATGAAAAGAAACTGGATGATGCTGTTTGTCCCCTATTTTCTTCCTTTCCTTTTGTGACGGAAAGACACGGTACGTAAATTGTATTTTCAGTGTCAATTTTTTTTCATTCACGATATACAACCGAAGTGCCTGATAAGAGAAGCAGTGTAGGAGCCTTGGGTTATAAGCTGTTGCTTACTTGCTTACAGTGAGAAATGCCACCAAAAAAGACACCACCCACAACAAACAACAAGCGCCACCACAGGCCAAGCAGCCGCTCCATTGGCAGTGAGAAAAACACCGACACTACTCACTTTGATCCTCTGAAGGGTCAAACACTGGAGGAAAAAACAAGGGGAGGGAAAGATCTTTAAGCAAGAAAAGGAAGATCACAGACCAGCAACAGCAAAAATTACTTGCTTTACGAACAATGAAGATAACAGCAAAATTCAAATCGAGGGGGAGGGGGTGGACATCATGGATGGCAACGACGATCAGAAATCAAGTGTCATAACAATTCTGAGTAAGATGGAGAGATTTATGGAGGAAGGCAGAAATCAAAATAATAATGTTACTTTTCAGCTTGACAAAATTTTATCAGAAATATTCGACATAAGAAAAGAAAACGAGTTTCTGAGAAAGAAACGCTTGAAAACAGAAACAGGGATTTAGGTGATGATATAAGTCGGCTTCAGAAAGAACTTAAACAGAAACGGGAACTAAGGAACTCTTTAGAACAGTACACCAGAAAAGATAACGTAAAAATCTTAAATTTACCCCGGGATTCGGACAGAGAGAGTTCGGAAGAGACAGAGAAAAAAGTGGTGGAACTAATTCAGCAGAAATTACAACTCGAGTCTTTTCAACATCAAGACATCAGTGTTGCCCACCGAATAGGGAAGTTCTCTGCTGGAAGAAACAGACCCGTCGTTGTGCGTCTTGTGAGAAGAAAAACAAAAACTCAGATTTTTCAAAGAAGAAAGATTTTAAGACAGGGGAAATCCGACAATTTCATCAGTGAAGACCTCACCAAACTCAATGCGCAAAGACTTTTGGAAATAAAACGTCACCCTGCTGTCATGTCTGCATGGTCCTTTCAGGGAAACCTGTTCTGTCGATTGGTGGACCTCACAGTGATTACCATTGAAGATGGGGACATGGACAAAATTGAAAGAATGCTGATGGAATCTCCTACGGTGGCTGTTCCAAGCCAAGAAATCCCGCATGGCACAGCAGAGAGGGGGTACAGCAGACAGACAGGCAGATGGAAGAACAGCCAGACGACAAGAATCTACAGAGGAGACGGGGGCCAGACATCCAGACCTTCCCACCCTCCATCACGCAGTGTGGGGCCAGGGTCGATGCAGACGGGAGGTACCGGTGGTCAGGGCAGGCAGCCTGTCTACAGTCACAAGGGCCAGGCCAGCTTCTCGTGAAGTTCCGGTTCGTGAGTTAGGGTTTGTTTCATCAGCTGAGTAGCAGCAGCTTTAAATACGAGGAGGTCTTGACTTGAGGGAGGAGGAGGAGATTCAGTCTTCGGCTGAAGTTCGTTGGTCGCCGTTCCAGCTGGGCTGTTGGGCGCCGCGTGATGTTGTCTCTCTATTTGGAGAGCAGGGGGGAGCAGCACTTGGAGTAGTTCAGGCTCCTGTGAACCCGGTCTTCGTTCTTCGTTGTTACGTCGTGTCCGTCCTGTCAACGTCTTCCTCGAGGTGCAGGAGTGCACCGTACTTCCTGTGGTGTGGTGTCTCCGCTTGCAGAGCAGAGGGGAGCATTCATCTTTGAGTGGTTCTGGCTCCCGAGGACCAGTCTACGTTCTTCTTCGTTGTGCTCTGCTGTCCGTTTTGTCAACGTCTTTCCTGGGTGCAGGAGTGCACCTCGTTCTTTCTCAGTGACAGGTTCCTGTGGGCGCCTCCAGCGATGGAGTCGTGCCTGGAGAGGGTGCAGCCCGGTGTGCCCTGAGGAGTTGCCAACAGCTTGTCCTTGACCCTCTGTTCCCTGGATCCACCTTTTCCCCCTTTGACCCGTTTCCCTTCTCCCTGCTGCCTTGTCCACCTGTGACCCTCCTTGAGGTCTTCGGCCTACCCTGAACTATCCCTCGGTGTACGTATGTGGGGAACAGATTGTGACTGAGGGAAGTGGGAGAAGAATATTCATCAGGCTGGTTTCTGGACTGTGCAGAGGAGGGGAGGGTATTATGGATAAGGTTTAGAGTGTGATTGGTGATTGAATGTGTGTGTCTGTAAGTATTTATCTGATGTGATTGTTTTTGGATTTTGAAAAGTAAAGTCTGGAACTTTTCTTCGGTGTTCTGTGTTTGGTGTTGTCGGGAAGATAGTTAGAGAGGGCATGGGTGGGGGTTTAGCCACAATCCCTTATGGAGTGTGACACTTTCATATGTGTGTGTGCGTACGTGTGTGTGTGCATGTGTGTGTGCAAGTTGCAACTTGAATTTTATATTTGTGAATGGGTATGTACAACTTGAATGCAAGCACTTCAATTTGTTTTTCACAAGATAAAGCACTACATAAATTCCCCCCCCCCCCCCCCTTTAAAAAATTGTTGTTGCTATTACACAGCATTACTAAGAGACCCCTCAGACTGAAAGTTCAACAATAGTCATAATAGATACATCATAATATGTCAACTACATGAAGAATGTCACCTCAGTTTTTGAGGAAGAATTCTGCCACCTCAATCCTCACAATGCAACAAATAGAAGCTATACAAAATAACAATCAGAGAACTCTCAATATCACATTACTTAAGTCCCATACTGTGAAGAAATAGAAGCACATGAATTAGCAACAAGCCAATCCAATCCAATTATGTTTATAGCCCAGCCAACCACAAAGGCCATATCAGGGCTGCCACCTTGTTAAGTAAATATCAGATTAAAGTTAAAAGATCAACACTTAAAAGAATAGAAAATAGCTGGGCATAAGAAATAAACCACCAACAGCTAACAACAAAAATCCAAACTGGTGGCCTAGAGATCATTGATCTTAAAGTGATGCAAGTAGCACTCCTATCATGCATTCCACATATTTTATAAATGAGGATATTAGCAGTGAATGTGGAACATCTTTCCAAGACATGTTCCTACAAATGTAATGACATACTCACAACCCCTACAACTACAAAAGATAACTTTGTTCACAAATAGAATCTTTTGGCTCAGAGTGCTACACGCTTGGATTAATCTCAGACAAACTAAATGACAGTTAAAACATTTCCAATCCAATGGGTTGGTATCCAGAGGATGTTCTGACCTCCACTTCTGTCCTCAGTCCACTGCTTACCTCTTTCTGCACACGTCAGATTATTCAGCAATACCTTCCTAAACAGCAACTTCAACCAAACTCCGATTCATGACTCTTCCTAACAGCTTGAACAAACACGAAATCTTTTGGCCAGTGTGCCTTTCCATTTTCAGACCCTTCTGTCTGAAGCACTTTGCCTCAGGATCTCCATCATTCCTCTTCTCTTTCTTGTTTCAAATGTGGTTTTTAGACTAATCTCTTTAAAACTGCCTACTAAAGATGGGATGTGTGTGTGTGTGTGTGTGTGTGTGTGTGTGTGTGTGTGTGTGTGTGTGTATGTATGTGAATGAGTGAGTGCGTTGTGCATTTGAATTTGTTAAAACTGTTATTGGTTAAATGTAAGCGCTTTGATTTGTTTTACAAGATATAGTGCTACATAAATTCCATACATCTGTATTATAACTTTTTTACAAGAGCAAATGAAAGCATACCTATACTGAATAACATGCAAACAGCAAGAAAACTACTGCAGAAAATTCTATGAAAGAAAATGACAGGTGGGCCCTGCACTACAAAGCCAAGAGACTGACCAAAGAAAAAGAGGCAGACCACCAACTGGTCTCACCAGCAACATCACCTAATCCAGCGGCATAAAAATGCATGACATGAGCAGACCAGTGAAGTCTGGAATACGTAGAGAGGGATAATCCTGTGTCGGTGTCATCGACTGCAGTGGCCAACACTGCACCCAGGAATGCCAACAGATGACATCTTCCACTTGAAAAGCATGTACCCAAATAATTCAGCTTTTGTGATTTCACTGTGGACTAAATATTTTGCTGTAAAACTGTGCGATATCATACCACTGATACAGACCAATACAGACTTGCCAGCACACACACACACACCAACTCTCTCTGCAACGACCACTGACCTGGACTACTTTCAACCCTCTTCTTTTCAACACATTTTGGCCTAAAATGCCCCTCCACCAAATAAGTTCAACATAAGACTGTCTTGATCTGTCTAAAACAAGTATATATATATATAAACAAAACCTGTTTAAAACAAAAAAAAGAAACTTGCCCTGCCTTCTCCCATACACATCGACATGCAGCCATCCTGATTTTCCTTCTTGCCCATAAACACCAACATGCATACCCTATGCTGTACTCTCCTTCTGAGTACCCCCCCCCCCCCCCCCCCCCCCCCCCACCCCCCCCCCCCCCCCATGTCCCTCCTTCACCTGATTACTGAAAGACACACACACACAAACAAAAATTCCTTCAATTTTCCCCCCCAACTCTGTGTGTGCCACAGTGTGTTAAATTTTGTTCCTGAGCCGATGCAACTGGGGAATGGCCAAGCTATTCTCCCGACAGCACGCACAGTGGTGTGTCGAACATTAAACCAAGTCAAAATAACTGATCTTACAGTTTAGCGGAACATTCTCACAGTCTCAAAAGATGTTCATGGTCACTACCGGTGCAAAAACAAAGAACCCTCTACTTTGGATTTTCCAGTCTGGCTCACTACACACCACGCAAGAAAAAAGCCAAAACAGCTACGTGAAAGGGGAGTCGCATGCTACCGCTGCTTGAGGCAGAAGAGGAAACAACTGATACTACGACTGCTCTGCAAAGAGAAAGATTTAACCAAAATGTTCATCATATCTCTCCTTCTAAACTGATCTTTTCCTCTGCTGCTGAGAAAGCTGTCTGCTGTTTTAAGTCCATATATCGTTGTATCCACATGCCTTCTGTACTGTGTTGGATGGCCACTCAAAGGGTAAGCTTCAGGTTAGTGTAAAGAGTTAGTGTTAGGATTAATTCAAACAGTTGGCATGCGGTTTGAGGGTTCTGTCTGTCTGTGTGACTGAATGCATGTGGACACAACAGCATGCAGACATAACAGCATGTACCTTTCTTTTTTTTAATGATATCAAATGGCCAGTCCCACCATCTGCAATTTTTTTTCAGACAATTTGGATTTTCTGCCAGGATGCTTTCAGGCCTTTCATTGAAAAAAAAAGCGCTTTGAGAGAAGTAGTATGTGCCCAAAAAATAAGTTCTCTATCAGCTGCTCCCCCATTTCATAACAGAACTATCTTATTGACATGAGCATGTTTTCTACCCATTTGTCTCAACCCCACTTTCCCTTTAACCCCCCTTCTCTTCAAACCACACACACACACACGCATACATGCACACACACAACTACCTCTCTTCATTAAAGCTATATAGCACTTAAGTCTCTAATTTTTTTTTATACTTATAAACTCTTGGTACATTAATTTTTCGTTAAACTGTTCATCTTTTTAATTCACACAGATGCAAAGTCTGTTATAGGCATGTCATTGGTCATGTTTCAAAGACCTCAGTAGAGACAAGTTTGACAAGTCCTGTCAAGCCATTGGCCATTTCAGCTCCAGCAGTTTTTGAAGTAATAATTTAATTTCACTAAAAGCATCGTTTAATTAGCCCCCCCTCCCCCAACCCAAGTATAGTCAAACAGATGGGGCATCCATTTCCCCTCTTCTCCCCTTCACACACAAACAGTGATGTGCTTGCTGTATGTACTACACCAAAACTCCACACTGCTTGCCAAGTCCTGCAAATGTCTTGAAACTCTCCTTCTCTGTCACTGAAATGATATCTGTGTTATTTCACTAAAGCAAGCTTTTTTAAACAACTCTGTCAAAGACACAGAGTGAGGAACCAAATAGATGACACCATGTTCGATAGGAGACAATCAGCAGTTTCAAACTTGAAGGCCTTGCCAGGCACAGACTGTGCCGTAGACCACATACTTGTTGTCTAGTGGAATTTTCATTCAAAGTTCAAAAATAACTTTGACACTGAAGAGCTTGAAGATCTAGACTTTGTCTCATACTTTTGAATTAATCCAATCATATTGTTTTGTAGCTCAGCCAACCACAGAGGACTTATCAGGGCTGTCACCTTGTCAAAACAAGATTAAAATCAACTCTTCTGTTGTTCCTCCTATCAACACCATAGCTAACCATATGGGTCAAACCAGGATGGTCACTGCATCGTAGGAAAACCATAAAAGTGAGGCAGAGATAAAACTAATACCCACATCCTCAAAACCAACCTTTTTTTTAAAGTGAATGACTATATGTTCACTTCTATCAGACAGAAAATGCCTGATTCTCTCCATAAGTACTGCAGTATTGAAATCTCCAGTAGCCTACTAACCAATATTTAGACCTTACTCCCTGACAATTTTTTTAAAAAAATCTTCAGAAAATAAAGCTTTAAATTTGTCCGGCATAAAACAACAAACGAATTAGCACAACTACACTGATAAAATATATAAAAGATGGTGGTTTATATATAAACCAGATATCAAGACATAAAGTTGTTTTCATAATGAACGTTTCTAAAGAGAATCGATGGAATGCTAAATCTAAATGCCCAACCTGTGCCAGTATTACCACAACACAAAATCTTATATTGTTTGGTATAGATGAAAAAGTAACAACAGACCATGCTCTAGAATTTATAATTTTGCCTGGAAAAAACATTTGTAAATATAAATTTTCTACGTGCTTTACTAACAATGCAGTCTTTTGAAAATGATGTGGTTGTTAGGTATCATACTGAAGCAGACAATGCTAAAACTGTATTCTGTATGGATTTAGAACAAAATGGTTTCCTTACGTCTCACTCATATAATGTAACATGCAGACCTGAATTGTTTCCTCAGATTTTTTGGGGGGTCAATGTGCAAAAATTCTCACAGAAAGGCTGGTAGCCAGCTTTCCACCTTTCGTGCCTCTCACATCAAGAGTTTCTTGCTGGACTTCCAGGACCCTGAAATTGATGTCCGTTTCCAAACATGGGACACCCTCTTTTCCCTAATGATTACTTTTTTTTTATATTATTTATGTGCTTGTTAAAACTTATTCAAATTAATTTTTGGGTCATACTGAAATGGACATTTTAATCCATTTTTTAGCCCTGCCAACCACAGAGGCCATATCAGGGATGTTGCCTTGTTAAAATATAAATCCTTAAAATAGTAATATACAGATTAAAGACCAACAGTATGGTCATTCCTTGTGTCAATACTGACCAACCATACAAGTCAACCCAGGACGGTCACCACACTGTGTAGAACCACATAAACGACACATGAAATGCAATAAAACCAATATCTGAATCCTTCAAACCAGCCTTCTTAGAGCATGGAACTATAACACGGTAACTTGTATCAGGTGGAAAATGCCCCAATTCTCAGGAAGTTAAAACTGTCCGGTGGAACATCCCAAAACAGGCTCTTTAAGGAGTTTGCATGAAATGAATATTTGATGAGCATCATTACATTGTGTGTGTGTGTTGTGTACATGGTGTGTGTGTGTGTGTGTGTGTGTGTGTGTGTGTGCATATATGTGTGCGTATATGTCTAGGTCTTGTATGTATAAAAGCATTTGTACAAGATAAATTTGTGTGTTGATTTTGCAATTATTGATGTATTTCTTCACAAAGAAATGAAAACTCCAAAAAGATGTTTAAAAAAATTTGACAAGCATTCCCAAGTTAATAAGTCAGAACCACTCAGTGATGCTGAGAGAGCCACAAAATAGCGTAAATTTGATGCAAGGAAGATCCTGCTACCCCTAACTTCAAACAGGATGAAACACAGTAGTGTTTGAAATATTATTACCAGACAGCCCACAGAACAGAGGAAGACATACTTGCACTTCAAATCATCATTGGAAAAGTTTAGAGTATAAATGAACTTTTTATCACCCTCATAGACCATAGCCAAGAAAACCATCATTAATAAGTGAATGAAAATTAAGATATGTAGGCCATGTGAGACAATTTTATCCCGTCATAAACGATAGCAAAAAAAACCTATCATTACTTACAGAAAGAAAAGAAAGATAACATCGGCCATGTGAGACAAAACCACGAGACTGATCCTGAAGGCAAGACTGAAGCCAAAAGAAAAAAGGCAGACCACCAGCTTCTCTCAGTGCCAACACCACCACCAATCTAGCGGCACGAGAATCCATGAAGTCAGCAGGGCCAGCCAAGACCAGAAGGAATGGAGGAGGAGGAGGACAACCTGATGGCTGTCACCAACTGCAGTGACTAACATCACACCCAGTAATACAACAGATGAGAATTGTCCATACATGAAAAGCTGCTTTAGCACCAACCTATCACACAGACACTCTTCCTAAAACACGATCCCTAACTTACTACCCCTCCCTAAACCTCTGCTGGCACCCAAAACCTTATCATCACAAAACAAAGCAAAAATAAAAACGCCCCAAAATAACAACCCCTCCCCTGAAAATCATATAGCATTTGCCCACACAAAAACTACGGCTCGTCCTCATTACAACATAGGTACAACCAGGACCAGTTAATATTTCAAATAATCTTTTGAACAATAAAGAACGTGTACCCTTTTGCCCAATTTGTGGTATGGTGAACATCAAGCAATACTGTACAGGAAGAGATTAAACAAACATTAACTGTTCAAAGAAAAAAATCAGATAACCCTGATATATTATCTTATCAACTGAGCTGTCTTCTATGAACTGAAGACAACACTAACAAAAATTGTAGGCTGACTGTTGGGTTAGACACCTTTTTGATGGTTCACAAATAGTATACAGTCTTTTATAAAAAATGAGATTCATTCCCTGGAAAAGACATTATATTTATAAGAATCCTACTCTCTAATTGGCAAGATGTGATATATTCATATACTTCAACTTATGGTTTGTGATCGGAATATCTTCATCTGACGAGAGGATAATTGAAAATCTAGAAATATATCTGCCATATAAAACATTGTCTCAATTTTACACTGGCATTTCTGATGGAAAAAAACAAGTACTGCAAACTGCTTTTAAATTACTATACCATGTATGGTCATCTATAAAATCAGATTAAAAAAAAATTCATAAGACTTTTTAAAGCAAAATTTTCTAACCCAGGATAAAAATCAATATTAATTCCACAACTTTTGTTTTTAAAACAAAATTCCTGGCTTGCAACAGCATAAGTTTTGTCCCCCCCCCCCCCCCCACCCCCCCCCCCCCCCCCCCAAAAAAAACAAACAAAACCAACCACCACCACCACCACCAACAACAAAAACCACATAATTTTTTTCTGTATCTGATTATAAAATTATATTTGTTGAAGAAAGGCTCTCGGCAATACTTTATCATGAAAGTTTTATCTCTATTCTTTTCAAACGAACAACTTTGGTTGCCTCAAGGTAAAATAACTAGTTCCCAGTGATCATAACATTGCCACAGTAATAAAGAACTGTAGCAAAGAAAAGTGACAAGTTTCTTTCTTAATCTTGCCTTTCTTTCTTTAAAATCAATACTATTTGACTTTTTACTCTATGATGACTTTCCACTGGGTTTTATCTGTCCAGACACAGATACTCACTGACCTTCTTTTCCCTGGTGGTTTTCTTTCATCTTCCGACACAGCATACTCTCTGACGACTCTTCCATGGTGGTTTTTTTCACGTCAAGAACAGCATACTCTATAGACTTTTCCCCTGGTGGGTTTTCATCTGTCCAAACACAGCATACTCTATATATTCTTCCCGGGGTTTTCATCTGTCAAACACGCATACCCCATTGACTTCTTTCCCCTGGGGTTTTTTTTCATCGTCACAGACACGCATACTCTTGGACTTTTTTTCCACTGGTGGGTTTTTTTCTGTCACAGACACGCTACTCTATGATTTTCCACGGTGGTTTTCTCTGTCACGACACAGTATACTCTTTAAAAACTTCTTCCACGGTGGGTTTTTTTTCATCTTCACAAAAACAGCATACTCTAGATGATTCTTCCCCTGGGGGTTTCTTTCTTTGCACGAACAGCATACCTAATGATTCTTCCACTGGGGGTTTTCATCGTCACAGACACGCAAATCATGTGCTTTTCCCTGGTGGTTTTATCTGCCAGACCAGCATACTCTAGATGACTTCTTCCCCTGGTGGTTTTCATCTTCACGTCACAGCATCTCTCTGTACTTCTTCCCTGGTGTTTTCATCTGTCAAAAACACCATACTCTAAGACTTTTTCACTGGTGGTTTTCTTTCATCTGCACAGAACAGCATACTCTATGTGCTTCTTCCCCTGGTGGTTTTCTTTTTCCCGTCAACACAGCATACTCTAGATGACTTCTTCCCTGGGGGTTTTTTTTCATCTGTCAAGACACAGCATACTCTATGATGACTTTTTTCCACTGGGGTTTTTTATCTTCCAGTAAGCATATCTCTGAGACTTCCCTTTCCCGGGTTTTTTTTTCATCTGTCACAGACACAGCATCTCCTTGATGATTTTTCCCTGGGGGTTTCTTTCATCGTCACAGACACAGCAACTCTTGATGACTTCTTTTCCCTGGGGTTTTTTTTTTCATCTGTCACAACACGCTACTCATGATACTTCTTCCAAGGTGGGTTTTTTTTCTCTGTCAACAAACTTCAGCTCCCCTTTGCTGGTAGACTGGGGGGAACGATGGGTGGGGACTCTTTCTGGAGTGTGATGAGGCCACTGAGTCCATGTGTTTGCATCGGATAAAAAAAAACCAAGAAAGCAACTAAAATATAATTCCATAGATCAGAATTTTTTACCACGAGTTTTTTAAAAGACAAAACTATCCCCCTTATCAACAACTGAAAGACACAAAAGACTTGACCCCGCTCAGGTCGGGGGGGACGTGTTTCGCAGCGCCCGGCCAAAATGGTCTGAATTCCATGTCCGTGCGCTGGTTTAAAAACAAAAGAGATGTGACTGAAGGGGCGTGGCTTTTATTGAACGCAACTACTGGCAGAGTTGTGGGTTGTATTTTACTGGAAAGAAACTAGGGGAAAGAAACTGGGGGGGAAAAGAAACTGGATGAAAAGAAACTGGGTGATGCGTTTGCCCCCCATTTCCTTCCCTTTCCCTTTTTTGACGGAAAGAACGTACTAAATTGTATTTTTAGTGTCAATTTTTTTTTTATTCCGATATACACCCAGGGCTGATAAAGGACGTGTAGGGGTCTTGATTGTAAACGTTTTACTTGCTTACAGTTAAAAGCCACCAAAAAAGACACCCCCCCCAGAAACAACAAGCGCCACCACGGCCAAGCACGGGTCCTTTGGCAGTGAGAAAATCACCCACATGCCACTTTGATCCTCTGAAGGTCAAAACGGGGGAAAAAAAAAAGGGAGGGAAAGATCTTTAAACAAAAAAAGGAAGATCACAGACCAGCACAGCAAAAAATTTCTTGCTTTACAAAACTGAAAATAACAGCAAAATTTAGATCGAGGGGAGGGGGGGGGGCATGTGGAGGCAAACGACGATAAAAATCAATGTCTAACAATTTTATAAGTAGAGATTTATGGAGGGAAGGCGAAATCAAAATAATAATGTTACTTTTTACTTGACACAATTTTTTTAGAAATATTTGACAAAGAAAAGAAAAAAGTTCTGAGAAAGAAACCTGAAAATAGAAACAGGATTTTGGTGTGATATAAGTCGGCTTCAAAAGAACTTAAACAGAAAAGGAACTAACGAACTCTTTTAAAAACCCAGAAAAATAAAGTAAAAACTTTAAAATTTACCCGGGATTCGGGCAGAAAATTTGGAAAAGAAAAAAAGTGGGGGAAATAATTGGGAAAATTACAACTCAGTCTTTTTAACATCAAGACATCAGTTTGCCCCCGAATGGAGTTTTCTGCTCGAAAAACAGACCCTCGTTGTGCGTCTTGTAGAAGAAAAACAAAAACTCGATTTTTCAAAGAAAAAGTTTTTAAGATAGGGGGAAACCACATTTTCATCAGTGAAGACCTACCAAAATCAATGCGCAAAGACTTTTGGAAAAAAAAGCACCCTCTGTCATTCGCTGGTCCAGGGAAACCCGTTCTGTCGATTTGTGGACCCCAAGTGATACCATTGAAGAGGGGGGCATGGGCAAAAATTTAAGAATGCGAGGAATCTCCTACGGTGGGTGTTCAAGCAAGAGTTTTTCCCCCATGGCACAGCAAGAGGGGGTAAGCAGACAGGGGGCAGATGGGGGAACAGCCAGACGACGGGGGTCTCAGAGGGGGACGGGGGGCCCGCATCCAGACCCCTTTCCCCCCCTCCCACGCATGTGGGGGGCCCGGGGGATGCAGACGGGAGGTACCGGTGGTCGGGCAGGGGAGCCTGTCTAAGTCACAAGGGGGCCGGGCCGTTTTCGGAAGTTCCTTCGTGAGTTAAGGTTTGTTCATCAGTGATACAGCAGCTTTAAATACGAGGGGTCTTGACTTTAGGGGAGGAGGAGATTCTCTTCGGCTGAAGTTCGTTGGTCGCCTTCCAGCTGGGCGGGGCGCCCCGTGATGTTGTCTCTCTATTGGGGAGCAGGGGAGCACACTTGTGAGTAGTTCTGGCTCCGGGCTTCGTTCTTTTTGTCTGCCCCTCCTGTCAACGTCTTCCTCGGGTGCAGGGGTGCACCCTACTTTCCCGTGGTGTGGTGTCTCTCTTGCAGAGCAGAGGGAGCATTCATCTTTGAGGGTTCTGGCTCCCGAGGACCAGTCTAAGTTCTTTTTCGTTGTGCTGTGGTCCTTTTTTCAACGCTTCCTGGGTGCAGGAGTGCACCTTTTTTTTCTCAGGGCAGGTTCCCGTGGGTGCCTCCAGCGGTGGGTTTGCCTGGGGAGGGTGCAGCCCGTGGCCCTGAAGTTGCCAACAGCTTGTCCAACCCCCTGTTCCCTGGATCCCCCTTTTCCCCCCCTTTGGGCCTGTTTCCCTTTTCCCCCGCTGCCTTGTCCCCCCTGTGACCCCCCTTGAGGTCTTCGGGCCAACCTGAAAAGATTCCTCGGTGTACGTATGGGGGAAAGTTGTACTGAGGGAAGTGGGGGAAAATTCATCAGGCTGGTTTCTTACTGTGCAGAGGAGGGAGGGTATTATGGATAAGTTTAGAGTTTTTTGGTGATTTAAAAGTGTGTGTCTGTAAGTATTTACGATGTGATGTTTTTTGGATTTTGAAAAGTAAAGTCTGAACTTTCTTCGGTGTTCTGGTTTGGGTTTCGGGGAAAATAGGAGGGGATGGGGGGAGGTTTAGCCACAATCCCTTTTTGGGGCGTGACACTTTCATATTACAACTTGAATGCAAGCCTTCAATTGTTTTCACAAATAAAACCTACATAAATTCCCCCCTTCCCCCCCCTTTTTTTTTAAAATGTTTTGCATTACACATCATTACTAAAACCCCCCAGACTAAAGTTCAACAACATAAATAGATACATCATAAATGTCGACTAATGAAGAATGTCACCCCGTTTTTTAGGAAAAATTCTCCACCTCAATCCCACAATGCAACAAAAAAGTATACAAAAAAAACTCAGGAACTCTAATTCACATTACTTAAGTCCCAACTGTGAGAAAAGAAGCACAGAATTAGCAACAAGCCCAAACCAATCCAATCCAATTAGTTTTATAGCCCAGCCAACCAAAAGGCCCTTCAGGGCGTCACCTTGTTTAAAAAAATATCAATTTAATTTCAAGATCAAAACTTTAAAGAAAAGAAATAGATGGGGATAAGAAAAAAACAAACCCAAGGCAAAAAACAAAAAACCAACGGTGGCCTAAGTCATTGATCTTAAAGTGATGCAAAACACCCTATCATGCATACCATATTTTTAAAATGAGGCATTACAGTGAATGTGGAACACTTTCCCCGACATTTCCCCCAAATATTCAAGTAAATGACAATCACAACCCCACAACTACAAAAGTAACGTTTGTTCAAAATAAATCTTTTGGTTCAGAGTGCTACAGCCCCGGGTTAATCTCAGACAAAATATAAAAAATTCCAAGTAAGGGTTGGATTCCGAGAGTCGACCTCCTTCTGTCCTCACTCCACTGCTACCTCTTTCGACACGTCAATTATTCAGCCAACCTTCCTAAACAGCAACTTTAACAAACTCATTATGACTCTTTCCCAACACCTTGAACAAACCGAAATTTTTGGGGCCCGTGTGCCTTCCCTATTCACCCCTTTTGTAGGAACACTTTTCCTCAGGATTCCATCTTGCTCTTCTCTTTCGTTTCAAATCGGTTTTTAGACAACCCTTTTAAAAAGTCTACTAAAGATGGGAGGTGTGTGTGTTGTGTGTGTGTGTGTGTTGTGGGGTTGTTGTGTGTATGTAAGGTAATGGCATTTGAATTCGTTTAAAAATGTTATTTGGGTTTAAAAAAAAAGCGCTTTTATTTTTTTTTTTACAAGAATAGGCTACATAATTATCATCTGTATTATAACTTTTTTTCAAAAAGCAAAAGAAAACATACCCTTTCTGAATGACATCAAACACAAAAAAAACTTCTGCAGAAAATTCTATGAAAGAAAATGAAGGCAGGGAGCCCTCACTACAAACCCCAAAAGACGACCAAAAAAAAGGGCAACCACCAACTGTCCACCACAAATCACCAAATCCACCAAAAAAAATGCATGACATACGACAGTGAAGCTGGAGTAATAAGAGGGGTAATCCCTTTTCGGTGTCATCGACTGCGTGGGCCCAAAACGCACCCCGGGAATGCCAACAAGACACTTCCCCTTGAAAGCATGACCCAAAAATTCACTTTTGTGATTTCACTGGGGACTAAAATTTTGCTGAAAAATGGCGAAAACAACCACTGATAAGACCAAACAGACTTGCCAGCCCAAAAAAACACACACACAACACCAACCCCCTCTCTGCAACGACCCTGACCTGGCTACTTTTAAAACCCCTTCTTTTTAACACATTTTTGCCAAAATCCCCCCCACCAAATAAGTTCAACAAAGACTTCTTGATCTGTCTAAAACAAGTATATTTTTATAAAAAAAACCGTTTAAAAAAAAAAAAAAGAAACTGCCCGCCCTTTTCCCATACACATCGACATGCAGCCATCCGTTTTTCCTTTTTGCCCATAAACACCAACATGCATACCCTATGCTTACTCTCCTTCTGGTTTTCCCCCCCCCCCCCCCCCCCCCCCCCCCCCCCAAAAAAAAAGTCCCCCTTCACCCGATTACTGAAAAAAAAAACCACACACAAACAAAAATTCCTTCAATTTTTTCCCCCAACTCGGTGCGCCCCAGTGTGCTAATTTTTTTCTGAAGGGTGCAACTGGGAAAAGGGCCAAGCGATTTTCCCACAGCACCACAGTTGAACATTAAAACCCAAACAAAGTAACGATCTTACAGTTTAGCGGAACATTCCACCCTCAAAAGATGTTCCGTCACACCGTGTGAAAACAAAGAACCCCCTACTTTGGGTTTTTTAGTCTGAACCACACACACCACGCAAGAAAAAAGCCCAAAAAAGTACGTGAAAGGGGAGTCGCATGCTACCGCTGCCGAGCAGAAAGGAAAAACTGATACAAACGCCAGCAAAGAGAAAGATTTAACCAAAAAGTTTCATCAATCCTCCTTCTAAACCAAATTTTTTCCCCTGCCTGAGAAAGCTGTCTGCTGGGTTTTAAATCCAATACGTTTTAAACCACATGCCTTCTGTACTGTGTTGGGGGGCCCAAAAAAAGGGGAAGTTTTAAAGTTAGTGTAAAGATTAGTGTTAGGATTAATTTAAACAGTTGGCAGCGGTTGAGGGGTTCGTCTGTCTGTGTGACTGAAAGCATGGACACAACACCGCAGACATAACAGCTGTACCTTTTTTTTCTTAACGATATCAAATGGGGCCCGTCCCACCATCGCAATTTTTCCCCCGACAATTTGGATTTTTTGCCAAATGCTTTAGGCCTTTCTTGAAAAAAAAAGCGCTTTTAGAAATGTATGTGCCCCAAAAAAAAATTCTCTTCAAGTCCCCCCATTTTTAAAAAATACTTATTGACATAGCACGTTTTCTACCCCCCTTTTTCTCAACCCCACTTTCCCTTTAACCCCCCTTCCTTCAAACCACGCACACACACACGCAACTGCCACACCAAAATACCCCTCTAATAAAGCTATATAGCCTTAATCCTAATTTTTTTTATACTTATAAATCTTTGGTACATTAATTTTTTTGTTAAAAAGTTCACTTTTTTTAAATTTAGCAGAGCAAAGTCTGTTAAGGCATTCATTGGTCATGTTTTTAAAACCTCATAAAACAAATTTTGACAAGTCCGTCAACCATTGGCCCTTTCAGCTCCAGCATTTTTTAAGTAATAATTTTAATTTCACTAAAAAAATCGATTAATTAGCCCCCCCTCCCCCCCCCCAAGTATACTCAACAATGGGGCCCCTTTCCCCTCTTTTCCCCTTTACCCAAACGCAATGTCTTGCGATGTACTACACCAAAAATCCACACGCTTGCCAATCCGCAAATGTCGAAACTTCCTTCTCTGTCATGAATGAGTCTTTTTATTTTTCCAAAGCAAACTTTTTTTTTAAAAACCCTGTCCCAAAAAACACAAGTGAGAACCAAAAAGATGACACCATTTCGATAGGAGACAACAGCAGTTTCAAGCTTGAAGGGCCCTTTCCAGGCCAGACTGTGCCTAACCACTACTTGTTGTCTAGTGGAATTTTTTATTTCCCAAATTCAAAATTTTCCCCCCCCAACTTTTACACTGAAGAGCTTGAAGATCTAGACTTTTTCTCATACTTTTTTAATTAAACCAATCATATTGTTTTGTACTCCGCCAACCACAGAGGGCATACAGGGGTTTCGCCTTGTTAAAAAATAAATCCTTTAAAATAGTAATTTAAAAATTAAAGACCAACAGTTTGGTCATTTCCTTTTGTCAAATTTACCAAACCCTACAATCAACCCGGGGGGGGTTTACCACACTGGTAGAACCACATAAAAGACACATAAAAAAGCAATAAAAAACCCAAAATCTGAATCCTTTAAACCAGCCTTTTAAAGAGGAACTATAACACGGTAAAATTGTATCGGTGAAATGCCCCAATTCTCAGGGAAATCAAAAACGGCTGTGAACACCCAAAACAGGCTCTTTTGGAGTTTGCTTTAAATGAAAATTTTATAGCTCATTACATTTGTTTGGGGGTGTGTTGTGACAGGTGTGTGTGGGGTTGCATATGTGTGTGTTAGTCTAGGTCTTGATTATAAAAAACATTTATACAAATAAATTTGTTGTTGATTTTTAATTTTGATGTTTTCTTCCAAAGAAAGAAACTCCAAAAAGATGTTTGAAAAAAATTTACACAAGCATTCCAATTTTAAAAATCAGAACCCCCCGTGATGCGAGAGGCCATAAAAAAGGTACATTTGATGCAAGGAAGATCCCGCACCCCCAACTTAAAAAAGGGGAAACACAGTGTGTTTGAAATATTTTATCAGACAGCCACAGAACAGGGAAACATACTTCCTTCAAACATCATTGGGGAAATTTTTGAGTTAAATAACTTTTTTTCACCCTCAAGACCCTACCAAGAAAACCATCATTAATAAGTGAATGAAAATTAAAATATGTGGCCATAGAGACAATTTTATCTTGTCATAAACGATAGCAAAGAAAACTTTCATTACTTACAAAAGAAAAGAAAAATAAATCGGCCCTGTAGACAAAACCCCAGATGATCCCGAAAGGGAAAAACTGAAGCAAAAGAAAAAGGCGACCACCCGTTCTCTCATGCCAACACCACCACCAATCTGCGGCACAGAATCCTGAAGTCAGCAGGGACGCCCCAAAACCAAAGGAAGGAGGGGGAGGAAAACCGATGGCTGTCACGGCAGCGCTAAAATCACACCCAGTAATAAACAGATAGATTGTCCATACATGAAAAGTGTTTTGCCCAACCCATACACAACACTCTTCCCCAAAAAACGATCCCCAACTTACTACTTTTCCCCCCTCCCCAAACCCTGCTGGCACCCAAAAAAACCTTTTCATCACAAAACAAAGAAAAATTTAAAACCCCCCAAAAAAAAAACCCGCCAAAATCATGAGCTTTGCAACACAATAACACCGCTCTCCACAAAACAACAAAGGTACAACCAGGACCAATAAAATTTTTATCAAAAATAATCTTTAAAAACAATAAAGAACGTGTACCCTTATTGCCCAATTTGCGTTACTTCAACACAAGCAATACTTGTCAGGAAGGGGATTAAACAAACATTAAAATGTTCAAAGAAAAATCCAGATAACCCTGCATATTCTTAAAATCAACTGAGCTTTTTCTATGAACCATGCATCACAAACAAAAATTGTAGGATGACTGTTAGGTTAGACTTTTTTATCGTTCACAAATATATGAGACTTTTATAAAAATAAGATTCTTCCATTGCAAGAAGCTTTATATTTATATGAGTCCTTCTCTCAATACAAGATGTGATATATATATACTTCCAACTATGGTTTGTCGGTAATTTTGTCAGACGAGAGGAATATTGGAAATCATCAGAATATATTCTTCATATATAAACATTGTCATCAATTTTACACTGGCTTATCTGTGACAAACAACAAGTACTCAAACTGTTTCAATTGCTATATACCATTTTGTCACATAAAACAGATTTAAAAAAAATTTCATGATTTAAAGCAATTTTCTAACCCAGATAAAAAATATTTCCAAAACTTTTTTATTTAAAACAAAATTCCTGGCTTGCAACAGCAAAGTTTTGTGTCCCCGGCCATCCCCCCAGACAACAGAACAACCCACCCCACCTGGTGGTTTTTCTGTACTGATTACAAATATCTATATGTTCTTCAAGGTGGCTTTTCATGTAAGAACAGCATTATCATAGAAACGGTTTTATCTTACTTGTCAAACACACAACTTTGGTGGCTCCACGGTTTTTTACTAAACAACTAGTTTTTCCAGGTGTTTCTTACATTGTCACAGTACACAAAAACTGTAGCAAAGACTGTCCCAAGGTTTTCTTTATCTGTCATTGCTCTGCTTTCTTAATCAATGATGACTTTCCCACTGTTTTTCTTCACTGTAGCAAGACTTATATATTTTCCACTGGTGGTTTTCTTTCATCTGTCACAGACACAGCATACTCTATGATGACTTCTTCCACTGGTGGTTTTCTTTCATCTGTCACAGACACAGTATACTCTATGATGACTTCTTCCACTGGTGGTTTTCTTTCATCTGTCACAGACACAGCATACTCTATGATGACTTCTTCCACTGGTGGTTTTCTTTCATCTGTCACAGACACAGCATACTCTATGATGACTTTTTCCACTGGTGGTTTTCTTTCATCTGTCACAGACACAGCATACTCTATGATGACTTCTTCCACTGGTGGTTTTCTTTCATCTGTCACAGACACAGCATACTCTATGACGACTTCTTCCACTGGTGGTTTTCTTTCATCTGTCACAGACACAGCATACTCTATGATGACTTCTTCCACTGGTGGTTTTCATTCCAATCTGTCCACAGGACACAGCATACTCTTGATGACTTCTCCACTGGTGTTTTCTTTCATCTGTCACAGACACAGCATACTCTATGATAAACTTCTTCCACTGGTGGTTTTCTTTATCGTCACAGACACAGTATACTCTAATATGACTTCTTCCACTGGTGGTTTTCTTTCATCTGTCACAGACACAGCATACTCTATGATGACTTCTTCCACTGGTGGTTTTCTTTCATCTGTCACAGACACAGCATACTCTATGATGACTTCTTCCACTGGTGGTTTTCTTTCATCTGTCACAGACACAGCATACTCTCTGATGACTTCTTCCACTGGTGGTTTTCTTTCATCTGTCACAGACACAGCATACTCTCTGATGACTTCTTCCACTGGTGGTTTTCTTTCATCTGTCACAGACACAGCATACTCTCTGATGACTTCTTCCACTGGTGGTTTTCTTTCATCTGTCACAGACACAGCATACTCTATGATGACTTCTTCCACTGGTGGTTTTCTTTCATCTGTCAGACAATCTTCAGCTCCACTTGCTGGTATGACTGGTGAAGCTGATGGTGGTGGTGATGCTCTTTCTGGAGTGTGATGAGGAGCCACCGAGTCCATGCTGTTTGCCATCTGGAAAAGAAAAAGAAAGCAACATAAAATATAATTGCCACAGATCAGAATTTGGTATATGAGTTTTTTAAAAGACAAAAACGATACCCTTATCAACAACTGAAAGACACGAAAAGTTGCTGAAAATTTATAAATGACTCGAGACTTGACTGATGCAGGGACAGAACCCAGAATCTAAGTCTTTTCAACACAACAGGCCAATTTTTTATATTATTTTTTATATTAGTTGGTGGCCTTATGCAGGCCTACGGTCAAATGCTATGTGGACTCCTGGCCCTGAAGATATGACATGAAACACCTGGGTGTGGCAGGGATAGAGGGCTCACAAGGAGAGGTGTGGGGAAAGCCAGACAACTACAACACCTAAGATAAACAGCCAAAAAAATAGCACCCAAACACAGCAACACCCCCTCCCCCCCATTTCCTAATACATCCATAGCTGTTAATATATAAAATTTCAAGCTTCAAAAAAAAAAAGTCATTAAATTTAGTTTGACGGATGCTGCTATAGGTGAGAGGTAAAGATCATTTGACTTCAGTCTCATAGGGTCCAAGTAGTCGTGGGTTCAAATCTCAGTGGTGTCTGGTGAATTAAGGGTGGGAATTTTTACAATCTCCTAGGTCAACTTCAAATGCAAACCTGCCAGTGCCTTAATTCCCTTCATGTACATACACATGCAGAAAATAAAAATAATATGTGCATTAAAGATTCCATAATTTGTGTCAGCATTCGGTGGGTTACAGAAACACAAACAAACCCAGCATACATCACCAAAGTCGGAATGTGGCTACCTTCATGGTGGGCAAAAACAGGTCGCATACGCAAAATCTTGCCATTGGTGAACCATGGGGCTCTAGCCAAGGAACAAGAAAAGAAAAAGTTAAGTTTACAAATGTGGTATTCATCTGTTTGAAATAATAACCAAAACATGATAGAAACAGATGCCACAAAAAAGTAAATTGTGCATGACTGCATCTTTCCTTTATTAGATTTTCTTTTTAATTTGAAAAATGCTGGCCTAAAAAGTACAACAGATACCTTGGCAGATGAAAGCCAGAGGATTACGCATTTACTCTTGTAAATACAAAACACACTGCTAAATTATGAAAAGTGTCTTGATACAAGATACCAGGACCAGTGCATGTTTCACTGCTGTTCCTATGGGTCATATGGCCTGCGAAAAAAGATTTTGTAGCGACATTCTTGTCTTACCCATGTTTTCTGTGTTCATCCCGATACACTGCACGGCTGTGCCTGACGATGCTTGGCTTCCACTGCATGGCTGGGCTTCAACCCCATCTCTTCAGTGTCACATGGCTGGTGTAACAGCTGCAAACCTGCAACACTGTAACGATAGAAAATAACGACCTCAATGTCAAAAGGTAAGCAATGACAGCAATGATGAAGACATGTCCAGGATCATACAGTTGTCAATCTGAACTTTATCAAAATTACCAAAATTAAAGAATTAACTGGGAGTAAAATTTTAAGTCAACTGGGAATAAGAACAGAGTAGATAAAGTATACAAAAATATTTTAAAAAGAACTGGAGTAAGAATTCAAGCCAAGTTGAATTGAGAACTGAGAATAAACTGGAAGCATAACTAACTGGATGTTAGAATTTAAGTCAACTGCAATTGAGAAATGGGAATAGGCTAGAAATAGAAATTGAATAAATAACTGGATGTAAAAACTGGAATTATGAACCAAGAATAGACTAGAAGTGAAAACTGAATTATTAACTGGATGTGAAAATTAAGTCAACTGGAATTAAGAACCAAGACTAGACTAGAGGTGAAAACTGAATTATTGACTGGATGTGAAAAGTCTAAGTCAACTGGAATTAAGAACCAAGAATTGACTAGAAGTTGAAACAAAAATCAAAGAACTGTAGTATTAAAAAATAAATAAATAAGTATGATTCATTTTTTTCTAGTACATGTTTAATAATAATAATAATAAATGGAATTTATATAGTGCTGTATCTTGCACAGACAAATCAAAGCGCTTGCACTCAACTCATTCTTACACAGCAAGTAAAAGTTCCAACAAGTCCAAATGCACACACACACACACACACACACACACAGGCCACACACCCTGGCAGGGTGATGGAGTCTTTTGGCTGTTGAAAAGCAGGGAGAGCTATGAAATGAAACAGGAGAGGAAAATCTTAGATTTGAAACAAATATGTCTTGAGGCCGGATTTAAAAGTGTCACAAGAAGGCCTTTGGCGAAGAGAGATAGGGAGGCCATTCCAAATCGATGGACCAGAAACAGAGAAAGAGCGACGGCCCACGGTGGACTGGCTGAATCTAGGTATTCGAAAGCACAAGGAATCTGCAGCAGAGCAAAGGGAATGAGAAGGAGTGTACAGGTGAAGACATTCACAAAGGTAGGATGGTGCTGTTTTGTGGAGACATTTGTAACAGAGGGTACAGATCTTATAGTTTATTCTTTGTGGCACAGGCAGCCAGTGGAGAGATCGCAAGAGAGGAGTAATGCGCTCAGATTTTTTCTTTCTGAGGACTAGTCGAGCTGCAGAGTTTTGAATACGTTGAAGGGAGTGGATAGATGATGCTGGCAGACCAGCCAAAAGAGAATTGCAATAGTCCAGACGTGAAAGAATGAGAGATGCCACGAGTTTGGATGTTGCGTCTGTGGACAGGTACTTTCGAATTGCACTAATACGCCGTAATTGATAGTAGCACGACTGGCACATGTTTATAGTGGCACCAACCACAAAGGCCATATCAGGGCAGTCCCCTTATTTATGTTAACTCCAATCAATAACATTTGCCTCAAGCTTAAAATCAACACCACCTAATCCCTTCAAATATTGAACACCATCAATTTCCAGAAGAAAAAACCCCACAAAACTATGGCCCATACCTCTCCATACTGAATGTAGTCTGTGACAGGAGTCATTACCGAGTTCCCATTCTGTGTGCTAGGTTCTTGTTGTTGGTCGTTCCCCCAGCTTGACATTCTGGGGGGTCACCCAGAATAGACACTTGAGTCTCCTGTGTTGTGGATTCTGACATTACTCCTGGAAGCAGAAAGAGCAATCAGTTTCACTAGGAATGCCCGACAGTTTTATCCACTAAAAATCACAACTATTTTATCTCACCACAATAGGTTAAATTCAATAATGTCCTTTCATTTGAATGCACTGAGCTGCCAGAATGTTGCGAGTTCTATCCACTAAATTATTATACAACCATTTTATCTCATCATACTAGGATGGATTCAATAACGTTGGAAGAATGTTGCGAGTTCTATCTACTAAAATATTACAACCATTTTATCTCATCATACTAGGATGGATTCAATAACGTTGGAAGAATGTTGCGAGTTCTATCTACTAAAATATTATACAACTATTTTATCTCACCACAATAGGATTTATTCAATAATGTCCTTGAACTAATTTGAATGCACAGAGTTGGAAGAATGTTGCGAGTTCTATACTAAAAAAATTACACATTGATCAACCAACAATAGTTAGATTTAACTAATTCATTGAAGTGTGACATTTTGCTAATTTAATATGATACACCGAGTTTTTGTTGTGTTTTTTTTTTAATTTATAAAACCTGAAGATAATTCATCTTGAATAGAAACAAAAATAATGTTGGGGTTTTTTTGTTTTGATTGTTGTTTTTGTGGGGGGGTGGGGGGGGGGGTTGTGTGCATGTGTGTGTGTGTGTGTGTGTGTGTGTTTAAATAATAATCTTAATCTGACTTGATTTTCTTCATCTTGTTGGAATTGAGAATGATAAAAAAAAATATTTAAGGCTACACATGTATACTCTCAAACAAAATATATTTCACATTATTTCTTTAAAAGAATTTTAACTGCAAATAAATATAATGTGGGGGAAACAATGAATACATTTGGCAATAAAAGAGTTTAAACCTCCAAGATCAGTGCCACTACTGCAATACTGAAAATCAAAACATTCACAACACTCACAAAAATCTCACCATGGGAATTCTGGCCAAGCAATGGCAAAAAATCCCCAAACAAACAAACAAAAAACCACCAAGAAAAAGCAGTGTATGCTTAAAAGCCAGATTACAGTACCTCTTCACTGATAACACACAAATGCATAGAAATAAAACAAATTACTCTTCTTGATTCAAAGGTTTTGTAGTTGCTTAATTTTTTTAAATCACAATTTTCACAAAATCACGCTCATTTTTCTAAATATAGCTACTGCCATGTCTGCATATGACACTTAAATTGCAGGCTCTTTTATCTTTCAAAAATCTCAAATGTAAAATAAAAGTAGCATTTTATTGCAACGACAAATTTTATATAAATCTTATATTATCAAAATCAGTTTGTACTGCAATGTAAAAGTTCTATAGTTAACTGCACTACCTGTGTTAGATCTTGTGAGCAGATGGGGACGGTTACAATACTGAATGACACTCAGCAATAAACTGTTCCATGATCAACAGAGACTACCACCATGTCAGAACCATGTGCAATGAATGGCATAAAGGAGACCTGTCTGGAAGTGGAAGGGCAAAGAAGCCCAGACACTACCTTTGGCCTTGCAGTTCAGAGAGACTGTTTAAACCTGTCAGTGTGAAGAGGAACTACCACAAAAAACATTCCAAAGTAGCTGACACTATCCTTTTTAGCCTTGCAGTTCAGAGGGACTGTTCAAACCTGTCAGTGTGAAGACGAACTACCACAAAAACATTCCAAAGTAGCTGGCACTATCCTTTTTAGCCTTGCAGTTCAGAGAGACTGTTTATCAGTGTGAAGAGGAACTATCACAAAAACATTCCAAAGTAGCTGACACTATCCTTTTTAGCCTTGCAGTTCAGAGAGACTGTTCAAACCTGTCAGTGTGAAGAGGAACTATCACAAAAAACATTCCAAAGTAGCTGACACTATCCTTTTTAGCCTTGCAGTTCAGAGAGACTGTTTATCAGTGTCAAGAGGAACTACCACAAAAAACATTCCAAAGTAGCTGACACTATCCTTTTTGGCCTTGCAGTTCAGAGTTCAAACCTATCAGTGTGAAGAGTGACTACCACAAAACAGGTGTGCAAAGCAAAGGCCACTTCCAGCTCCAAAACTTCAATCCCATTTCACAAGGCACACATGCTCCTGTGCACAAGACAACCTGAAGCTTCAAGCCGAGCACTGACTGACTGGAGGATGAAAGCTGTCTGAGATAGAAAGGGGCCAATTCCAAACATTGGGGTTGAAACTGATGCATCAAACTGCTAGAGACGTTTCTGGTTACAGACAAGCTGCTTGGAATCCGTTTCACCCGGACCTTTCTGTGCTGGAGGATAGTCTGTCGGCACTATTCCTACTCGTCAGTATGTTAGTGCTTTGCCTGCAATTTTCTACGATCATGGTCACCAAGATTGCTCCCTTTGATGTCTAACAAAGATCCTTTTTCTGCGTTCTATTCCCCCCCTCCACCCCCACCCCCAAATTTTTTGTTTTTGTTTACCTATCAATTTACTGTGTTATGTGCTTAGAGGTAAGGTTTAATTCTACGATTTTGTGTTGGGATTAACTTCCTACCTTTTATGTTTTGGTTTTAGTGTTTATGTTTTGGTTTTAGTTTGAAGATTTGACTGTTTAGGTTTGGGTTTTAATATTTCACTGTTTAGGCTTTAGATTTTAGTTTTAAGATTTTACTGTGTTAGTTTTAGATTTTTACTATTTATGTTTTGGTTTTAGTTTTAAGATTTTACTGTTTATGCTTTAGGTTTTAGTTTTAAGATTTTACTGTTTATGTTTTAGGTTTTAGTTTTAAGATTTTTCTGTTTATGTTTTAGGTTTTAGTTTTAAGATTTTACTGTTTAGGCTTTAGGTTTTAGTTTTAATATTTTACTGTTTTAAAGTTTTAGGTTTTCATTTTAAGATTTCACTGTTTATGTTTTTGATTTCCGTTTTAAGATTTTACTGTTTATGTTTTGGTTTTAGTTTTAAGATTTTACTGTTTATGTTTAGATTCCGTTAAGATTTAACTGTTTATGTTTTAGATTCCCATTTTAAGATTTTACTGTTATGTTTTAGGTTTAAGATTTCACTGTTTATGTTTTCGGTTTTATTTTTACTGTATTTAGTTTTTTGGTTTAGATTTTACTGTTTTATTTTTAGGTCTTAGTTTTAAGATGTTACTTTTTTGTTTTGGTTTTTTAACTTTTTGTTTGGTTTCGGTTTTATTTTTTTTGTTTTGGTTTTAGGTTTTATTTTTTGTGTTTTGATTTCAAGTTTTACTGCTTGTTTGGTTTCAGTTTAAAGTTTTTAGTGTTTATGTTTTGGTTTTAGTTTTAAGATTTTACTGTTTATGTTTTAGATTGAAGATTATTTATGTTTTAGGTTTCAGTTTTAAGATTTTACTATTTATGTTTTGGTTTTTAGTTTTAAGATTTTACTGTTTAATTAGTTTAAAGATTTAACTGTTTTTTTGTTTAGATTTCGTTTTAAGATTTTAAATGTTTATGTTTAGTTTAAGATTTTACTGTTTATATTTTAGTTTTTAAAAATTTCTATTTTGTTTTAGTTTGTTTCGTTTTTACTTTTAGGTTTGTTTTATTTATTTTTTGGTTTTTATTTCAAGTTTTACTGCTTGTTTTGGTTTCAGTTTTCAGTTTTTATTTTTTATGTTTGGTTTTATTCCAGTTTTAAGTTTTGCTTTTTGGTTTGTCTTTTATGGTATTTTATGTTTTGGTTTAGTTTACTTATGTTTGGGTTTAGTTTGGGTTTTTTTTCTTTAATTGTAAACCGTTTTATATGTTGGTTTATTTTAAGTTTTGGTCTAGTTTTTAATTTTGTTTTAATTTAACTAAAATTTTTTGGTTGGTTTGGTATTAATATTTTAATACAATTATCTATTTTACTAAGTCATTTTATCCATTCTATTGTTTCATATTCTTTTATCCCTCTAAGTAACAAGGGAGTAACGCAATCTGTAATCGGTGACCCTGATCGATGGAAGATGACTGACGTGTTGGATAGCTACTCAGTAGATTGAACACAGAACTTCTGGCACAAAGTTTAATGATGAACATACTGAACACAGAACTTCTGGCACAAAGTTTAATGACGAACATACTGAACACAGAACTTCTGGCACAAAGTTTAATGACGAACATACTGAACACAGAACTTCTGGCACAAAGTTTAATGACGAACATACTGAACACAGAACTTCTGGCACAAAGTTTAATGACGAACATACTGAACACAGAACTTCTGGCACAAAGTTTAATGACGAACATACTGAACACAAAACTTCTGGTACAAAGTTTAATGACGAACATACTGAACACAGAACTTCTGGCACAAAGTTTAATGACAAACAGAAAAACTGAAGAGGTAGCCTCAAACTTCTCTGTGTAAGCATTATGCACATGTGTGCATATGCCCCTACTGTTTGTGCACATGGCAAGAAATTGTGCAAGGCAGCAATTGCACAACTGATGGCTTTTCAATTCTACCTCTTCAAACATTCAGATTCATGTCTTGTAACTTTCTACAACCACTCACTGCTAGTCTCCAGAAGTATTTCATAAGAGATCAGTGATAGAAACTTCATAACTGCATCAAACATATTCTAAACTCTACAGCTCAATCCCTCAATCCCTGAAAACATGGACATACTATTTCCATCCAGAAGACAAGACAAGAGGGGATAATGTCCTAGACCTCTGAGAAATAATGTCGCCCACAGAACTGGCTTCACAACCTTCAGGGTTTGACAAACATTTCCTTTTACACTCCATTCTGATCCCTTCAATACTCATCCACAGCAGCCTTACAAAGCAGTCAGTTGACTTACTTAAGATCACATGAACAGTCTGCTGTGTCTTAAGACTATAACCCCAACTTCTCCAGCGTTCTTCATGCGGTAGTCAATGATGCCGGCCAGTACCTGATAAGAGTAGAAACATAACTGTTTAAAAGCATGTCCTTTTCTTTCCTAAATTCTCCTTGGAGTCACTGAGCTGCTGCCATGAAATTCCTCCATTACTAATGGTTTGATGCCAAGGTCTGCATCTTAGGGGGTGGGATAGCCTGGTGGTAAGAGTGTTGCCCACTTTCACTCACAATCTGAGTCGCCCATTCATGGGGATTTTCCCCCTGGAGCCATTTGCTATATGCCCATATATCATGTATAATATTTTACAGGAACACCATATTTCCATGTAAAAGATCACTAAGATTTGCAGTAAGTACATTAATGTCCACTCCACTCCCCAGAAAGGCCTTTGGATGAGACCCTGGTGAGGACAGATGACCATTTATTTACAAAACTGCATGCACATGGAGACTGGATATCAAAAAGCATATGAGTACTTATTCATTCAACTTAAGCCATTAATTTTCTCCCTCTACTCTGCAATGCCAATGGACATGGTAATTTTGGCTGTCTGCTCATCTGTATCACCTCACTCAATAGTCCTTTAGAGTTTGTTTCAGCAAAAGACCACTAGGATCTTGGTACGTACTGATCCAACATTTTTTCGTTTTTTTAACAGATGGCAGCAGATCATCTGGACCAATGTACTAATGGTATAGTGCACGCATTTACTATAAGCTCACGTATCATGTTTAATATTTTCAGAAACACCTTATTTCCCTGCTGACTACAGAGTACTCTGTGTGTGTGTGTGTGTCTTCAATTTTACGTGTGTGTGTGTGTGTGTGTGTGTGTGCGTTTGTGTGTGTGCATGTGTGCACATTTGGATTTGATGGAACTATTGCTTGTCACTGGTTGTATGACTGTGTAAGAATGAGTTGAGTGCAAGCGCTTTGATTTGTCTCTGCAAGATATAGCGCTATATAAATTCCATTTATTATTATTATTATTATTACCCAAGTACACAAAGCTTTAGGCAAACAAGAATGTAACCAATGAATGAACTATCCATGTTATCAGTACAAGGCACACTAAGTGGTGTTCTATATGCGCTTTAATCAAAAATGACACCACAAATGTCACTAAACAGACCCAGATGCATGAACATTAATAAACAGACCCAGATGCATGAACATTACTAAACAGATCCAGATGCATGAACATTACTAAACAGACCCAGATGCATTATGACATGTTCAGATGTGGGAGAGGGGGTGAGGGGGTGGGGGTGCATGTTAAGTGCAAATTTTGAGTCACCATGCATGCAGCTAGTCACTGTTACAATTTTTACATCAGTGCAATAAACATAGTTGGAACTGTTTTTCAGAGAGAAAAAGTTAGTTGTACTTGTGTATACAGACAGATATTGCAATTTTTTTAACTGTTGTTGTTCATCAACTTGAACTCCAAAGTTCATCAATGGTGAAATTTTGCATTTGTGACAGTTTACCACCATTACGGTAGCCTTTGTGGACTAAAATCATGATAGCTCATGAAATCTGCAATTTTTCTGTGATCAAGAACCCTGTCCACTAAAGCCACTCTGAAAGTGCTAGCAATTTATCTGGCTAAGTTCAATGAGATAAATGAATCTACAGTTTAATTACTTGCCACCATTTGTTTCCCTTTACTCTGACAAAAAGAAATACTGTTTTCTACAGGATTGGCAGAGCTGCTATGGGAAAAACTGAAATGAAAAAGATCAATCACCTGCTACTAAACAAAACCTATTTTTATCACTTACCTGAAAAATTTGCAGAAACCAATGAAGCTTCCACGGTAAATATGGCCTGATCTGCTCAGCAGAACGCATATTTGACACTTGATTTATGAGTTGTGTTTGATTTCACTGATAGCCAGCATGGAGGAATCATTTGAGACTTCAAGACTGCAATAAAAATTAAAAAAAACAAACTTTTAAATTGGGATACACAAAACTATCAAAAGGGCATAATGTATTTATCATGTTCATGAACACATGTGCAAAACTGCAGTCTGGCATGGATTTGTGCATGTGATGGTAAACGTGTATACAATATACAATGCATGCACGCCCAAGTAAGAGTACAAGTACACAAGTGAGTTATGTACAAGTATTAATACATGTCTGTATACAACTTGTGCACTTCTATATTGCAAGTGCATGCACAAGTTGTCTAAATACACCACCAGTGCAAATGAGTTTTATAAATGTCATCCGTTCCTACCAGTACACAATTGGCCTATTCTGAAATTGGGAATGGGTTTCAGCATATTAGACTACCTCACCCATGTTTATTTAGAAAGAACCCACCATTAATATTAGTTTAACCAATTCAAATTTCTTCCATTTGTGTCTTTTGGTCTCACCAACACAAAAATGGAACAATAAACTCATGACAATGTAAAATGAACTACTAAGCAAATGCATAGGCCCATCACTAGTATTAGTTTCTTAATATCATCTTTTTTTCTCTGTGCATCAACATGGCTCCCCCATAGCAAAACTATTATGGGATAAAGTACTTAACAGATATTTTTCAATATAATTCTAGTTATGGCTACCAGTTTTCATCATATATATATATATATATATATATAAGATATAAGAGAGAGAGAGAGAGAGAGAGAGAGAGAGAGAGAGAGAGAGCTACTACCACTGTTCTAATTTGTGGTTCTGTAGCATTCCAATAAAGGTATTTGTAACTCCAAGCTTGAGGATGTTTGAAGGGCCAGGTCCACACTTTGTGGTTTTGAAATTCACGGGCATTTTGACTGAAATTCGAGAGGTTCAGTGCATCTCAATCTCAGTCTATGACCGTCACCCAGTCAAAAGTCCCGGTGCCAATTTTGCGAAACCCGAACTTCAAAAGGGCTTGGATCCAGACTACATGATAATGGAAGTAGCAATTGATGTCATCTATTATTGTCTACTCTGCCAGTGCTAAAGCTGCATGGCACTTACCATTTGTAGAACCGAAGACCAGGACACACAAATAGGCCCTCGCAAAAACAATCTAGTCTCAGCAACTGGGTGTACAATGGCGAAACAGCTGAATTTGCAAGGACTGAGTTCAACTGGTTAATATAGAGCCCACAACCCCCAGCACGGGCCAAGATGAGATAATTCTGTTTCACTGCAACGAGAGTTCGTGGCCTCTATTTCTCACCAATCAGAGATGAGAATTCCATTTGCGGCTGGACTGGGACTAGGACAAAGTTTTGAAGTTGTAAGAACGGAACTAAGTTATGGTTCTGTTCAATAAAAGTAGGGAAGCGCATATTTCCCAACCCCAAAATGTGTGTGCAATTTTATATTCTTTTATATCGCGGATAATGGAATAAGCAAATGCGGTTTTGTAAATTTTGTCATCTGTTCCCACCAGCACACAATGGCCTACTCTAGAAAAGCGGAACAGGATTTAACGTGTGCACAAGATGTTCTGAGTGCGTTCGCACACGGGCCTCGGTTTATAGTCTATCCTAAGGACTTTTGGGGAGAGTGGAGTCTGCACTGATGTTAACTCCAGGGAAAAAATATCCCCTTGAATCGAACCTGGGTCGTCATTGCCAGCCCCACTAGGCTATCCCAACCCCCGTGTGAGCGAGCGAGAGAGAGAAATTCTTTAAAAAACTGACAGAGCTATGATACAGAGGACTGTAGTAAAAAAAAAAAATTGAAAAGTAATTATAAAAAAAGAAGCTGATACCACTTTCACACTTGTCTCCTTGCTTCCGTTATCATATGGTAAAGAAAATAATGTCTGCTTTTTTCTTTTGACTGCTATACCTTTAGGGGACGGGATAGCTCAGTGGACTCCCTTTCCCCCAGCCAAGTTAAGCAGCGCCGAGCGTGGTTACCAGTTGGATGGGTGACCTTTTGGGCGCCTTGGCTTCAGTACAGTTCACCCAGCTGTAAATGGGTACCTGCCTCTTTAGGGTCAGGGAAGGTAAAGCAGCGAGGGAGAGGAGATGGGCGCCGCCCTCAATATGCTGGCCCTAGAGAAGTGAGGTCTCTGACGCCTCGCTCCCCTACGACCTTATAGGTTATGGGACTCCTTTGCCTTTACCTTCAGTTACATTACGTATGCAGTAGTAAGGAGCCCCGTTTATGGATCAATAATATATTTATATATACCCGGCAAAAACATTATCCCTCCGGCTCCCCACACCTTCGGAAGAACTCGTTTTTGTTTGGGTTTGTTGTTGTTTCATCAATAAGTGGTGATCAGTGAGTGATCTACCTCCCTTTCCCAAGATTGACACCCCCCCCCCCCCTCTCTCTCTCTCTCTCTCTCCACACTTGTTGATGAAGCCCTGCTTAATTTCGTTTGGTGCGCACACACACGCATACTTTAAAGTTTTATTTCAAAAGCCAAGAGGAAACAACTTTTTAAACATTGCAAGTATCAGCCTGGAAGTAGGATACTAAAACATTAATACACCTTGC
Source organism: Rapana venosa (assembly GCA_028751875.1). Classification (NCBI taxonomy): domain Eukaryota; kingdom Metazoa; phylum Mollusca; class Gastropoda; order Neogastropoda; family Muricidae; genus Rapana; species Rapana venosa. The sequence continues at coordinate 5,403,150 of CM054145.1, forward strand.
TAGTTCGTTGGTCCATTCTAAACTTATTTCTGGTCAAGAAGTGTAGCTTTCTTCTCCAAATTATCTGTTTCAAAAGTTATAAAAGTTGGACAGCAAAGCAATGGAACTAGCGCCTGGAGTTTTAAACCATGCTAGTACTACACTAAAGAAGCTCATATACTTCCTCTTTCCGAGCAGAGAATAATATCTGTTTCAAAATTTGTTATCTACAGTCTCACTATTCCAAATTTAAGTCTCAGTCTCACTGTTCAAAATTTTGTGCAAGATGAAATGGATCAATTTTTAAAAATATATATAATATACCACTTTAAGTCACACCAGATTTCTCTGCCTGAAATTCGAGCTGCTCTCCCCGGGGGAGAGCGCGTCACCACAAGAACAGTGCCACCCATTATTTTCTTTCTCTTCCTGTGTGCAACTGTTTTTGTTTCCCTATCAGTGAATTTTTTCCACAGAATTCTGCCAGGGACAACTCTCCTGTTACCACGAGTTCTTTTACATGCATTGAATAATTTTGTGTAACAGACTAACACACACATTGTTGTGTGCAGATTTTCAAATAAAAGATTTGATAAGACCAAGGAAGAAAGCAATCGAGAAGAAACTGAAAATTTGGAGGCTCAAAGACAAGAACATAGCCTTGGAATAGGAGCAAAAAGTGAGAGAAAAAGCGGCTGGACAAGACCATGACTGGAACCAATTGAAAGAAATCCTCATGGAAGCAGCAAAAGAAACGTGTGGAGAGACCAAAGGAAGAAGATATCGACAGAGAGAAACATGGTGGTGATGCAATGCAGTGAAAGAAGCAATCCAAGAGAAGAAGAAAGCATTTAAGAAGTGGCAGCAAACAAAGATGTTTAAGGACAGAGAGATATACAGGAGGAAATCAAGAGAAGCCACAAAAGCTGTAGCCCAAGCTAAAAAGAAAGCGTGGAAAGAATGGTGTGTTGGACTTGATACAACTGAAGGTCAGCATAAGATGTTTCGAATTGCACGGCAGATGAGGAAAGAACGGAAAGACATCAATGTAGCAAAACTGGTAAAAAAACGAGTCTAGAAATATCATGACTGAGAAGCAAAATATTCTGCAGAGATGGAAGGATTACTTTCATGATCTGCTAAATATTGAGAGTCCTCGTGCAGTTGAGGAAGTGGAGAAAGTTGAAGGACCTATACAAGAAGTGACTGAAGATGAAATCAGAAGAGCAATTCGCACTATGAAAAAGAGAAAAGCCACGGGGCCATCAGGAGTGGTGACAGAAATGATACAAGCAGCAGGAGAGGAAGGAGTAAAACAACTTACGAAAATGTCAGATGATACAGCGGACAGAACAAACGCGGGAAGAATGGGAAGACAGTATTACTGTTCCCATTTTCATGGGTAAAGGAGATGCACTAGTATGTGGAAAATACAGAGGAATCAGGCTTCTGGAACATGGCATGAAAATCTGGGAAAAAGTATTGGAAAGAAGACTGAAGAGCCTGTGCAATATTGATGAAAAACAGTTTGGATTCCAGGCTGGCAAATCAACCATAGATGCAATATTTATTGTGAAACAACTGCAGGAAAAGTATAAAGAGAAGAAAAAGAGCTTGAGGCACATCTTTGTTGACCTAGAAAAAGCTTTTGATAGAGTACCCAGAAAGGCAATCCAATGGGCCTTGAGGAAACAAGGTGTACCGGAGCACACCATCTCAATGGTTATGACTATGTACAAGAACTCCAGATCAAAAGAGAAAACTATAATTGGAACGTCAGAAAGCTTTGAGATAAAAGTAGGAGTGCACCAAGGATGGGCATTGAGCCCTCTGCTCTTTATCCTCGTGATGAATGAAATATCCAAGGAAGTGGAGAGGCCAGAAGAAATCTGGGAACTGCTGTATGCTGACGACTTAGTACTGGTAGCTGAGAACAGTGATGACGCTACTCAAAGACTTGGCAATTGGAAACAGAGATTAGAACGCAGAGGAATGAAGGTAAATGTTGACAAGACCAAAGCAATGACAGTTGGAAAAGACCGCAGAACACAGAGAGAGCAAGGCAAATACCTGTGTGGTGTCTGCCACAAAAGTGTAGGGAACAATTCGATCAAATGCTCCAAATGTCAATATTGGTGTCACAAAAGATGCTCAAAGCTCAAAAGTCTGCAGAAGGAGGACGGGGTATTTGTCTGCCCCAGTTGTATGAATAAGAAGGGTGAAGACAATAGCAGGAAAGAAGGAGCTAGAATTTGAACAAGGGAAGATAGAAGTGGTAGACCAATTCTGCTATCTGGGAGGGATGATGAGCTGCGAAGCAAAATCTGAGTTAGCTGTCAGAACCAGGATTGCAGTGCTTGGAAGAAATGGAAAGAATTGGCAAGTCTGCTCGGAAATCAGAAAGTCCCACTGGAGAGAGCTGTCTGATATATAAGGCCTGCATCAGACCTGTTCTCCTGTATGGTTTGGAGACGTGGGTTTTCACAAAAACTGTCGAACGTTTGTTGAAGAGCTGCGAAAACCGAATGCTACGCTACATGACAAAGATCAAATGGGAACACAGGATCACAATGAAGAACTATGGAGAATGTGCAAAGTTGATGATCTGAAGTCTGTAGCTAGTACCAATAGACTGTGTTGGTTTGGGCATGCTCAACGGAAAGCAGACCACCACATAAAAAGAGCAATGAACTTCGTAGTGGATGGAAAGAGACCAAAGGGAAGACCTAGCAAAACCTGGGCTGCCTGTATTGCAGATGATCTTAGAGAAAGGGGCATAAATAAGGAGGAAGCTCAAAACAGAGAGAGATGGAGAAGGCTCATCAATGTCAAACCTCCCCTGGGAAAAATATGATGAAAAAAGGAAGAAGAAGAACAGACTAACACACAGAACCTCGGTTTATCGTCTCATCTGAAAGACTTGCACCCAGACCACCATTCATGGTCTAATGGATGGAGGAACAGTTTTTGGCCCAAATAGGGATTGAACCACCGCACACTTCAGACCCAAACTTTTCAATTTCTAGGCAGGTGTGTTACCTCTAAACCGCCGATCCTAAAAGAAGTATCTTAAAATAATTTAAGTAATATTTCTTTTCTGCAGTCTATATTTAACTTGACTAAAATCTTATGACAGAAATGACATACTATAGTAAAAATTCCTGACATGCCAGTGGTTTCTCAAATTTCACCTTGGGAACATTTACATTATCAAGTGTATATATATATATATATATATATATATATATATATATATATATATATATATATATATTGTGTGTGTGTGTGTGTGTTGTGTGTGTGTGTGTGTGTGTGTGTGTGTGTGTGAACTATAAAAAGAAAAGATAAGGTGTCCCATAATCTATGTGGTCATAGGGGAGCAAGGAATCAGACCTCAGCTTTTTTAGGGTCCAGCATATTGAGGGCAGCGCCCATCTCCTCTCCCTCATTGCTTTACCCTCCCCGACCCTAAAGAGGCATGTACCCATTGACAGCTGGGTGAAGTGGGAGTATAAAAAAAAGATAATGTCTTCACAATTAAGATCCTAATTTACTGTCTGCTGTCTAAAGGTATTCTAAGATTAGAGTTTTGCTTGTTCCATCACACTGCGGTCTTTACTGGAATGAGTTGACGGATTCTTTAGCTCAGCCCGGTGTGTCAGAAGATAATGATAATAATAATTATTATAATATATGGAATTTATATAGCACTAAATCTTGTAAAACAAACAAATTAAAGCGCTTGCACTCAAATCATTTACATGCATGCAACTTTCCTCAAATAACATAAGATATTTCAAATGTATGCAAGATGCCTGTGCATACTGAGCTCTAGTTCAGGCCAAAGTTTATCATATGGAAGTAATACTATTCTTGCAAAGTCTGTATTGTGTCTGCTCTATACTTTTTATAACTCCTTTCAAAAACATTTGTTCATGAAATTTAGAAATGATTAAATGTATCAATTGCATTCAAATGCTTGGAATACTGTTATCAAAAATATCACGTGATTGCTCTGGTCTTATTTCAGTCCACTATATCAATTGCCCGGTGCTCAATATGTTATAAATCATACAGGAAAAGGGAGTAGACTAGCACTATGGCAGCATTCAAGGTGTTCTGTGTTATTCTCAGCAAGCTGTGATAATTAATAGCAGTTGCTGAAATAATTTTTCAGTCAGCGGTAGGAAAGCTACTAATGCTATAGAATCTCTCTTTTAGACATTTCAGTTCACCCCCCCCCCCCCCCCCCCCCCCCCCCCCCCCCCAAATTCACCTCTCTAACTTTGTACATGATTCATTTTGAATAGGTCTACATGTCTGTCCAAATTACCTTGCACTGGCTTGCAGTGAATGGATATTAAACCAATGAGAAAAAGAACACACACACACACCATAATATCATACATCTAAGATCACTAATAATTGTCAAAAGACGTAAAATCTGAAGACACAACAACACACACAGCATTTTAAAAATTTTTTTAATTTAAAATGAATTTAGAATTAGAGAGACTCAGAGAGAGAGAGAGAGTTTTATTTTTTCTTTTATTTCGAGGATAATGGGATGAGAGAGAGAGTAAGGGAGGGAGACTCAGACAGAGACAGAAAGAAACAAAGAGTCATAGACTGAGGAAGAGACTAGAGAGACAAAGACAAAGAGAAAAACAAAAAAAGAAGGAACAGAGATGGACTAATTTCACTCACTGACAGACTCACAGACAGAAGAGACAAGTCACATTTCATTGCTTTTTTTTTTTGGTGGTGGTGGTGGTTTATTTTATAGGAATATAGACTTATAGTTATAGTATACTTTATAGTACTTATTACTCCTTTTTTACTTATTAGTAGTACATCAGGTAGTTTTCACACACATAGTAAAGGTAAAAATCTGGTAATTTTCACACACGTTTGGCAGAATTCATGAAGAAATTACACAACTAAAGTATCGAATATGATCAACAAAATTCACAATAATTTGAAACCGTTTCAGTATAGTCATGATCATATTATATATCATTTATTTATGTTATGATTGCTTTAAACATTGTATTTTTTATGTTACACATTCTCATACAGTCTATAGTATTACTAAGAAAACTGAAAGTGAAAGCAAAGAATCATTCATATTATATTATACAAGTTTTTGTTGTCGTTATTTTTCACTCCAGCATTTGCTACAAGAATTAGGATACCCCCAAGCTATACCCTACATGACTGGAAATAATTCTGAATAATATCAATAATGACAATAATTCTGAACTGACCCAAAAGGAAAGAGAGAGAATTTAATTTAATTTAATGAATTGTATTTAGAATAAGAAAGGAAGAGAGTGGGGAGAGGGGTACAAGGGAGATGTGAGCTCGTTTCCCAGCAAGTAAGAGGGATCGAGCGTTTGTAACAGTTGATGGTACGTTGTCGCCTGGTATACAGTCCAAGGTTAAGCATGAAATGGTACTCCCTTATAGGTACGGGTAAATAGGTAAGGAAGGTGTGACCCGCCCTTATAGCTGGCCCGTGGCTTCTTCGGCTCCATTCCTCTGACCTTGTTTTACTCCTTTCTCTTTATTTATCAAGATTTTTAAAGTGAATCGAAGAACAGCAGTTAATGTGAGAGTAGGGCTGGGGACTTGAAGTAGGAAGTTACACAATGTAAATTAGTAATACATAATACGTGTAGAAGTCAGATTAAAGCTGCCTAGAGACTTAGTACTCTCTGTTCACTCTTGTCTGCGTCATTTGACCTATTTTTCCTTCTTTTACCATGTTCTATGAATTTCCTTTTTATAGCCTAAATTTCATGTTGTTAAGATCCGTACAGCAGGCCTGGGTTAGGATTTCCAATAAACAATCGAACAATGATCACACCATTTCAACAAAGCTGACAGTCTGCAACCACTCTTGAATTATGCGTCGATTTGACGTAGTTTTTCGTTGTTTTGACCATCTATTTCTTTGATATGTCCATTTTTAGGCCTCATTCCATGTTGATTAAGATCACAAGACACCAGAGCCATTGGGTATAGTAAACTGTGTCAAAATAAATCGAAACAAACTGATCGCGTTTGTAAACACCCGCCGATCCGATCGAGTGCAGGAAGGAAAGACAACTCTTTGAGTAATCATTATTTCGCTTTGCTGTGAGGGAGGTGCTCCGTGTGTAGGTCCTGTCAGAGTAATGAAAATACCTAAAACGATTATTTTGGACAGGAAGTTGGGCAGACGGCAGGGCACACCCACCCCCTTTGACATGAAATATCTCAGGATTGTGTAAACTTAGTAACCCCCCCCCCCCCCCCTCCAAAAAAATCAACAACAAAAGACAACCAAACAAAAAACAAACTGCATATTGAAATATTTGTTTGTTTATCTGTTGTTGTTTTTTTCAACTTAAGAGACTAATCATGTCCATATAGGGGAACAATGTTTGACAATAATCTAGATGGTGCTGGAGCCTTAAAGCTTGATGGGAACCTGTTATAATAGGGGGGATGTAACACTAATGCAAAGTTGTACATCTTGGGCATTCAAGCTAAATAATGCTTCTTAAAAAAAAATTACACAAATCTTCAATAGCAGATCCATCACACTGAACACACTAAGAATTTACTCCCACGCTGAAGTCAGATGTGCTGGGCTGACTTGTCTATAAAATAAAGTCTATGAAAAAAAGCTCTTCAATGTTTATTTGGCTTATACATGTTGACTAGTAGTATGTCTGTCTCCATTGTGTTTAACATTAATTTGGTGTAATTACATGCATTGTTGTTATTACTATGCTTTTTATTTTAAATTCAAAATTGGTGTTAAACAAAATGGTTCTTCTCTGGATCTGGAATTTTTTTTCAACAAATACACACTCATAACCCCACTCAGCTCTGATCTGACATTCTAACTTACTACTGAAATGAGTATCCTGAAGGAAATGAATTGAATGACTTTTCCGTCATAGACATTGAAAAATATATTGTCTTTTTTCAAAGCTGCCAAGACCCTGGCAGCTCAAAGATGAAACTCTTAGAGTAGAATTCATTACAGTATGCTGTCTAGACTGATAAAACACCACTGAGAACAGGCAGTCCCAGGACTTATCCGGTTACACCCAGTCCCCATACTGCACCCGACACAGTGTGTTCCTGCGGGAAGTCTGCCACCATATAATATGTGCATCAAAAGCAATATTGAATTCCCACTGATTACCTTCAAACCAAGAGCCACACACATATACCCGCACATCCACACACACATACATATATTCACGTGCAAGCTGAAAGGTAGATTTAACCACCACCCTCCAAAAATAAATAAACAAATATATAAATTAAATAAACTAAAACAATGCTTGAACTCAGAACACACATTAAAAAAGGTGAAAAATTATAAATCTTTTCCTCTGGTGCATGTAATTGTAGCGGTCAGTTCGTGCAACACTCTCCGGGCAGAATTGCCCCCCTCCCCCCCCCCCCCCCTGAAAACAATACAATGAAAAACAAAGAAGGCTAAAAAATGGGGAGGGGTCATAATCCAGGGGGGAGGGGCTTAATCCGACACTAAGAAGTTCAGTCTCTATCACACATTTCACAGGTACCCATTCATTAATTGAGAACTAATAGAGTTATAGCAACATCTGACCCATATCCAAATACCCGATTTCTACTTGTGTCTCTGAGGTTTCTCTGTAGCAATCAGTCGGTCAGCTCAGCAACATAGTCTTGTATGTTAAAAACACCGTATCCATTGTCACATACCTTGTCCAAGCAGCCGTCACTATCCTCTTCTACCTTAGTGTCATTGGTAGGCACGTTTGTCAACAAGGTTGATTTGGCTTTGCTGATCAGCCGCTGTGTCTGAGGCAGTGCAGGGTAGAATTCTCATGCATAACACAAGGCAGACAGCAGTGTGTTGTTTGTGAGAGGGATGGGTCAGTTTGGGAAACAGACAGTGTGGGTTACTGGGTGGAGTAGGCATAAACTACTTGTCCAGAGTTCTCATCATTAAAAAAAAATTACACAGCGCTTCTTCTAGTCTTGAAGCTGCCTGTCTTCTCCCTTCTATTTGTCTCTTGTCTCTTTTCATGGGGTGGCTTCCTATGATAACATTGCAAAGAAGACTCTTGCATTCGTTGACATGCCATGTTTGACAAATTCAGAGCTAGTTCTCAGTCGTAGTTCAACATATTGTTGCGTTCTCCAATAACTTTCCAGGGGGATGATGTGATTCTCCTGTAACAGAGCTCTCAAGGCCTTCTCCAGCGCTGTTGGAAGTCCAACAACAGCATGATGCTGTAGAAACTGGAATTTTTAAAAAATCCAGTTTGACAAAGAGCAAAATTTTGCCACGCTATTATCCCAGGGAGAGCCACCTGAGACTAAGACAGAGAGAGAGAGAGAGAGAGAGAGAGAGAGAGAGAGAGAGAGAGAGAGAGAGAGAGAGAGAAATGTGGAGAATGAAGTTAAGGAGAGACACAGAGACAGAAAATTAGGAAGTTAGAGAGGACTGAGATCACAGACTTGGAAATGTCCAAACAAATAACACAGAGACAACAATAAATATCACATACCTTTTATTCAGCATAAATTGAGCAGTTCAAAATGACCACATACAAAGTGTAATTTTGTTTTGTTAACCCTTTCCACATGCATAATATATCTCTTATGACAAGTTCACCAAACAGCAGCCACATTGCTAAAATACAGATGTATAGTTTTGCCATGACAAGGAGGAATGTAATATGTTACCCAGATGTTGCATCAGAATATATGCTGCAAAAAACTGATTATAAAAAAGAAGAAAAAGAAATACATATAGACACATCTGTAGACTCAGCTGTCAAGAGTTACAAAATAAAGCATAACATAACTGTCATGATGGTGACATGATATCAAATATGAAATGGATACTTTTTATGGAAAGTAAGATTATGCCCCAAAATATTAATGGTGAAACATCTTGTAACAAACCCAAAAACAAAAACAATAAACAAAAAAACACACAATAAACAACAAAACAACAACAAAAAAACAACAAATGCTGTAATATGTGTTGTAGATCTAAAGCGGCTATGGTCTATATTGTTGGGTGTTCCATAGCTTAGCACCACAGAGGTTGACTCAAAATATGCCACATAATTCTTATCAAGAGCATTGTTTTCAGTGCCAAAAAAACAAAAAAATGCCTAGCAAATATCACAAGTAAGATTCTGTTGCAACACACAACCACCAATATGTATTAAATTATAATCAGTACACAACAGCTGTATGAATGAATCTTTCATATCCATAACTTTCCAGTCCACAAAGGCATGGGCCTATTGCAATATAATTATATATCATGGCAAAAAGAGAAGGCTGCTCCAAAAAAGTTAAAATGCAAGTGGCAAGTAAAACAATTTTTGCATAAAGCAAACCATCTTCTTTGCATCATTCACGACTTCAAGGCTCCATGACTGCCTAAAATTGCTACATGTGAAAAGACATTGAACTGAAGATATCAAGGCTATAAAAGATATTTTCACCCCCCAAAAAACAAGTTTCTGACAATATAAAAAAAGAACAAATTTTGAGACAGCTTCACATAGGTGCAAAAAAAAATCAGGTAAACAAGATATCAAAGAAATAATATACATGGGAATGAAGGAGGAGCATATTAAGGCCGGACACCGGACATATTTTTATTGAAAAAAAGTCATGATTTTTCATGATTTGGGTTTTGTGTTAAAAATGAACCAAACACAAGTAGACTTTCATGCCCCATAGAAAAAAGCAGCAAAATGCATAATAATTAGTCACTAAAGATTACAACCCAATCTCATTATCAAGAGTATTTGGCAAAATTTGTCCAAAAATGCCATTGTTTGCATAATAGTAAATGCACACAAGCAGACGACAAGTCTCGTGTTATACATACCCGAAAAGCTGGACTTTCAACTCTACGAAAAATGTCTTGTTTTTCTCTCATGGAAATATCCACCATATATGGGGAATCCGCCAGTTTTAGTTTGAAAGTACAGCATTTAAATTGCAGAGAACAGTAACAAGGTCATCACACGCTTGGTTCTGTCCAATCACTTAACTACACCTCAAAGCACTGTGTTGTAACTATTCATACGACATTTTACAAAAAAAGAATTAAAAAATTTGATTGTGTTCAATCCAAGGGAAACTACATGTGCTGCTGGCTAAATTGGTCTCCTTTCAAATGAGTTTTTCCCCCTTTAACTGTCAGTCGTTTTGTGTGCATGCTTTTGGACTTTTCACCTTGAGCCGACAATTTTTCATAACAAAATGGTGACAAAGAAGATATATATGCTAGAAAAAGCAGTATTGGCAAATTTGACTTCAAAGTGATTCCCGAGCCTCAGGAAACATGTCTAAGTGTAAAATCAATGTGATTCTTTCTTGTTGAGGTAAGCCTGTGAGTGTGTAAGTGTCAAAAGTTTTTATGTGTTTTTGTTTAGCATTCACCGACATGCTTTAAGGCAAATCACAAAAAAGATGAGACATCTGTGGACAAATATATATGTAAACCCTACAAATACTTAAAATAAACTGTATTTTCATATATGTTTGGTTTTATCAATCAGAGTGATGTATATTTTTTTTAAAGAATATGGACAAAATAGTGTGTCATAGGTTTGTGGAGATTTGAAATAGACTGTGATTCCATGACATAGATGTCAGTTCCCCCATGTCCAGCTACTCTCAGCTGCTATCCATTCCATGCCATCCCAGCCCAGGTGGGGCCAGCAGAACATTACTTAGAGCAGGAACTGACCACACTGGGACTTCGTAAAGGAAGGAGCACACTATATTTAGCACTGGGCCCTTGACCCTTGTCTGAGTTATGTTGGATTTGTGCCCCGTGTTGAGTTAGTTAACCACCACAAGAGTGCAGGGCAAAAACCTTTGCATCTATCTACTGGACATACACAGTAATAATCTCTGGCTTACTCACAAATCTAGGTGTTTGTGCACTACAGTGCCAAATGAAAAATACTGAAACTGAATTACCCTTTTTTGGCACTGACTAGTCAAGTCTGATATGTTTGTTCATAATTGATATTTGATACAATTGTGCATAATACAAAATAATGATTGCATTCATGATCCAGGACAAATATGAAAAATAAGCAATACTTAAATAGACACAATAAGAGCATATCACACCACACACACACACGCACGCACGCACACACGCACGCTCACTCACCACAAATTCTGGTCACAAACAAATCTGCGTCAGTTGTGCTACTTCACTCTGATGATATGAATCAGAGTATAATTCTTTCTTGGTCTAGATTTTGTCGTAGTTTGGTTTTTGACTTAAGTGGGCTGGCAGATAGGGTTTTTTTATTGTCATCTTTTCATTGTTGTTGATTTGTTTTGTTATTGCTATGTATTCATTGTTGTTAACTTGCTTTTGGATTGTCATGTATTCTATTGTTGTAAAACTTTCTGTGTGTGTTCTTTTGATTGTTGTGTTTTTGTTGTTGATTTGTTGTTGTTGTTTTGTTTTCATTGTCCCTGATTTTGTCATGGTCTGGCTTTCTCGTTTGGTTGGCTAATAGACTGGTTTTAATTGTTTTTGTATTAATCACTTCTTATGAGAGGGAGAAGAGGGGGTGTATTTTCCTTCTGCACAATGTAAAGAGATCCATTAATAAAGTCACAGTGCAAAAAAGAAAAATTAGAGAAAGAGGAGCCAACCAAACAGGACCACTAAAAAGTACTGTCAAAGGTAGGCAAGATAAAACACAAATAATCAATGCTAGTTCTTAGCATGTGGCTCTTTAGCATCCACCCACCTTCCACTCAAGACTTCATTGAGGGGGGACAGGATAGCCTGGCGGTTAGATTGATGTGCACTGCACTCGTGATCTACTGACCCAGGTTCGAATCTTGTTCACTGTAGTTAACATCAGTGCCGACTCCACTTCCCACAAAAGTCCTTCGGATAAGACTACAAACCGAGGACCAGTGTGCAAATGCACGTAGAACATCTTGCGCACATGTTAAAACCCATTCTGCTTTTTGGAAGAGTAGGCCATTGTGTGCTGGTGGGAATGGATGACAAAATTGACAAAACTGCATACACACGGGGACTGGATAAAAATTTTAAAAAGCACAGGAATGCTTATTCCATTATCCTAGAAATAAAAGAATACATAGAAATAAAATAAAATAAACGATCAAATAACAGAAAGCTATTTGTGCATGAACTTCATCTCCAGTCTTAATCACAGGTGTTCCTTTCATCTGCCTGCTCATTGTGAGCATTCTGTATATTCTTCTTCATCTAAACTCAAACAGCAACTTTTGTTGCTTTTTATAAGAGCAAAAACGCATTTGTGCTGCCGTTAAGTGCCTGACAAGTCAGGCCAAGCCCATCTGACTTTGCTGTAATTTTTTATATGATTTTGGCACAAAATTACAAACACATTATCTTTATATTTTTCTTCATTGAATGCTCAAACAGCGGCTATTGCTTGTCCTATATGCGAAAATGCATTGCGCTGCCGTTGTGCGCCTGACAAGATCGGCCCAGCACATTTAACTCCGGCATAATTCTTTACATGAATTTTGGCACAAAATGACAAACAAATGAATTAAATCCAATACCATAAATAGAAGCATATACATGATCACCAGAGACAGCTGACATGTGATGAATAGCTAAAATAAAAATAATAATGTTAAAAAAATCCACTGAGAAATAAGCTGTTAGAAGACCACAAACATGTTCAGCTGAATAGTTATTTTCTCAGCCATAAGCAAACAGTTTATTTTGGAGGGAAAAAAACGGCTTTGGTTGTTTGTGCGTTCCCCAGCTTAACATTCTAGGGGTCACCCAGAATGCACACTCTGACTCGCTCATCCCACCTAGGAATCACTGAGAGATTGAAATTTGCATGAATGGCTGTTTCTAAGTACCTCGTCTTTGGACTTCTGAGGAATGGCTTCTGTTGCATAACAATGTCTACAAATTTTGGTTTTGTTTAGTTTTAAACTACAAAAGTGGACAGTGTTTCTTTTTTTTCAAAGCTTCACAAACCAGCAACAACAAAAACAACAAAAAAGCCCCAACAACCTCCCCCCTCCCCAAGCCAGATCTTATATCATAGAACCAGTTCCTTTTTTCAGTTTAAAACTTTTATCACCACATTTACTGATACTGTGTATCACCGAGTAATTTGGCTATCAACGTCTTTTGATTTTTTGGGGGTTAATATTACAAGCTGAAGATCAGGGATATCGAATCTGCTGTTTCAGTTCAGTTATTTGTTCATATATGTAAGTTATTACTGTAAAAACGAAGAGACAGGCAAACAAGAAACATTCAAATTTCAAACAAACACACAAACATCCATTTTCTGATTAAGTTGTTGCGCAGTCCCCAGCTTCAGCACTTTGGGGGTCAGACACATTATGCACTCACTCATCACACCTCTTAATCCCTCAGAGACTGTTAGGTACACACTGGATGAGAAGCTCTGCATGTACAGCCATTTTCAATGATTCCAGCCATATAGGCAGCCATACTCCTGACTTCAGAAGAATTTCTTGATTATGGGCAGTTACACACATGCAAAGCTGACTGCTGATAAATCTACTGCAGTCTGGTCAACTAAAACAAAACAAAAAATCAATACAAAGAAAGCCATGCACACACGCATGCATGCGCACACACTCACACGTACCTACTGGTCACAGAACCAGGGCCCCCAAAAGACCTCTACAGCTTACATTCATCCAACCACCTAAGCAAACACCTACCACAGCAAGCTTACAATTTTAAAAAATCTATGTAGTACAACTCCTGAATAACACACCAAAGCTTAACAAACCATCACGAAAAACGAACCCACCCCCACACACACCATCTTACTCTTTCAAACCCCAAACTTCACCTAACTCACTGCGGAATGAGCTGAGGCTTGGACCAATCGATGTCGTAGCTTAACTTGTGCACAGACCGTTTGGGCTTCACGGTGACGAACGGCGGTCCCGGAAGATCGTTGGTGTAGGAATACACGGCACATTTCTTGAACACGCAAGGGGACTCGCGCCAGGCGTAGCGAACTCCGACGATATACTGGCCCGGTCCACAGACCGTGCCGTCCAAAACTATGGCGGTGGCGTTGCTGCTCAGAATGGGAGAGGGCAGCCACCAAGCGGTTTTGTTTGTGCAGGTCTGTTCAGCGTTGAAAGTGCAGCAGAACTGCGACAGCAAATGTTTCATTTTATTTATTCTTTTATATCGAGGATAATGGATGGATCAGCATTTGTGTGCTTTTTTCGTTTTACATCCAGTCCCTGTGTGTATGCGGTTTGTAAATGTTGGCACACAGTTAGGTGCGGGTATGGGAGGTGGGGGAATTGTGGTTATGTTGTCAGTTGAGTGTGTGTATGCATAATGTAGAGAGAGAGTGTTGAGCGTCTATATGGGTATGTAGGTATATATATGTGCAAGCACACACACATGCATGCACGCACGCACGCACACACATGCACGCACACATGCATGCACGCATGCACACACACATGCATGCACGCACGCACACACACACATGCATGCACACACACAGACAGATGTGTAAATACTACACTACACTACAACACACACACTAACTACACTACACTACACCACACACACTACACTACACTACACCACACACGCTCTACTACACTACACTACAACACACACACTACACTACAACACACACACTACTACACTACAACACACTACATACATGCAACACACACACTGCACTACAACACACACTACACTAACTACAACACACACTACACTAACACACAACACACCACTACACTACACCTACAACACACACACTACACAACTACACTACACTACAACACACACTACACTACAACATGCTAACTACACTACACTACACCACTCTACACTATACACACTACACATACTACACTACAACACGCTACACTAGACTACTCTACACTACACCACTCTACACTATACTATACAACAACATAATCACAAGACTACACTTTCACTGTGCTACATGTCTACATTGCTACAGTGTAAAAACACACACGCAGGCATGCACACACGCACCCACGCACACACACACGTGGGGACAGGATAGCCTGGTGGTTTGAGTGATGCATATTGCACTTGTGATCTGCTGACCAGGGTTCAAATCTCCTTCAAGAGGATTTTCCCTCCGGAGTTTACATCAGTGCCAACTCAACTCTCCCTCCAAATCCTTTGGATGAGACTACAAACCAAGGTCCTGTGTGCAAACCCATGAAGAACATTTTGTGCACAGGTTAAAGCCTGTTCCGCTTTTAGGAAAAGTAGGCCTTTGTGTGCCAGTAGGAACGGATGACAAAATTTACAATATTGCACACACACCGGGGTTGGATATATAAATGCACATGAGTGCTTATTCCATTATCCCAGATATAAAAGAATAAAATGAATAAATAAATAAAAACATAAGTATCACACACACACGGTTTCTATTTTTCATGGAAAGATCACTGCATACTTAAACCCATACCTTCCTTTTCAAGAAAGGCACAGGGTACAGAAAGAAAGAAAAAAAGGAAAGAAGACAATGATAGACATAAAGACAAGAGTTCTTCAGTTCTTTGAATGCTAAGCAACTACTGTTGTCTGTCATATGAGCGAAAATGCATCGTACTGCCACGATTAAGCACCCAACAAGTCAGGCCAGGAGTGTCCGACTTTGACATTGCATGAGAGAGGATTATTATCTCCTAAATCTTTCAGGAAAAAAGGCAGGAGAATAGACCAAGAAGGCAGAAAACAGACAAGTAGGTGACAGAAAAAAAAAACGAACAAGGCAAAAAAAGCAAAAAGAGAGATGGAAAAAAGGGAATTCCTAGCACAGAACTTCTAGAAGGTGGAGATGCTATTTATACTGACAGGTCCCCCCACGGAGGAGAAAAAACAACAACAAAGAGATGGGATGGAAAAAAGAAGAAATTCCTCACTGAAAGTTTCCAGAAGGCAGGGCTACCTTTTAAGCCAACAAACCCTCAGCATCCCCCCACACAACTTGTCCACAACGCGCAAAGATGAAAACACTGACCTCAAATCCCTCTCGGCTGAGGACTTTGATGGCAGCGCCCTTGCCCGTGTCGTAGTCGAGGACAAGGTCCGCCCCCTGCTTGACGACGCTCACGGGCCGCGGACCTTGCACCACTGGCAGACCCGGCTTGTAAGCCACGGGCAGGGCAGACAGGAAGAGGCGGGCTGCCACGTCCTGCTTGTCTCGAGGGTGAATGCTGCACAGCACAGGGACAGCTCAGTGGTCACAGCACTCGCTTTCCCCCAGCCAAGTTAAGCAGTGTCCAGCGTGGTTACCACTTGGATGGGTGACCGTTTGCGCCACGCCTTGGCTTCAGTACAGTTCCCCCAGTTCCCCCAGCTGTCAATGGGTACCTGCCCTCTTTAGGGTCAGGGAAGGTAAAGCAGCGAGGGAGAGGAGATGGGCGCCGCCCTCAATACGCTGGCCCTAGAGAAGTGAGGTCTCTGATGCCTCGCTCCCCTACAACCTTATAGGTTATGGGACTCCTTTACCTTTTTTCCTTTTTACAGGCAAAATGACTCGACTCGACTCCATGCTCTCATCCCTAGACTACTGATCATGATCTCCCCAACATGTAGCAGTAGTAGTTGTTGTTGTTGTGGTGCATTCCCCAGCTTAACACTTTGGGGGGTCACCCAGAATGTGCACTCCGACTCACTCGTCCCCCCTGGGAATCACTGTGAGATTGAAAAGGCACACTACTGAATGAGAAGTTTGCGTGTATGGCTGTTTTTAAGTACCTCGCCATGTAGGCAGCCATACTCTGACTTCAGAGGATTTGTTCTCCTTTAGGGAGTGCAGATTGTTATGTTAAAAGCTTGTTATGGCTGAAGTGCAACCTCAACACATTGTACAACATAACAACATTTTAGTGTAGGCCTTGGCAATTAGCTGACATCAGTAACTGACACAGCTTTTGGCCTGGGCCAGCCTACAATGGAGCAACAGACCAGCTAGCTAGGCGCAGGGATTAGCTAGCGCCTTGGGTTATGGACTGGAATGTTTCATGGGCTCAAATCCCCACAAGAGTCATAGAGGGTGGGTTTTTTGTTGTTGTTTTTTTTAACTCCAAGCTGGTTCTTAACCAGAGTGAGTGTGCTGTGGCCTCACTGGGAAGACTGGGACCACACAGTCAAACCTTCATCCACTTTACGGATGTGAGTTTGAGAGTGTTGCTCAAATGACCTGACCAGCACTGCAGGTGTCTGTATCTCTTGGGGCCCAGTAGATGACAGGATGTATTATGATAGGAAGCGCAGAGTGCATCCCTGTCAAGTAGTCTCAAAGCACACGCACTTCCATAGCAGGAGTTAGCGTCAGTGCCGACTCCACTCTCCCCAAAAGTCTTTCGGATGAGACTATAAACCGAGGTCCTGTGAGCGAACACATGCAGAACATCTTGCGCACACGTTAACACCTATTTTGCTTTTCGGAGAGTAGGCCACTGTGTGCCAGTGGGAATGGATGACAAAATTTACAAAACTGCATACACTCCGGGGACTGGATGAAAGAAAAGCACATGAGTGCTTATTCCATTATCCTCAAAAAAAAAAGAATAAAATAAATAAATAAATACATTTTTAAAATAGCAGCATCATTCGTTCACCTACCTAACAAGTAAACCGAGAGGATCTGGGTTCGATTCCCAGCCTCACCCTTTCTTCTCAGTTTGACGAGAAAATCGAACTGAATGTCAAAGTCCTTCAGATGAGACTATACACCAGGTCCCAAGTGCAAATGCACGCAGAACATCTTGCGCACAGGTTAAAACCCCACTCTGCCTTTCAGAAGAGTAGGCCATTTCGTACCGGTAGGAATGAATGACAAAATTTCAACAATAACAAGAAAAGAAATAAACAAACAAAAAACCCAAATACATGCAGACAGGTTCATGTTCAGACACCATCCTGAAGTCGGAATGTGGCTAGCTAAGTAGTGGGGGTTGGGGAAACGGCCACATATACAAAAACCACACTATTGGTAAACCCAAGAGCTCTACCTGGGGAAAAAACCACATGCGCGCACACACACACACACACACACACTCACACTCACTCACTCAGTCCCATGTCCCAAAGGACGTAGGGGGGACATGAGAGAAGACGCAACAGAGATCTTTTGCCAACAACTCCCACCAAACCCAGGATTCAACCCCAGGATCCCTTGCTCTCTGACCAGGTGGGTTACTACTGCTGCTAAGCCAGCACACCACCTGCAGCTTGTCACACAGCGCCTCAAATCCAACCTCACTCCGCCAAAGAATGCAACATCTAGCGCGCCCTTTTCCTTTTACCTCCTCCAAGCATGCTCAGTTCCTGCTATCATCAGCACCACCTGGGCTGGAATGGGATGGGGTAAATATTTATTTATTTATTCTTTTATATCAAGGATAATGGAATAAGCACTCATGTGCTTTTTTTTTTTTTTTACATCCAGTCCCTGTGTGCGGGTTTTGTAGATTGCGTCATCCGTTCCCACCAGCACATAATGGCCTGTTCTTTCAAAAAGCGGAACAGGATTTAAAACGTGTGCGCGAGATGTTCTGCTTGCACATGGGACGACCTCGGTTTACAGTCTCGTCCGAAGGCCTTTAGGGGAGAGTGGGGTCGGCAGCTGATGATGATGTTAACTCCAGCTGAGAGCAGCTGAAGGAGGGAGGGGGGTGTACCTGAGAGGTGTGTGCTACAGACCTGCCCCAGGGCGAGGTGAAGTCAGGCAGGTCCATGGCCACGGCCATGAACACCTTCTTCAGGCGAGGGTTGGGCACGTAGCCGTAGTCTGCCGTCTGGTGCCACCGGATGTCGGGGAACCCCACTGTGATGGACATGTCTGGGCGGTACCCCGACAGCTGCAAAAAGAATGGTAAACGGTAAAGGAGTCCCATAACCTATAAGGTCGTAGGGGAGCGAGGCGTCAGAGACCTCACTTCTCTAGGGCCAGTATATTGAGGGCAGCGGCGCCCATCTCCTCTCCCTCGCTGCTTTACCTTCCCTGACCCTAAAGAGGGCAGGTACCCATTGACAGCTGGGTGAACTGGGGGAACTGTACTGAAGCCAAGGCGCGCAAACGGTCACCCATCCAAGTGGTAACCACGCTCGACACTGCTTAACTTGGCTGGGGGAAAGCGAGTGCTCCGACCACTGAGCTGTCCCGTCCCCAGCTGTGCCGTACAGAAAAGGGGTGGACCTCAACTACAGGCTCTTTCCCCTCTTAACTGCCAAGTGCAAGCGCACCCTATTTGCCCGAGATTATGATTCCTATGTACCACTTACTACGTTCATGTCCCTGTTATTCAGAAATTACTAATGAATAATCCTGATATTTTGCCCAATGACAGTATATATATTGTAGATTGCTTTCAGGCAAGCTAAAAATAGTTAGCATGATATTTCGGGACAAAAATGTATTTTAAAATGTTAAAAATAGATGAAAATACACTTTCTTCATCACCACTGTCATTGTGAGTACCCCCCACCTCAATAACGTCACACATAAAAAAACACTTTCTTCATCACCACTGTCATTGTGAGTACCCCCCCTCAATAACGTCACACATAAGTCGAGGCAAAATCTCAGTCGCGGTTCTTTTTTTTTTTTTTCTTCTCACCTTCACTATCTCCTGAATCATACACAGTCGTTTTCATCGCTGTCAGGATTATCTAAAATGTTTATTTGCCACTTCTTCAGCTGTGTAAAGTCATTGATACGTTCAATGAGAAGAGTCAGCCATTTTGAACAAGAACAGTCCAAGCAGTCATGCAAAACAACACAAAATATGAGCTAAAAAAAACACCATCATTTTTACCATGGTTTTGCAGCTGGATGTTCCCAAGAAACAGGAGAGTGATCTCCACTTATTCTGGAGTTCTTTCCCTTTGACTGTAGTCAAGAAAGCTGGCTTGCTTCGAAACCCCAGAAATTTTCCGGTTTGTTGAGGAATAGAGTGCACATTTAGTCACGGAAAATTTCCGGGGTGGGGTGCAGTCAAGCGGTTAATGAGCAGGTTTGATCTTCTCTAATGTATAAATGTGACGCTCCCCCACCAAATGAGTGGCTTCACACCTGACCCACTCTCTGCTAGGAGCCATTTTAGGCAGGTGGGGGTCAGGTTGTTGATTTTGAGATTTTGATGGATTATAAAACTATAGCCACTGTTCTACCTTGTAATGAAATATCAAGGCATAAGTTTGTGTCCTTTTTGCTTTAAAATGGGTTTTAAAACACCCAAGCCCTCATTTTGACCATTGTTTACAACGCAAAACTTGTCAAATTTCCCATTTTGTCACTTCCCGCAGTCTATCATTTGAATTTGTAAAAACTGTTCATAGCACTGTTCAATTTTCAACCTGTTTTTGGTACTGACCAGCCTTTTCATTGCAGATTAACAACAAGTCAATAACTGAAAACTGACTTGTGGGGCACTGCGACTCATTATGGGGTGGAGTGTCACACATATTACAAACAAAAGGGAGCAAATGCTTAGGATCTGTAACGGCCTTGTTAGACTCCAGTGTTTGTATAGTAAACCAAACCGAGCAGGCTCTGGCAGGTCTGCTCACAATCGCCGAGCTAGAAGACTGCCAAGATTGGATACATTCATCCCATAAGCTACAATTCTTCTGATAAAATCTTACACATACATCCTTGCACCATTCAAATCTCAAGTCCAAAAGCTTACCTACCTGGCTATAGCAGCCATAATTCAACAAGAACGGTGGATAAATGTTAATTATTATATCAAGTGATAATCCAATCCAATCCTGTTGTTTATAGCCCCGCCGACCACAGAGGCCATAGCAGGGCTGTTGTCACCTCGTCAAATTTGAAATCTCGGATTAAAACTGTGCAGCTATATACAGATTAAAACAGGGTATAACACCAACTCTACTGTCATTCCCTGCATCAACACCCTGCAAAGGTCAACCCAGGACGGGCACCGCGTTGTGAAAAAAACCATATCAGTCACACATAAATTAGTGATAGTCAGAATGTGGCTACCTTAATGGAGGGGAACAAAACGGTTGCACACGCTCAAATCTTCCCATTGGTGAGCCTCGCAGCTCTAGCAGAGGAACAGAAGAAAACTAAAGAGAAGAATATCAAGTAATGATTCCCTGTAGGGATGCCTGAGTCTGTCAGTATAAATAGCATCCCCACCTTCTGGAAACTCTGTGCTAGCAATTCCCTCTTTTCTATCCCTCTCTTTCTTTCTGCCTTGTTCCTTTTCTTCCCGTCACCACCTCCTTCTTGTCTATTTTCTGCCTTCTTGATCCATTCTCCTGCCTTTTACCCCGGAGAGACTTAAATGATAACCATTTTCTCCCGCACCAAAATCAGATGCACTGGACCTGACTTGTCAGGCGCTTAACGGCAGCGCAATCCATTTTTTGCTTAAATGACAGAAAACAGTGTTTGACAAAGAAGAAATATCAATTAATCTGTTAAAATTCATAAATACTGATTGATGCCATTACCTGCACTTCTTCTTTTTCTTCGTCAAATGCTCAGACAGTAACTATGTTGTCTGTTATATGAGAAAAATGCTGTTGCGCTGCTGTTAAACGCCTGACAAGTCAGGCCCAGCACATCCGACTTCGGCATAAGAGAAAATTGTTATCCTTTCAGTCTTTCTGGAAAAAAAGGCAGGAGACTGGACCAGGAAGGCAGAAAAATAGACAAGAAGAAGGGAGAAACAAAAAACAAGGAGAGGAGGTGACGGGAAGAAAAGGAACAAGGCAGAAACAAAGAAAGGGACAGAAAAGAGAAAGTTTCTAGCACAGAATTTCCAGAGTGGGGATGCTGTTTATACTGACAGGCCCCCCAGCATCCCCACAGGGTGACCCCATTACCTGCACAAAACCGAAGGGAAAGTCAGGTTTGGTTTGGTGGGAGGCAGCAGAAAACTTCAGTCGCCAGTCATCTATCATGGCAGGAAACGTGCAGTTGTAACGGTTCCTCATCACTGCCATGTCTGCATCAGCTTCCCCTGGTTAAAGAAGCAAAATAGACCCCACAAGGAAAGTGGAAATTGTCATACACATAATTATGATTTATATGTATAACCAAAGTTTATAGTTTATTAGCCGCTAGTCTACTTCACCTGTTAAAAAAACAAACAAACAAAACCACAAGGAAACTGGTAATCGTCATATAAATAATTATGATTGATATGTAACAAAATATTTACTATAGCTTCTGATTTTTACAAGGCACTTCTCCCGAAAACGTACCAAAACACACTTCCCAAACTGCTCAATAACTAGCAGATGTCATTCATTTATTTGATTCTTTTATTTCAAGGATAATGGAATAAGCATTCATGTGCTTTTTTACATCTAGTCCATGTGTGTATGCAGTTTTGTAAATTTTGTCATCTGTTCCCACTGGCATGCAAAAGCCTACTCTTCCAAAAAGCAGAACATGTTTTAATGTGTGCACAAGATGTTCTGCGAGCATTCGCACATGGGACATCAGTTTACAGTCTCATCCAAAGAACTTTTGGGGAGAATGGAGTCGGCACTGAGGTTAACTCCAGAGGAAAAATCCTCCTGAAAAATCTTATCAATCAATCATCACTACTGCTGCAACTGGACTGGCTAATGAGAATTTACAATGGTCAGAGGAAGTTTATCACATAATTTGTTGCAGTTTCATATTCGTTGCAGCCCCACCAAATAATCATTCAATGGAAATGGTGACAACGTCAGAAAGTGGACTACTGGCTCTGAGTGGAACGACTTGCTATGGAAAGCTGAAACCCACCAGTAGTGGAGGAAGCTGGTTGAAAAATCTTCAGTAGTGCCCCAAAACAGTCTAGTAGACTGCAAGATAGGTGAAAGTGAAGGTGAATGGTGGCAGCATTTGTTCATGTGTGAAATGCAGGATGAAGTTCATATCAGTTCAATGCCTGATGGCATTTCAACAAATGTGATCCATATATACTAGACACACCATGTCATCCAGTACACAACACCAAGCTGTGAAAAAAAGGTACTCTTTTTTCTTCTTCTTCGTCAAATGCTGAGACAGCAACTATCATCATCTGTCATACGAGCAAAAACACATTGCACTGCCATTAAGCGCCTGACAAGTCAGACCTAGCATATCCGACTTCAGCATGGGAGAAAAAATATTTTAAGTCTGTCTGGAAAAAAAAGGCCGGAGAATGGATCAAGAAGGCAGAAAATAGATGAGGAGGTGACAAGAAGAAAAGGAGCAAGGCAGAAACAAAGGGATAGAAAAGAGGGAATTCCTAGCACAGAATTTCCAGAAGGTGGGGATGCTATTTATAGTGACAGGCCACCCGGAAAGAAAAAAACAGTACTCCATATGGTATATCATTCTAATGAGAGATCAAGCTCAATAAATTATGATCCCCATTTGACACAATGTTCGGGCTGTTTTTAGCCACACATCAAATGAAGTGTATTAAAAATCTGGATCATGGTCACAAAGAAAAAAATACTGGTTTTTTAGGTTTGGAATCTTCCTGCTTCTCATTTTCAGCAATATGAACATGCCACCAGACAGCTTAGGAAGAAGTATCTCTCAAAAAAAAGAAAAGAAAAAGCGACGGATATGGATAGATAACACATGCATGCACACACACATACATGCGCGTGCACACACACTAACATCATTGAGTGCGGATAGACTTTAAACTGAACTTGGAACTTGAACAAAACACACATTCTCTCTCAATCTCTCTCTCTCACACACACGCATGCACGCACTCACACACACACACTCTCTCTCTCTCTAACATTGGACAGACTTTAAAGTGAACTTGAACACACACACACTCTCTCTCTCTAACATTGGACAGACTTTAAACTGAAATTGAACACACACACACACACTCTCTCTCTCTCTCTAACATTGGACAATGGGCAGATGGCCTGGCTCATTAAATTATTTGACTTTGACTTGACTTGACTTTGACTCTAACATTGGACAGACTTTAAACTGAACTTGAACACACACACACACACTCTCTCTCTCTCTAACATTGGACAGACTTTAAACTGAACTTGAACACACACACACACTCAATCTCTCTCACTCTCTCTCTCTCTCTCTCGCTGTGCACTCACCTTGATACCAG
The DNA here is from genome assembly GCA_028751875.1 of Rapana venosa. NCBI lineage: Eukaryota > Metazoa > Mollusca > Gastropoda > Neogastropoda > Muricidae > Rapana > Rapana venosa. The sequence goes on from CM054145.1 coordinate 5,427,330, forward strand.
ATGGCTCCATAGATGGTCAAGTTGAGCAGTGGATGCACCATAGCGTTCCAGAGAACTGTATTGCTGCCTGGACCCAGCAGAGTGGTGTAGAACTCATCGGGTCTGCCAAACACAAGATTGGTTCACTAGTAAGTATTATGAGTGTGTGTGTGACTGAGTGAGTGAGTGTGTGAGTGAGTGAGTGAGTGGGTGAATAGGTGGGTGGATTGGCGAGTAGGTTGGTGAGTGAGTGAGTGTACGTGCGCGCAAGCGTGCATGTGCATGTGTGTGTGTGTGCGAGTGAAAATCAATGTCTGGAAAGCAGCTACCTTCATGGTGGACAAAAACAGTCGCATACGCAAAACCTCGCCATCGGTGAACCTCTGAGCTCTAGCCGAGGAATGGGAGCACCCCCCTCCGAGGAATGGAGACACCCCCCTCCAGAATGGCACCCCCCTCCCCGCCCCCCCCAATGGGACCCCCCCCTTCCCACCCGCACCCCCAATGGGACCCCCTTCCCACCGCACCCCCAATGGGACCACTCCCCCCCCCAAAAAAAACCCCAACAACAAACAAAATAACCCAACATGGTTACGACACATGCAGCAGAGCACACACAGCCTCACACACCTGCTCTCCTCCTGGCTCTCCTTCACCCCACACTTGAGAATTCCATTGAAGAAGTTTTGAACAATGTTAAGTTAACAATTGACATTGCCAAAGGTTTTTTGTTAAGTCCTATAGGGCATTTGTTGTAGTTCTTTTCTACTTTCAATTTTTTTATTGTTATTATTATTTTTTAAATTTCTCTTCTTGATCAGTTCATGTTAAGATCACTATTTTTGTGTGTGTTGGTTATTACTATTCTGTACACACATGAGCACGCACACGCATGCATGCAGGGACACACACACACACTAAGTAGATCTCTCCCCCCCCCCCCCCCTCCCACCCTTCGCTCTCTCCCCCACCCCTCTCTCTCTCTATCTCTCTCGCTTACTCTCGTATTCAGTCTCCTACTCTCCTCTCTATCTCTCTGGCTCACTCTCGTATTCAGTCTCCTACTCTCCCTCTCTATCTCTCTCGTATTCAATCTCCTACTCTCCCTCTCTATCTCTCTGGCTCACTCTCGTATTCAGTCTCCACTCTCCCTCTCTATCTCTGGCTCACTCTCGTATCAGTCTCTACTCTCACTTATCTCCCTCTCTGCTCCTCCGTATTCAGTCTCCTACTCTCCCTCCTATCCTCTCGTATTCAGTCTCCTACTCTCCCTCTCTATCTCTCTCGCTCACTCTCGTATTCAGTCTCCTACTCTCCCTCTCTATCTCTCTCTCTTGCTCACTCTCGTATTCAGTCTCCTATTTTAGGGTTGTCTGGTACCACTTTACGTGAAGACTTCTCACACACCTGCTCTGCTCCTCCTGGCTGTCCTTCACCCCACACTTGGCCAGGGCGTCAGGCGAGGACCAGGCTTCCACAGGGGTGCCTCCCCAGGTGGTGTCGATCAGGCCGATGGGGTAGCCGCGCTCCTTGTACAGCCGCTTCCCAAACAGCCAGCACACCGCCGAGAAGTAGGTGAAAGGACTCTTGCCCACAGTGGCTGCCACCAAACAACAAAGGGGTCCTTGCTGCCTTCGTCAAACGCTCAGCCAGCATATCTATCTTCTTACAACAAAAAAAGGGTTGTCGGCTGCCGCGTTATGCACCTGATGAGTCAGCCCAGCACATCTGACTTCAGCAAGGGAGAAATCTTAAAGTCTTTCTGAAAAAAAAAATGGCAGGAGAATGGACCAAGAAGGCAGAAAAGAGATCGAAAGGAGGTGTGGTGCAGAAGAAAGGAACAGGCAGAACACGAGGAGGGCTGAAAAGCGAATTCCTGGCAACAGGCAATTTCCAGAAGGTGGGATGCAGTTATACTGACAGGGCCCCCAGAATCACATGGGGAAAATTTTCCTTGTGAGGTCAAAGCCATTTCAGGTTTTTGAAAAGCTGTTTCAGATGGATCAGTAGTTCTTGAGGGTATCACACCTTGCCTAGAAAGTGAAAACTCCGGGTTCGAAATGTGTGGCGGTTCAATCCCCGCTTGTGTCTGAAATTTGTCTTCAAACCACTAGACAGTGAGTCTGGGTGCTAGTCTTTCAGATGACATAATAAACCGAGGTCCCACGTGCAGCATGCATTTAGCGCATGTAAAAGACCCCACAGCAATCAAAGAGTTTTCCCTGGCATAATCTAAGAAAAAAGCACCGGTAGGAAATGAATATGCATGCAGAAAAAGAGAACAAAAAAGAGGGTGGGCTGCTTTGTAGGCAAAATGCTTCAACCAGGAGAGAACAAGCTGAGTTTATGGAAGAGAATCTTCCGTGACAGAAATGATATACAAACAATACAAGCACTGTCAGACTGCAGACCGACGTTACCCTACAGTCCTAAATACAGGACTTTAGGTACCTACAATTCTTTGTTTCCTTTGTCACAGAAGCTATTTGTAATGGCCACATGCTTTAATCAAGAAAATGTAGCAAATCGAACACGTTCGTTCTTGTTCGTCACATGCCAGAAAGGCAACTATTATTTCTGGTATCGAGTGAAAATGTGTTCAACACTCCGTTAAGCGCCTGACAAGTCATGCCAAGCAATCCGACTACTGGCATGGGAGAAACTGTTATCTTTGAATTTATATGGAAAAAAGGCAGGAGACATGAACTTAAGGCAGAAAACAGACAATCAAGAGTGGTGCAGGAATAAAACAAAGCACGTAGAAAAGATAGGATCAGAGAAAGAGGAAATTCTAGCATAAATTTCCAGAAGGTGGGGATGCTGTTTTACTGACAGGTCCTGGATTGCTTCCCCACCTAACAGTTAATAGCTAACTTCACCAACACCTGTTTGCACTATCCTCTCAAGTGCACCAAATGTGCCATCCAATAGGTTCCACTCACACTCAGAACATGCTGCATTTTCATCAGAATCAATCACGCAGCATTCTTCTCATCTCGTTCTGCTTATATCTACAACAACAAACTATATCAACTGCAACTACTTCTGCAGTTTTTCTGCTGTTGCAAGACAGAATGTGGCAACCTTAATGGTGGGTAAAAACACCTGCATACGCAAAATCTCACCATTGGTGAGCCTTACAAACTCTAGCCAGAATGGAAAAAAAAATCTTTTCATCAGTTACAGTTTCGTGAGATGCTGGGTAGGCCTGCCAGTATAAATAGCATCCCCACCTTCTGGAAATTCTGTGCTAGGAATTCCCTCTTTTCTATATCTCTCTTTTTTTGTTTCTGCCTTGTTCCTTTTCTTCTTGTCACCGCCTTCTCATCTATTTTCTGCCTTCTTGGTCCATTCTCCTGCCTTTTTACTAGAAAGACTTAGATTTTCTCTCCCTTGCCGAAGTTGGATGCGCTAGGCCTGACTTGTCAGGTGCTTAACAGAAGCGCAACACATTTTCACTCATATGACAGATAACTCCACTCCCCCTACAAGTCCTTCAGACGAAACTATAAACCGAGATCCCCTGTGTGAACGCACGCAGAACATCTTGCGCACATGTTAAAACCTGTTCCACTTTTTAGAAGAGTAGGCCATTGTGTGCCAGTAGGAAGAGATAATAAAATTGACCAAACTGCATAAATACGGGACTGGTGTAAAAAACAAAGCTACAAGTCTTATTCATAATTTCTCGAAATAAAATAAAATAAAATATCTATCTCTTGGTTATATCTCCCCACCCCCACTTCTCTTCTCTCTCTACTCTCATCTCTTCCCCTCTTCTACTGTGACTTACTAATGGGGAAGACCAATGTTCGGCCACACTACAGGTCTGCAGGGCATGTAGCAAACTCCATGCGACTGTGAAAAAGGCAATCTTTGTACGGCTGGCAGTCTTCAGCTCCTGCGACGCATTGAAGATCAGTCACGCATAACTGTTAAATCTGTTAGATTAGGTTCAAAGACACCGTTTCTTCTTGTCATCTTCTTTTCAAAAAAGTCTCATGTCTGCTTCTAGCTTACACCTGACTTTTTGCCAGAGAGAGAAGAGAGAGAAGTGGATGGAGAGCAGAGAGTAAGGGTAGAGAGAGAAGGGGAGAGAAATGATGAAATGAGAGAAGGGAGATGGGAGAGAGAGAATAGAGGAGAGAGGATAGAAGAGAGATCGATGGTGAGAGAGAGAGGAGGGAGTGGAGAGGAGGGAGAGAGGAGGGAGTCAGGTTGAAGAAGAGAGGGAGTGGGAGAGAGAAGGAGGGAGGAAAGAGATAGGGAAGGAGAGAGAATAGGCGAGGGAGAGGAGAGAAGGGGGAGGAGAGAGGGGAGGGAAGAGATCTCTAATCTAAATTTTAATTACATGCTTTAGCAAATAACTTTGAGGCAAAAATGAAGAGGCAAGAAAATGAAGTATTATTTCTCCCAAACTCTGATACAACTTTGCACAATACCTGGTATCACTCCAAAACTGATCCCTCTTGAAATGTATATCCAAAATCAGAACAAATAGAGGCGACTAGTACAAGAATCAAACAAAGCATAGCTAAAAACGGAAAGGCCCGTTAACACATTTTTTGAAAAGTTACTTGATATGTCATCTAACTTATCACATACAAACTACCAACATCAAGCAATCTAAGTCAACAGTCGATTATTAAGCCTACCATACTAGTGCATTTTCAAATAGTTACAGTCACTAACAAACTTTGCATTGTATAAAAGCATTCTCCACAAAAACGTGACCAATAACATGTCAGCCTAAGCTATGTCAAATAAACCCACCTGTACTTTTGTGCCAGAGAGAGAAAGAGAGAAAGGTGGGAATGAGAGTATTGAGAAAAAAGAAGTGGGAGAGAGAGAGAAGGGAGAGAGAGAGAGAGAGGAGAGGAGAGAGAGAGAGGAGAGATGGGAGAGAGAGAGAGAGAGAGAGAGAGGGATAGGAGAGAGGGGAGTGGAGGAGGAGAGAGAGGAGAGAGATGAGGAGGGAAGAAGGAGGGGGAGGGGAGAGAGAGGAGGGGGAGGGGAGAGAGAGAGGAGGGGAGAGGGGAGAGAGAGATGAGGGGGGAGGAGGAGAGAGAGATGAGGCGAGGGGAGAGAGAGAGGAGGGGGAGGGGAGAGAGGAGGGGGAGGGAGAGAGAACTCTGAACTCTGAAATTGTTTAATGTACATTGGCTTTAGGCCACAATACACTTTGAGGGGCAAAAATGGAAGAGGCAAAGAAAATGAAGTATAATTTCTCGTAAACTTTGATACAACTTTGGCACAATACCGTGGTATGCACTCAAAACTGGATCCGCTTGAATATGTATATTCCAAAATCAAAACTAAATAGAGGCTGACGTAGACCAAGAATCAAAACAAAGCATAGCTAAAAATGGAAAGGCCCGTTAACACATTTTTTGACAAAGTTATACTTGATATGTCAATAACTTATCACATACAAACTACCAACATCAAGCACATCATTAAGTCATGACAGTTCAGATTATTAATAGGCCTACTCACTAACTTGTGCATTTTCAAAATAGTTACAGTACTCACAAACTATTGCATTCTATAAAAGCATTCACCACACCAGAGAAACGTGCCCACCAAATACAACCATGTCAGCCCTAAGGCTAATGTAATATAAACCCAATCCTGTAGGCAAAAATATTATACAATACTATGCTAATTCATGTCATGCAACATTCTAAGTCATATAGAGAGAAAATGGGTGGGAATTGAAACCTTGCAAGATGTCACTTGAGAAACAATAATCATTAACCCCCTGTTGGGAGAGAGAGAGAGAGAGAGAGAGAGAGAGAGAGAGAGAGAGAGAGAGAGAGAGAGAGAGAGAGAGAGAGAGAGAGGAGAGAGAGAGAGAGAGAGGGGGGAAGGGGATAGAGAGAGGGGGGGAGGGGGGGAAGGAGATTAATTTATTACTTTTTCATTTATTCTTTTATTTTGAGGACAACGGAATACACACTTATGTACTTTTTTACCTCTAGTCCCCGTGTGTATGCAGTTTTGCAAATTTTGTCATCCATTCCAGGCGAAAGAGAGATAGAGAGAGAGTGTGTGTGCTCTCTATCCATAAGAAAAAAGGGAGGCTGTGCATACTGGTTTGGCCTGCTTGTTTTAGATACACAAAAGCTGCCTTATCCTCCAGCTCTCGCGCACAGCAGCATGTAGGACTTCTAGAGATGAAAAAGAAGGGGACACCTTCTACTCCACCGTTTATTTTTGCACTGACCACGCACACAGTGAGAATACAATGCATTACCAAGAAGATTCACAACCCCCAAATTGTACCTGATCTGTAGAAAACTGCATGTTGGACTGTCCGGAACACACCCACACATCCCCGAACAGGATGTCACGGATGGAGATTTGGGCTCCATCGTCGGCATAGGCGTCAATGGTGTAGGGTCCACCAGCAGGTATGGGGTCCAGAGTCGCCTTCCACACCCCCACGTCAGAATAGGGCCCCGGTACTACATCTGCACCTTGTGTGTAGGTCTTGTTTGGCCCTGAAACCTGAAAGATTAAGAGGTTTTAGAGAGATGGTTGTATATATATATATATATATATATACATATATAGTCTTAGACTATAAACCGAGGCCCCATATAATAATAATAATAATGTATGGAATTTATATAGCACTGAATCTTGTAAAGTAAACAAATCAAAGCGCTTGCATTCAAATCATTCACAGCGTGCAACCGTCCATAAATATCAAGATAAACAAATATCAAATTTATACACACAACACACTTAGGTGGGGGTGGTGGAGGTGAAGGTAGCTATTGAAAAGTAGGAACAGATAACAGGGGAAGATCTCAAGTAGAGTATAAGTGCGTTTTGAGGCTAGATTTGAAACGCATGCAGAACATCTTGCACACACGTTAAAAACCCATTCCGCCTTTCGGAAGATTAGGCCATTGTGTGCTGTGGGAGCGGGTGACAAAGCAAAAAACCCCAGCATGCACACAGGTGTCGTGTTTAGACACCATCCCAGAGGTCGGTCGGATCTTAAGAGCTGTATACAGCATCGTTCTGGCAACTCCTTCGATGGCACTGGAACCATGTGTATCGGCGACTGCCTTTCCAATGGACCATTCCAGTGATATGGAGAGAGGAAGGGGGGGAAGGGGGGTCTGCTGCATGACTAACAGCTTACCTCCATACGTACTTACCCAGGCTTTGCGCTCTGGAGTATAAACACCTAGAGAGCAACTCCAGTCTTATGAGACTGACAGATGCCTACTACTAAACTAGTATAAGTGTAGATAGAACAATGACTGAACAATCAAGCCTTTCACTGCTCCATCCATTGCATAGTACCAATACTCACTGACAGCTGGTGGCTAAGGGGTGTTTGGGGATTAGTAGTGAGGTTGTTTTGATAATAGTCATGATTGCTATCAGTATCAGAATCATATACCCCTACCTTGCCAAAGTCAAATGTGCTGGGCCTGACTTGTCAGGCACTTAACGGCAGCGCAACACGTTTTCGCTCATATGACAGACAATATACCTCTACCTTGCTGAAGTTGGATGTGCTGGGCCTGACTTGTCAGGCGCTTAATGGCAGCGCAACGCATTTTCACTCATATGACAGACAATAGCTGCTGTCTAAGCATTCAAAGAAGAAGAAGAAGAATATATACCTGTACTTGGTGTTTATAACATTTTGTTTTTTGTAAATATCAAATTCTATTTACTCCTCTCTGGCTTCTCTTCCCTTCCTCATCTGCTTTCTCCCAGTGCTACATGTCAGTGTTTCACTTGAACATGCAATGAACCGAATCTGAATAATCAGTGATGATCTATTCTAAGTATGCCAAACCTGTTCACCTTGATAATAATGCGGTCTCCCACATCAGGGTAGGTTCCCCAAACGACAGCCTGCTGAGGAGCCTGCTGCAGCACCATGTGGTCATTGTAGTAGGAGGCAAAGGCCAGTCTGGCAGAAGCACCACTCTTTAGGGGGGGAGGGTGGTCCCTGCTGCGAGGTTGGTACGCTGAAATGGAGAATAATGCTTGCAAGTTGTATATAATACACACTACTCAGTCTACTGCAAAAGCTGAAGCAAAGGTGACACAATAAAGAAAAAGGGTAAAGTCAAGTCTAGTCAAATCAAGTCAAAAACACATTAATCATCCCATGAAGGGCAATTACAATACAGACAGGCACATTGATACGTATTATTATCTCAGAAAACACAAGAAAGCTAACACAGTAACAGTAACATTTCATATTGGTATGAACATTCCATATTGGTATGAACATTCCAAAATAACTTCGTTCAAATAAAAGTATCACTATCAGTCTATCACATTCAGTTCACACCACACACACACACACACACAAATACAAACACACACCACACCAATGTACATAGGAATACAATGGGTTTTTGTTTTTTTTAAGCCATTGATTGGAAAGGACATATAAAATTATTTTTGAGTGCATGCATGCATGAACTCAAACACGCATGCATGCGTGCACACACCTATATATATACACGCACAATACATGAACAATTTTATATAGACCATTGACAAGAAAAGACAAGAAAACTTACACACACACATGCATGCACATACACCTATACACACACTTCAAAAATCATTTAACTTGATTTAAACCAAAAATAGGATATATATAGCTACTTATTTTCATGAGCATGCACACACACACAGTGACACACACACACACATTGACAATCTGAATCAGGGAATGTAAAACTGTTTAGTCAGTGCTGTTGTGGATTTAGAATTCGAATGACTGGAACAAAATAATTTTTCTGTTTGTTTTGCTGTTCGAGCAACGAAAATGGCTTCTAAGGTAAAAAGATCTTCCCATAACGAGGGAGTGAGGCATCAGAGACCTCAGCTTCTCCAGAGGCCAGCATATTAAGGGCGGCGCCCATCTCCTCTCCCTGGCTGCTTTACCTTCCCTGACCCTGAAGAGGGCAGATCTATACCCATTTACAGCTGAGTGAACTGGGGGACTGTACTGAAGCCAAGGCATGCAAATGTTAACCCATCCACCTGGTAACCAGGCTCAATGCTGCTTAACCTCAGCTTGCACAATGCATGCATACAATTTTTATTTTTTTTAAACAGAACTGCCTAACATACACAAATTAAAGTTGAATCAAGCCTTACATTATTTGTTACAGAATCAGAGAATGTAATAATAGTTCATTACAGACAGAAAATACTGTTGCTGACAATTAATGCTGGACAAAAACATGCAAACTGAACTAAATAATGAATTGGGCAAAATCAAGGTTGAGCTGTGCCCTAGAAGTAAAACAAAATTTTAACACAGAAATGTTCCCCAAGTGTGCAAGCATGTTTGCATGGTGTATAATTATGTATACATACATATTATACATGTGTGGATTTCTTTGCATATGTAATGTAGCGTATGGAATTTGGAATCCACAAGTGGTGGCGAAAGCTGCAAACTTAATTATTATGCAAGGTGTTATACATCCCGTTTTCTTTTCCGATGAAGGAAACTGTGCAATCAGCATCTGATTTGTCTACGTTTATTTCCTGCGTAAAATAGCTTTACTGAAAGTGTACGTGTATACATATTATAAAGACCACACAGATCTTCTCAACAGGCTTCTCTTCACAACTTTTTGCTATGGTAACCGAAGCGGCTCGATTGCTTCAAAACAAAGCACAACAAACACAAACTACCCCCCCCCCCCCCCCCAAAAAAAAAAAATAAATAAAAATAAAATGGCGCCATATAAGTGTAGCTCACCTGTGGGATCTAGCTGCATACGCACGACATCACTGGCGAGATTAAGGCGTGCATAGCTCTGGGAAAGTATACACAAAGTTACGATACAGTTCAGCAGCTTCATGTCTGCTATAGCCTAGGCCCTATGTTGTGGTCTGTAGAATGATCAGCAGTGGATTGCGGAATCACAAGAACGGAGGCTAGGCCTATAGGTCTAGCTTAAAGTCATGTGGTAGTCATGTTATGGTCACGTGACTTTGCGTTAGACCCCCCCCCCCCACCCCCCCCAAATTATAGTCATGTGCTCGAAAATGAGATGTGTTAAAATTCATTATAGAATCGCAACAACACTATCAACAAGATTCTCGCTTTTGTGGTGTGTGTGTGTGTGTGTGTGTGTGTGATAACAGGCAAAAATCATCATAGGTAAAATAAAATGAAACACTAGAACACAATTGCTAGGCCTAATGTCCAACCTAAATTAAACCAGCAACTGGACTTTGAAGCCAACATTCCTCTGTGTGTGTGTGAGTGTGTGTGTGTGGGTGGGTGGGCGGCGTCGTGCGTGCGTGTGTGTGTGGGGGGGGGGGAGGGGGGGGCGCTCGTGCGTGCGTGCGTGTATGTGTGTGTAGGCCTGTGTGTGTGTGTGTGTTGTTGTTGTTATTGCTGTTGCTTCGAGATTACCTCTGTTCACTCACAGTGATATTAGAGGATGGGAAGGGTGTTGCAAATTCGGGGATGTAAGTCTATGCTGGGTAAGGCATGCTTGTGTTTCCCTAATCCAGAACACTGACATATTGCTAGGTTCTTTGGGTACAGCTGTGAGGTTCACCAATGGTGAGACTGTTTGCCTATGCGGCCAATCTTGTCCCCCACCATTTAGGTAGCCACATTCTGACTTTAGGGATGAACACTGATATGACTTACAGGATATTTAACATGCATATTTGATCTTCGGAGGCACCGTGGTCGAGTGGTTTAGGCGGTCAACTCGTGATCCAGAGGTCGCGGGTTCGATCCCCGCTCGGCTCGGTGTTGTGTCCTTGGGAAAGACACTTTACTCCTATTTTCCTCACTCCACCCAGGTGTACAAGTGGGTACCAGCTCTGTTGGGGAAGTATCTGGCGACAGACTAGCGTCCTGTCACAGGGGTGGTGAAAAACCATCAGTTCGCTTAACGATACAGAAACCGGGATAAGCTCCGGCTCTATGGGCCTTCTGGCTCGAAAGAACATACTTTACTTTTTATTTAATCTTCTGCATGTGTAAATACATGAAGGGAATTAAGGCACTGGCAGGTCTGCACTTGACGTTGACGTGGGAGATCGTAAAATTCCCACACTTGATTCGCCAAATGCCGCCAAGATTCAAACCCACAACTTCGTGGACCCATGGGATTAATGTAACAGTTGTAACCACTTGGCCATTTCGTCCATCACAACAGATGGAAGTTGGGAACAGATGACAATTTACAAAACTGCATACACACGGGGACTGGATGTAAAAAAGCACATACGTGCTTATTCCATTATCCTCGATATAACAGGAAAACAACAACAACAAGAAAAACCACACAAATTGAAATACAGATCATTGATCTAAACAAGCTAGATAAATGAATAAATAAGAACAGACAGAAAGAAGACTACACTACCAAACCATTCAGCTATCATCAGCTGACCTAAATTTCCCACTGACTAAGATGAACACAATGGCAGGTTTGGTGTAATGCGAACTAAAACCTTGTTGTGATGGTCAATGGAGGGATGAGTTTGGTATTGTCCCAGGCTTGCCAGCATAGCAAATGTTGATAACAGTCCTCACATTCATCTCCTGATTATGGAGTTCAGGGATCAAGGGCTTTGGGTTGATGTCAAGCCAAAATATTTTAACCCAGGCCAAAAGCTGTGTCAGTTATTGATATAATCCGAGTGTTAAGACCTATATTAAAATGTTATTATGCTTCCAAATGTTGAGATTGTCGTCAGCCATAACAAGCTCTTAGCAAAAACAAACTGCACTCTCCAATGTATTTTTCTTGTGTCTTTCGAGATAATAATACTCATCAATGTGCCTGTCAGTTTTGTTATTACCCTTCATGGGATGATTAAAGTGTTTTTGACTTTGACGTGACTTGACCTTTAAATGGAAAAAAATGGCTAAATGTTAAAAGCTGTGTCAGTTATTGATGTAAAAAAAGAAAAATGACAACATCTGTGTCAGTTAATGATGTAAGAAAAGAAAAATGACAAAATCTGTAAAAGGTATTAATGTAAGAAAAGAAAAGAGACCAAATCTGTAAAAGGTATTAATGTAAGAAAAGAAAAAAAGACAAAATCTGTAGAAGGTATTAGTATAAGGGGGAAAAAAGACAAGATCTGTAAAAGGTAAAAAGGTATTAATGTAAGAAAAGAAAAAAAGACAAAATCTGTAAAAGGTATTAATATAAGGAGGACAAAAAGAAAAAATATGTAAAAGGTATTAATGTAAGAAAAGAAAAAAAAAAGGGAAAAATATGTAAAAGGTATTAATGTAAGAAAAAACATCTGTGTTTGTTACCGATGCAAGAAAAGAAAAATGACAAAACCTGTGTCAGTTATTGATGCAAGAAAAGAAAAATGACAAAACCGGCTCTATCAGTTATTGATGGATTTGTTTTGGTGGTCTTTCTGTTCCTCAGCTAAAGCTCTGAGGTTCACTGGTGAGATTTTTGCATATGTGACTGTTACCCCCCCCCCCCCCATTTAGGTAGCTGCATTCTGTCTTCAGAGATGGTGTCTAAACATGACACCTGTGTGCACGCTGGGATTTTTTTTCATCAGATCCTATCGGCACACAATGGCCTACTCTTATGAAAGGCAGAACAGGCTTTTAACGTGTGCACAAGATGTTCTGTCTGCATCGCACATGGGGCCTCGGTTTATAGTCTCATCTGAAGGACTTGGACATTCAGTTTGATTTTCTCAAACTGGGAAGAAAGTGTGAGGTTGGGAATCAAACCCAAACCTCATGTTGGAAATAGAGTGCCAAATGCCTATATAAAAATGTTGTTATGTTGTAAAATGTTGTTATGTTGTAAAATGTTATGTTGTAAAATGTTAATCTCCAGCCACGTGAAACCTTTGTGTACACTCTCCTTTTGAGAAGAAAAAAATCCTCTGAAGTCGGAGTATGGCTGCCTAAGTAGCGAGGTATTCAAAAAGAATTGTACAAGCAAACTTCTCATCCAGCATGTATTTGCAATCTCACAGTGATTTCCATGAAGGATGAGTGAATCAGAATGCATATATACGTTCTGGGTGACCCCCAGAGTGTTAAGCTGGGGAACATGCAACAACAACAGCCACAAACCAGATAGAATTTATTTCAAACTCCTCACCTCATCCAATGGAAACTTTGTTTGGGGATAATAGTTGAAGGTTTTTGAGTGTTCAAGCCAAAGTTTTATTTTGTTTTTAGACTAATTGCATGTCCTAACATATTTGCAGGCTTTAAAAAGGTAAAGATGTCTCATAACCTATAGTCGTTGGGGAGCGAGGTGTCAGAGACCTCAGCTTCTCTAGGGGCCAGCATATTGAGGGCGGCGCCCATCTCCTCTCCCTCGCTGCTTTACCTTCCCTGACCCTAAAGAGGGCAGGTACCTATTTACTGCTGGGACTCTACTGAGGACAAGGCACACAAACGGTCACCCATCCACTTGGTAAACACGCTCGATGCTGCTTAACCTAGCTTGGGAGAGCTTAACCTAGTTCCTGTCTTAGACCTTAGTTTGGGATAGCAAGTTACTCTGACCACTAAGAGGCATATACCTGTTCGTGGACTTACATGAGGCATTCACACAAGTCAAATTCCTTCAATTCCCCTTTGTGGGCATAAAGCGCTTACTCCTGCTAACCTGGCACTATCACACCAAGATGATTCCACTTACATCCATAAATGTCGGATTATTGGCCAATATCCTAGCGACTGTGTATTTGCTTGCTGTTTTTTTATGTGCCTGTTTCTGCCCACCATGAAGGTAGCTGCAGTCCGACTTTAGGGATATAAATCATCATCATCAACCATTACACCCAGTGCTGTGTAGGGCAGCAACAAAGCGCTTCCACTCCTGCCTATCCTGGGCCAACCTAGTCACTGATCCCCAAGAGTGCTGCATGGCCTTCATCTCACTTTCTACAGTCCTCCTCCATGTTGCTTTTGGTCTTCCTTTCATTCTCCTTCCTTTTGGGGTCCAGTGCAATGCTGTTCTTGTGATTGACTGTGGTCTCTCAGAGGATGTCCCACTCCACTTCCACCGTGTCTGGTGATGATGGTTCCCATGTCTTATGCCTGCATCTCCGTAGAAGGTCTTCATGGAGATCTTCCTTGCCAAAAGATCTGGAGAATTTTCGGAGCATATGGTGTGAAAGGATCGAAGTTTTGGTAAGATCCGCTTCCGTCATCCTCCGCACTCAGAACGACAGGAGTGTAGATACAACAGCTCTGGTATAGCTTCAGCTTGGTGTTGGTGCTGTACTGGTGATCTCCACTATTGTTCATCCCTAACACACTCCTGGCCTTGCCAGTCTGTTGTGATGTCTTTTTTTGTGCCGCCCTTGGTTTGATGATGCTGCAAGGTATGTGAACTTCTGTCTGGCGCAGTCAGTTCCATTCACTTTCACAGGGCTGGTGTGTTCACATTGAGCAACATTGTCTCTGTTTTACTTGTGCTAAATACAAGCCCCACTTGCTGTCCGAATGTATTGAGTCTGCTGGTCTTCTCCTGGATATGTTGGTGTGTGTGGGACAGCAGCGCCAGGTCATCCGCAAAGTCAAGGTCGTCTAGTGTTGAGAACAGGCTCCAGCGAATCCCTCTTGGGGTGTCTTCTTTCGTCTTCCTCATCACTCAATCAATGGCCAGATTGAAGAGAACTGCCGACATCACACATCCTTGTCTTACTAGGGATATAAATGAACAGTTCAAATTTGCTTGTGATATTTGGTCTTGGTGTATTAACGGGCGTTGTGGAGCAAAATAGTACCATAGTGATTCATCTCTGATTTATTAGACATTCAAAATTTTTAATATCCCAAAACTTTATTATCTCAGAGACAGAGAAATTCTGGTGGGTCACGAGCCATACATGAAAACAATAAACATGTAAACATAATATAAACACACACACATACACACACTATCCAAACAGCAGCACTCACCCATCATAAGATAAAAAGTACCCACACATCAGCAATACCTCAGCCAGTCATAAACTCTCCCAAGTAAAATCACTAATACTCATGTGCGCACCAGTAAACCCATGCATCCACACACTTACACACAGCCGTGTGCGCGCGCACACACACACACACACATTGGAAACATTTGCATGTATGCGCACATGTTTATAACATAAGCCACAATTGCGCACGCATGTTTATAACATAAACCAAATGTTGTATGTGTTTTTTCTAATGATTTATGAAAGTGCATAGCATTTTGCAAAGCTTTCCTGTTTGCTGAAGAAAACAGTTGCTCACATTATAGTGTATTTGGATGTATAGCATAATAGTTTGGTAATCTATCTATTTATCTATCTCTATATATGTGTGTGTATGTGTGTGAATGTATGTATGTGTGTAAGCCTTCACTTGATACCTTCAAATCCAGCCTCAAAACGCGCTTATTTCCTACCTGACACTTTCCCCTCATATCTGTTTCTATTTTCAACAGCATCTTTCATCTCTTTCATCACCACCTAAGTGTGTGTGTGTGTGTGTGTGTGTGTGTGTGTGTGTGTGTGTGTGTGTGTGTGTGGTGTGTGTGATGTGTATAAATTTGAAATATGCTATTTGAGGAAAGTTGCATGCGTGTAATTGATTTGAGTGCAAGCACTTCGATTTGTTTGTTTTACAAGATTCAGCACTATATAAATTCCATATATTCTTCTTCTTATTATTATTATTGTGTATGTTGGTATGTATGTATGTATATGTGTGTATATATATATATATATATATATATATACATACATATATATATATATATATATGGTTCATTGCAGTATGAAGAAATAAAAACTTAATGAAAATCATCATCAAGATCACCTCTATGACAAGACTATGGAGAAACAATTTAAATGGTTCTTCTTCATCTTCTTCATCAAGCACTCAGACAGCAACTATTGTCTGTCATAGAGCAAAAATGCACTGCAAAGCCATTAATGATGATGATGGTGATGGACATTTCTTGAGCACTTTCTTTCCCCCTCACAGGGGTAGCACAAAGTGCTTCATAACAAAAAGTCTGTACAGCAATACACTGAAGTACATAACAACAGAATACCATTCATACACTAGCTTGAAATAAGCAAAGTGGGATTTAAACAACGTACATAAACATGGCTTCCTCCTGCCAAATAAAAATAGACACATAACATATATACGTACCACATGAACAATACATACATACCTATTTACACGCACGCACGCACACTCACACACGCGCTCACACACACACTGAAACTTTTGAAAAAGATGAGTTTGTAAACTGGATCTGAATGATAAAAGAGAAGAAGAATGACAGAGATCCTGAGGCAAAGAGTTCCAGACAGAAGGGGCTGAATATGAAAAGACACACTGGCCAAAAGATACAAAACAGCATACACATGAGGACTGGATGTTAAAAAAGCACATAAGTGCTTATTCCATTATCCTAAAAATAAAAGAATAAGGAATAATGATAATAAAGATTCAGCGTTTGCTCAAGGTAATTGGAAGAGACGTAAAATCAAAAATCAAAAGCGGGAGTGACATAGACTGGACCCTCACTCAGTGAGACTGTTCCCAACAAACAATCCAGGTTATCTCTGCTTCTTTCCATTTGCTTTAGGTAGTTACAATGTCAACAAAGCTTTCTCACAGTTTTCAATTCAAACTTGTGCAGACAACAGCAATTTGGTGATGCTCAGCTTCACGTTTATTGCACCCACATAATCATGTTCCAAGCCATATATATAACATATAAAAAAATAATCAGTACTTATACTGATGTTATATATATACAACAAAAAAACAGTAAAAAGAAAAATCAATTCTCTGAAGTTGGAATGCGCCTACCGTAATGGTGGGCAAAAAAGGTTGCATATGCACAAGTTTTACTTTCGGTGACACATGTTGAAGCTCTAGCTGAGGGATGAAAAAAATTATTCTAGTTTATCAATATCCTTAAATGGTTTCCATACTGAATAAAATCTTGAAAATGTGATCTAAAAGATGCCAAAAACACTTTAAAATCAGACACTGTGCCTCTGTTTCAGGTAAAAACTGGCCTCCAATTGATCATACATTTTATTATGTGTCTAACCTAAACAGCTATGGCAGTGTGTGCAACAGCACTGACTAGAACAGACACAGCCATGTAATGACTGACTAAAGGTCAAGGTGTCCCATAACCTATGTGGTTGTAAGGGAGCGAGGCATCAGAGACCTCACTTCTCTAGGGCCAGCATATTGAGGGTGGCGCCCATCTCCTCTCCCTCGCTGCTTTACCTTCCCTGACCCTAAAAAGGGCACGTACCCATTTACAGCTGGGTGAACTGGGGGACTGTACTGAAGCCAAGGCATGCAAACAGTCATCCATTCACTTGGTAACCACACTCAATGCTGCTTAACCTTAGCTGGGGAAAGCGAGCGCTCTGACCACTGAGCTCATCCTGTCCCCGACTGACTACAAGAGCTTTGTGCAAACCATACACTCTCTCTTTCACATATTTCCAACAGTTAGTTTCTCTACTGTGTGAACTTTGTGTTTTTGTGATTCACACACTTTCATTGTCTTTTAAAAATCTTTTTAAAATCACACCATGAAGTTCTTGGTGAGAACATGCTTGCCTCTTAGTATCCTTCTTCATTGAACACTCAGACAGCAACTACTGTTGTCTGTCATATGAGTGAAAATGCGTTGCACGGTTGTTAAAAGCAAGTGAGGCTTAGCGCATCCGACTTTGTGTGGGAGAGAACTGCTTTAAAAAAAAATTATTATCTTTGTTATCTTAGTATCCTATTCATATCGCAAGTATATCACAATCACATGCATTTCACCAGTATCTCTTTCACCAATTAGCATACTCTTATCCACTCATAAAAAGTGTAAAGCCCCCATACCCTATTATATATATATATATATAGGGGACGGGATAGCTCAGTGGTCGGAGCACTCACTTTCCCCCAGCCAAGTTAAGCAGTGTCGAACGTGGTTACCAGTTGGATGGGTGACCGTTGTGCGCCTTGGCTTCAGTACAGTTCCCCCAGTTCACCCAGCTGTAAATGGGTACCTGCCCTCCTTAGGGTCAGGGAAGGTAAAGCAGCGAGGGAGAGGAGATAAGCGCCACCCTCAATATGCTGGTCCTTGAGAAGTGAGGTCTCTGACGCCTCGCTCCCCTACGACCTTATAGGTTATGGGACTCCTTTACCTTTCCTTTACATATATATATACATATACATACATATATACATACATACATACATACACACACACACACACACTCACCACACACACACACCACACACCACACACACACACACACACACACACACACACACACACACACACACACACACACCACACACACAGTTCTCAGGCCTAAGTGTGCTTTCCAAAAAATTTGCAGATACGCTTGTGCATTCCCTCATGGAGGAACTTGGTGCAGGCCTCATCAGTGATGGGCACCCACATGAAGCTTTCACTCTGCAAGGAAGGCATCTCCTGTCCATAGGACAGGCCGAGCGAGACCAAGGTGGTGAAGCAAAGGCCTTCCTTGCCTTTCTCTGTGCCGTTGTGCTCCACCCCTATCACCCCGTGGATGATGGGGGACACGGTCTTTTCGTTGATCGCCAGCTGTCAACAAGCGCTTTGAGTTTTGATTTGTTTGTTTTTCACAAGATTCAGCGCTATATACATTCCATATATTAACATGCCTGCCCACACACACAAGAGTTAAGGGCGATGACAACCAGAACAATTTCAGGAAAAAAGTCTCTACCCTCCCTATACTTTTTGATTTAAAATCTAGGGGTAGGGAAATGGAAATTCATCCACAAATGGTCTACCATGAAGCTGACTCTGCTATCATAGTCATTAAGTCACAGCTTATCAAAAACAATGTACTGTATTGTTTACTACTTTAAGTCACGGCAGATTTATCTGTGTGAAATTTGGGCTGCTCTCCCCAGGGAGAGCACATTGCCGCAAGAGCAGCGCCACCCATTATTTTTTTATTTTCCTGTCTGCATATGTATTCGTTTCCTATCAGAGAAGCTTTTTCTTGCAGAATTTTGCCAGGGACAATTCTCTTGTTGCCGTGAGTTCTGTTATGTAAACTACGTGAGTATTGCACACTTGGCTTATCGTCTCATCAGAAAGACTAACACCCAGACCACCACTCAAGGTCTAGTAGATGGGAGAAAGTTTCGGACTCAAACAGGGATCAAACCACCAAACACTGTCTTGAAACCCAGACTTTTGGCTTTCTAGGCAGGTATGGTACCTCAGGACCAATAAACCAAGAACAAAAGTGAAATGAACAAACTCTCCAGTTCAGAATAATTCTTTTAGCTTGCCCCTCCTCTGTATCCCTTCCAGGGCAGGCCAAATGACTGAAAATATTCACCTTCACCTGTCCTGTAGTCTAGTAGACTGTTGGGGCACCACTGAAGATTTTGTAACCAGCTTCCTCCACTCCTCACGGTATTCACCTTTCCTAACAGGTTGTTTCACTCAAGGCCAGTCAGTCCACTCTCTGATGTTGTCTTCCCATTGTTTTCTCTGTCTGCCTTTTCGTCTCCCTCCTTGTACTGTTTGTTCCTTGTAGGACAGTCTTGGCTAGTCCAGATGTTCGTGTGATGTGCCCGAACCACTTCAGTTTGTGTTTTTTCACTGAAGTCAGGAGCTCTTCATATGGCCTGATGGCATTTTCAATAGCAGCTCCAGTTTATAGTCTATGAATTTGGATACATTTTAGTTTTTCATTTAATTTGTTAAGGGTTATATTTCAGGTCATGAATTAAATAGACAAAGTAAAATCCTTAACAAATCAAATGAAAAGCCAAAATTATACCAAATTCATAGACGTTAAACTAGAGCTTTTATTTTCTAGAAGTTTACAGTGCTTTACATACAATGAGCCATCTCTTTTTTACAAATTTATTTATCTATTTTTTAAATTCTTTTATATCGAGGATGATGGAATAAGCACCTGTGTGTATGCGGTTTTGCAAATTCTGTCATCTGTTCCCACCGGCACACAATGGCCTACTCTTCCAAAAAGTGGAACAGGATTTAACGTGTGCGCAAGATGTTCTGCTTGCGTTCGCACACGGGACCTCAGTTTATAGTCTCATCTGAAGGACTTTTGGGGAGAGTGGAGTCTGCACTGATGTTAACTTCAGAGGAAAATATCCCCTTGAACGGTAATCAAACCCGAGTCCGGGTTGTCATATTGTGAGTGCAATGTTCTAACCACTAGGCTATCCCGTCCCCCCTCTGAAAATGTGAAAGTGAATTTAACTTGCCTTGTGCACCTACTCACGTTCCACACGAAAAAACTTGCATTGTTTTCACTTCTTTACTCTTATATATTCCTTTCTTTTCATATATCTCACACACACACTATATATATATAAAAGATAAATAAATCAATCTATCTATCTATCTCTCTATCTATCCCTAGTTTCACCACATGATTGATGACTAGTTCATTGAACACATAAGCATGAGTCTAAACCTCTCACTGGCATCTCAAATCTTAAAAACAGTCAAATGATTCTCCAGATCACATGACTTTTCCCAATATGGCCTATATCATTTTCAATGACTGAATCAATGCACATGCTACTAAAAACTTTGGCAACAAGTTTTACCCTAAAATAAAAATTACCAAAAATGCAGAAAGGCTTTAGAAACTAACCATTTTTTAAATTTAATATTTATTTTTTATTTATTCTTTTATTTTGAGGATAATGGAATAAGCACTCATGTTTTTTTCCATCCAGTCCCCGTTTGTATGTAGTTGTGTAATATTTGTCATCCATTTCCACCGGCACATGATGGCCTACTCTTCTGAAAAGCGGAACGGGTTTTAACATGTGCGCAAGATGTTCTGCATGCATTCGCAAAAGGGACCTCGGTTTATAACCATCTGTGGAAGCAGTGAATGATCAGGAAAACTGCTGAACAAAAACAAACGATAGTAGTGTGAATGAACTGGCTCCAACATGATCCCTGTTTCAGAAGGACTCGGCCTACATCCCAGCTTATAATTATGAACAAAGTGTTATTTCCCCATTTTTTTCTTCCAATAAAGAAGGGGTGTGGCTCATGAAACATGCCTTGCACCCTGTCACTAAGGGTCATCGTTGAACCCACGAGTAAGAAGGAAAGTGGCAAGAGCGGTTAAGACATTCACCTGCCTGACAAACAAACTGTGAAGTTCTGGGTTCGATTCCCAGCCTTGCACTTTCTTCCCTGTTTGACAAAATAAGGAAACTGAAAGTCAAAGACCTTTGGATGGGACTACTAACTGAGGCCCCACACGCAAATTCACGCAGAACATCTTGTGCACACTTGTAACGCCAATTCTGCCTTTATGGAAGAGCTCTGACCACTGAGCTATCCCGTCCCAACCCCACAAGTACACGAGGCAGGATGAGCACTCACCCGTAACAGAGCCAGCACTGTGAATTGCAAGGTGGTGTCTTTCGGGGAGATGGCGCAGGACAGCACGTGAATCCCTCCCTCACACCCTGCCAGCACCATCAGGCTGCCACAGAAAACACCAACACACACACACAGGGAGGGTAAGACAGTTTTCACTCCAAATTCATTTCTCCAGCCCCGTATACCTCCAGTGTCACTAAACCTATCCATCCTTGATTCCCAGAAACAGGAAAACTGCTTTAGGTTTATTGTGGGTTTTTTCCCGTGTTCATGGCCTGGAATACCGGGATGCAGCTAGTCTACCCCCCTGACCACTCCTAGGCCGTCAGCGCCTGGGCTTTATCATAGTTCTGGATTAAACCATTGATGCTGGGGGCAACAGCAAAGTGAGAGGCTGTATGATCAGTGGCTTTCCCTACTCATGGAATTCCACTTTACAGCTTAGTCTTTAGTGATCGACTATGACTCTCTGACTAGGAGGCTTGACTTGCACAGTCCTTATGTGCTGCAGCCCTGGGGGCTGGTTGGCATCTCCACTATAATTTTCTGCCCAATTTCCCAAACAGCAGCTGCCTCCTCTGCTGTTTTGGAGGTCATCAAACATGATGGACAAACATATATGACCGCCCCTGTATTTTGAGACCCTGATTCTTTGTGATATTGTTTATCAATGGCCTGAGTGAGTGGAAGTCCCCCCCCCCCCCAACCCCCACACCCTCGGGCCCATAGAAAGCCATGAGGATGTCACACACACACACTCAAACAACAAGAAACACAGATTAAAAAACACAGATTAAAAAACAACAACAACAACACCCCCCCCCCCCCCCCCCAAAGTGTGTGTGTGTATGCATGCACATATGTGTAACAGTGTGTGTGTGTGCGTGCGTGTGTGTGCGTGCGTGCGTGTGTGTGCGTGCATGTGTGTGTGTGTGTGAGTGTGTGCGCGTGTGTATGTGTGTGCATGTGTTTGCGTGTATGTGTGTGTTTGTACATGCATGCAAGCATGCATGCATGTGTGTGTATGCATGCATATATGTGTAACAATGTGTGTGTGTATGCATGCACATGTGTGTAACTCTGTGTGTGTGCCTGTGTGTGTGTGTGTGTGCATGTGTGTGTATGTGTGTGCCCGTCCATGCATGTGGGTGCATATGTACATATGCGTGTGTGTGCATATGTATATATGCGTGTGTGTATGTGTGAGTGCATGTGTGCATGCGTTCATGCATGTGTGTCTGTGAGCAAGCCCGTGCCCATGAAAGGAGAATCTGCACTACCTCATCCCCTCCACTCATGATCTGTTCACTTCCAGCCATCAAGCGAAGAAAGCCATGATCGATCACACCTGTCCCCACCACCCTGTTAAGAAAACACAAACTCGCCAGCCCTAAACCCCCTCACTAATCACGGCAAACGTGGCGGATGCTATAGCCGAGTGGTTAAAATCGTTCAACTTCAATCCCACGGGTCCATGAAATCGCGGGTTGAATCTCAATGGCGGCGTCTGGGGAATGAAGGGTGGGGATTTTTACGATCTCCCAGGTCAACTTCAAGCACAGACCTGCCAGTGCCTTCATTCCCTCTGTGTGTATACAATGCAGAAGATCAAACATGTGTGTTACAGATCCCATCCTTCATGCCAGTGTTCGGTGGGTTACAGAAACACGAACTTTTAAAAAATAATTCTTTTATATCGAGGATAATGGAATAAGCACTTATGTGCTTTTTTACATCCAGTCCCCGTGTGTATGCGGATTTGTGAATTCTGTCATCTGTTCCCACAGGCACGCAATGGCCTACTCTTCCAAAAACCGGAACAGGATTTAACGTGTGCACAAGATGTTCTGCGTGCGTTCGCACACGGGACCTCTGTTTATAGTCCCATCCGAAGGACTTTTGGGGAGAGTGGAGTCTGCACTGATGTTAACTCCAGGGGAAAATATCCCCTTGAATGGCAATCAAACCTGGGTCGTCAGACTGCGAGCGCAATGTTCTGACCACTAGGCTATCCCGTCCCCCTACATGAACTTACCCAGCATATATCCCCAAAGTTGCAATGCGGCTACCTTCATGGTGGGCAAAAACGGTGGTGAACCTCAGAGCTCTAACTAGCTGAAGAAGAAGAAGAAAAAAGCAAATGTGACACTCCACTACATGATGAGTCGCATTGCACCAGAGGTCAGTTTGTAGTTATTGACACGTTATTAATCACAATAAAAAGGCTGGTCAATACAGAAAACAGATTGAAAATCTGACAACTGTGTGAAAAGTTATTACAACTTGAAATGATACACTGCAGGATGGGACGAGATGAGAAACTGACAAGTTTAGTGCCGTAATAGGAGGTCAGAACGAGGGCTTGGGGTTTTTCAGAACATCTTTAAAAGCAAAAAGAAACAAACTTGTGCCTTGATATTTCATCACAAGGTAGATTAACGACTCTAGTTTTATAATCAATCAAAATCTCAAAAATCAACAACCTGACCCCCACCTGCCTAAAATGGCTCCTAGCAGAAAAGTGGGTCAGGTGCTAAGCGACTCATTTCGTGGTGGAGTGTCACAAAGGAGCGCTCCTCTCCCTCACCAAGATTCCTCAATATGCTCCACCACCAGAACAAAGCGATGAATGATGTGAGAGTGACCCATCAAAGCCGGCATGACCTCGGGGTACAGAGGGGCCTCCGACATGGCTTTGCGATAGTCGACAGCCTGATGAATCACCGGAATGATATCCCCATTCCTGTTGATACACACACACACACACACACACACACACACACACACACACATATGCATACACACACACACACCTGTTCAAACCACAGTGGGTTTTTTTATTTTAAAAAAATTATTTAAACATTTTTTATACTTTTCTTTTTGTATGTATTTTTTTCCCACCACAGAGTTAAGACTATAGTGTGCCATGACAAAAAAGCCAAAGAAAATACACGCCGTTTCAATGACAAAAATACACTCAGTGTTCAACACTGTCAGATTATCACTGTTTATTTATTTATTTACTTACTTATCTATCTATTTATTTAATTTTCTATTTTAATCTTTTATTTGGAGGATAATGGAATACGCACTTGTGTTCTTTTTTCTTTATTTTTTACATCCAGTCCCAGTATGTGTGCAGTTTTGTAAATTCTGTCATCCGTTCCCAGAAGTACACAATAGCCTACTCTTCTGAAAAGCGGAACAGGTTTTAACGTGTGCGCAAGACGTCCAGAATAAACTCTGGTTCTACACAACAAATGGCCACTCACTGTTGAACAATAATTCCACTCTTGTTAAAACAACAACAACAACAAAACCCTCTCACCACACTTTCAAACAAAAATGGTTGTATAATAATGTAAAACAATCTCACCATTGACCTTGAAGCTATAGATAAGGAACAAACATACCAAAAGAAAACTAAACAAAAAAACCCGCTAAGCAAATGAACGAACAAATAAAAAAGCCCAATCTTCACTTCAAAAACAAACAAGCAAACAAACTCAGGTCTCAACTTTCCACTTTTGTAACATCGGGAAAACTGGGGTAACGATATGCACTCACTCACTCGCTTGCTTGCTCACTCGCACACCCACCCACATGTGCGCACACACACACACAAACAACACAACACAGCACACAAACAACACACACACTGAATGCATGTATAAATGAAATGATCATATCATTAAAAAAACCCAGTCATGGTAAAGAAAGTGTATCTGATGTTTCATCACAGGCATCACGCTCTGTTAAAGTAATGGACGACAACATTTGTGCCAAATAAAACCTACATATAACACAAATCCCTGAAGTCGGAATGTGGCCACCTTCATGGTGGGCAAAAAATGGTTGCATATTCAACATCTCACTGCTGGTGAACTGCAGAGCTCTAGCTGAGAAACACTATCTGCCTGCCTGCCTGCCTGCCTGCCTGCCTGCCTGTCTGTCTATCTATCAATATATATCTATCTATTTATCTATCTATCTATCTATCTATCTGTCTCTCTCTATATATATCTCTATCTATCTATCTATCTATCTATCTATCTATCTATCTATCTATCTATCTATCTATCTATCTGTCTGTCTATCTATAGATCTCTATCTATCTATCTATCTATCTATAGATCTCTCTCTCTCTATCTATCTATCTATCTCTCTCTCTCTATCTATCTATATATCTCTCTCTATCTATCTATCTATCTATCTATCTGTCTCTCTATCTATCTTTAAAGCACACCTAGTCATTTGAGGCATACTTGTAGCATTCACTTCCACATGGACACAGGCTCCTGCAGGCATACTCACACACAATCACAATGCACACAGTCATGTACACACACGTGCGCGCACTACACACACACACACACACACACACACACGTGAACACACACTCCCTCCCTCTCTCACATACACACGTGCGCGTGCACACACACACTTCTCTGCAGACACACACATGCACACGTGCGCGTGCACACACACACTTCTCTGCAGACACACACATGCACACGTACGCGTGCACACACACACTTCTCTGCAGACACACACATGCACACATGCGCGTGCACACACACACTTCTCTGCAGACACACACATGCACACGTGCGCGTGCACACACACACTTCTCTGCAGACACCCTCATGCACACAAGCACATAGAAAGTAATAAAATCCTGGTAATTGTTGACAACGGCAAGTAAAACCTACCACTGGAAGCCATAGCCCAGTGGTTAAGACCCTTTGACTTCCATCCCAGGGGTTCATGAAATCGTGGGTTTGAATCTCGGCAGCATCTGGCAAATTAATGGTGGGTATTTCTTTTAACAAACTCCCAGGTCAACTAGAAGGCAGACCTGCCAATGCTGTGTATATACACACACGCAGATCAAATATGCACATTCAAGATCCCATAATTCATGTCAGTGTTTGGTGGGTTACCGAAACACGAACATACCCAGCATGCATTCACAAAGTCAGAATGATGTGGCTACCTTCATGGTGGGCAAAAAACCGGTCGCATACGCAAAATCTTACCATTGGTGAACTTGAGAACTCTAGCCAAGGAACCCAGGGGAGGGGAGGGGTGGGGGGGAACAAACACCACAAAACCCCAGCCTTTATTTTAATACCCACTCAGAGGTGACTTAGGCCAGTCCTGAATGATACTGTTTTCACTTATCTCTCTCTCTCATAGTGATTTTTAAATTAAAAATTTTTTGTTGTTGCTTTATATTCTCTCTCGCTTTTTATTTGTTGTAATAATGTTTGCATTTTTTTTCAATGGCTCATTTGCACATGATTATAATTTCTTTTTTGTTTTGTTTTTTATGTTTGTTTTTACCCATGTGGGCTAGTCTGGATGTGTTAACAAAAGCATCTTCCACTTCTTCCACTGACCCCTTGAAAGAAAACTCGATTCACTTGCTCATGCATTTGCATTCTCTCTCTCTCTCTCTCTCTCTCTCTCTCTCTCTCTCTCTCTCTCTCTCTCTCTCTCTCTCTCTCTCTCACACACACACACATACAAAACCACACATATGCCTGCTTGTAGTCCTCTCAATCCCCCCCCACCCCACCACTCTCTCTCACACACACACTCAAATAAACACACAAAACCACACGCATGCCCACTACACTAGTAGTCCTCTTTCTCTCCCTCCTTCTCTCTGTCTCACACACACACACACACACACAACCACGACGACGTGATGATAAGCCATACTCCTATCTTCAGACTCCTCTAATATAAGGATAGCTTCAAGTTATATGAATTGGAAAGTTAGTATTTTTGCTGTTTGATGTTTTTGGGGTTGGTTGTTTTTTGTTGTTGTTGTTGGGTGGGGTTTTTTTTGTTTGTTTTTTGGGTTTTTTTCTTTTCTTTTTTTCTTTTTTTTCTTCTTCAGAATTCTTGTTTATGCTTTTTCATGATAGTTGTTTATTGCGATTGATTAGTTATGTGCATACCCCTCCCCCCCTACACACACACAAGCATGTGCGCGCGCGCACACACACACGCACACACACATACACACACTTTCCCGTCTGATATCACTATTTAGTGGAAGGACGTTAAACTGAAGAACTACTACTACACACAACCACTCACATGCCCACTTGTAGGCCTCTCAGTCTTCCCTTCCCCCCTCTCTCTCCCCCTCCTTCTCTCTATCACACATACACACACACACACAACCACACACACACACACACACCACACCATACCACACACACACACAACACCACACACACAACACACCACACAAACACAACACACCACACACACTCCCTCACACACAAACCACACGCATGCTGCCCACTAGTACTGTAGTTCTTGTAAGCATGTCAAGTGACTGACCGCAGATTTATCATCCAGTTGAAGACAGAGGCCAGATCATAGAAACAAGCCTGCAAAGAGGCCTCGTCTTTCTCCAACAGAGTCTTCACCTGCCCCTCTGCCCAAGCCCCAAACATAAGGGAACAACTGCATTTTAGTTATCTATTCATTATTTTATTTTTAATTTTAAAAAACTTTAAAAAATTTTCATTTTGCTTTTATCATTATTCTTATATTTTATTTCATATCACTTTAACTCTTCTTCTTCTCTCGTTTGCATTTTTACACCGTCAGATGTGTTGGGGAGAAATAGTGGCAAGACCTTCCCAGCTCCTCTCGTGGGCCGTACTGCTTAGTTTGCAGGGTTATCTCCGTTGGCCACACAATCATGCGGGTTTGTGTGTGTGTGTGTGTGTGTGTGTGTGCATGGTATCGGGATTTGTTAGAGGGCAGCACCTATGGCCCGATACCGCTGACTTCAGCCCTCTAGGTCTTTGCCAGGGTTACCTCCCCTTATCTATCTCCTGGTACCCTGGGAGAGGGGGCAGAGCTTTTATCAGGGCTCTTGATCGCCTGATGTGGTGTGATGTGCCCCTCATAGGTCATCATTATGGGGTGTTTCATGGAGACAACAGAGCCACCTGCTGTCCCACCCTGTCCTGATAGGAGGAACATGGTCCTGGGCTGCTTTCTCAGTTAACCCCTTATCCACCACCCGGGGACCCGCCTGGTTGAGGATGGTTGCCTCGCTAGGACCACTGTAAGTCATGGCAGATTTCTCTGTGGGAAATTCAGGCTGCTCTCTCCAGGGTGTGCGTGTCGCCACAAGAGCAGTGGGGCCACCCTTTTTTTTCTTCTTTTTCCTGTCTGCAACTAGTTGATTCCCTATCAGAGTGGGTTTTTTCCTACACAATTTTGCCAGGGACAACTCTCTTGTTGCTGTGGGTTCTTTTTTGTGCGCTAAATAATTATGTGTAACACACGGGACCTCGGTTTATTGTCTCCTCCAAAGGACTAGCACCCAGACCACCACTCAAGGTGTAATGGATGGGGTAATAAGTTTCAGGCCTGAACGGGGATCGAACCAAGGAAGGAAGGTGGCAGGATGGTTAAGACGTTCGCCTGCCAACAAGTTAACCGTGAGGTTCTGGGTTCAATTCCCAGCCTCGTCTTTCTTCCCAGTTTGACAAAAAAATCGAACTGAATGTCAAAGTCCTTCGGATGAGACTATAAACCGAGGCCACCTGTTCGAACCCATGCAGAACATCTTGTGCACACGTTAAATCCTGTCCCGCTTTTCGTAAGAGTAGGCCATTGTGTGCCGGTGGAAATAGATGATAAAATTTACAAAACTGCATACACACGGGGACTGGATGTAAAAAAGCACATCAGTGCTTATTCCATTATCCTCGATATAAAAGAATAAATAAACAAATAATAATAATAATAATAAATAATAAATAACCACAGCACACTCCAACCTGGGCTTTTTGCTTTCTAGGCAGGTGTGTTACCTTTAGACCACCGATCCACAATGACTGTGGTTCTGTCTATTCTGTAATTCACAAACAACTGAGGGACTGGTATGGTGCTGTAAGCTTCAATTTTAGTGTGTGTGTATGAGTGTGTGTATGAGTGTGTGTGTGTGTATGTGTGTGTGAATGTGTGTGTGTGCACGTGTGTATGTGCACATGTGCGTGTGTGTGAGTGTGTATTATGTTGTTGTTTTTCTTGGTTACAGCTTTGAAGTACACTTCAACAATTGGTGCGATGTTTGCGTATGTAACCATTCTTCCCCAACATTAAGGTAGCCATATTTCAACTTCAGGATGATATCTCAACATGACACCAGTGAGCATGCACTTTCCCTCACATATTTTCTTGTCATCCACTCTTATCGGCATGAATGGCCTACTCTCCCAAAAGGCAGAATGGGTTTTAGCATGTGCGCAAAGTGTCCTGCTTGCACGTGCATAGGGGGACCTCTGTTTCTAGTCTCATCCGAAGGACTTTCAGGGGAGTGGAATCAGTACTGAGGTTAACTACATGGGAGAAAAACTGTCTCTGTTTCTCATTAAAAAATTAAAAAAATATTTTATTTTATTTTGGGGAAGTGGGTGGTGAAGGTAGTTACTCTGATGAACAAGTCCTGAGCATTCCCAAATAAAAAGGTAAAGGAGTCCCATACCCTATGTGGGTGTAGGGGAGCGAGGCGTCAGAGACCTCAGCTTCTCCAGGGGCCAGCATATTGAGGGTGGTGCCCATCTCCTCTCCCTCGCTGCTTTACTTTCCATGACCCTAAAGAGGGCAGGTACCCATTTACAGCTGGGTGAACTGGGGGACTGTACTGAAGCCAAGGCGCTCAAACAGTCACCCATCCAAGTGGTAACCACACTCGATGCTGCTTAACCTTAGCTGGGGGAAAGCGAGTGCTCTGACCACTGAGCTATCCCATCCCCATTCCCAAACAGAGAGTAGCAAAAGACAAACTCGTGCAGGCAGAAACTAAAACTCTTGTGAATAATATCTTTAATATTTTTTTTAAACATCTGGTTAATAAGCTGAATGTGGTAAAAACCTAGAACTAAACAAATACACAGTCCAGTAGTTGCTGACAGGAAACAAATGAAATCTGATCTAAAAACAAACAACGTCCCCCCAAAAAAAACCAACAACAAACAACCACACACACATGCAAAACACGCAGTCCTACTGCTTACTTCATACCTTCACCTCCTCCTATCCCATAACCTTGTAGACTGTTGGGGCACCACTAAAGATTTTGCAACCAGCTTCCTCCACTTCTCTACTACTTCACATAGGTAATCCCCCCCCCCCTCTCCCCCCCCACTTGTAAAAAAAATGAATAAAAGAAGAAACCACACCTACCTGTAATTTTGCCAAGGAAACCCAGTCGTATACTGCGGAAGGTGCCAAAATGGAGTGACAGAAGAGTGGTCAGCTCACACGTTAGGCCTGCCTCGCTTTTCACCGCACGTTTGGCTCCTTCCTGTACATTAGAAATTCAACAGTTTTTCTCAACTTCTCTCTTTCTTGGCCATAGTGGTCAAATGCTTACAGTGTTTATTTTGTGAAAAAGACATGGACAGAAACACACAGGCCGTTTCTTCTTCATCGAACGCTTGCTCAGACAGCAGCTGTTCTTGTCTGTCATATAAGCGAACATGTGTTGCGCTGTCGCTTAACACCAGACAGGCCCAGTGCATCCGACTTTGGCATGGGAGAGAATCGTTATCTTTTAAATCTTTCTGGGGGAAAAGAAAAGGCAGGAGAATGGACCAAGAAGGCCGAAAATAGACAAAAAGGAAGAAAAGGAACAAGGCAGAAAAGGCATCTCCTGGGGGGGGCAGCTACAGGCGATTTGATACACTGGGTGTGGGATGGTTTGGTGTTTAAATCTACAAGTGCAATAGAAGAAGTCAGACTAGCAGGCGAAGTGCTCGTGTGATTTGTTTCAGATAGATATGTTATGGGAAGGGAAGGTTATGTTCTGATGAATTCAGTCACACACACCTGCATGCCCTTACACACACACATATACACTCACACACATATATACACACACACTCACTCACTTTTCTTATTGGGGGGTGGGGGGTTGCATTTTTGTTGTTGGCTTTTTTGTGGGGTTTTTTTTTTTGGTCGTTTCTGTTTTTGGTTGTGTGTCTTTTCTTTATTTCTATTTTTCTTTTGGAATCTTTTTATTATTATTGGTTATGGTAATAATGTAGTTAGATATTATTGATCAAGTTGTTTTTGTTCTAGATAGATGGCGTGATGAAAAAAAGCAAATGCATTACTTATTCAATGTGCCGTCTGGAAAGAAAAATTTGACTTGACTTGACACACACACACACACACACGAATGCATGCACATGAACATACAAACACATGCACACACACGCGCACACACACAAGTGTGAAAACATGCAAATACACATATATCTTCAGTTTAATGTCTATTCACATTTAGTGATTTTAGATAAATACACATGCACACATGTGCATGCACACCCCCCTCCCCCCTTACATTTTTGGGGATAAGATAACAAATAGTCAAGTTCTTCATTGATGACATCTAAAGCATTTTTACCTGCTGTACCCAATCTATCTCTGGATCAGTTTTTGTCTGAGCCATCGCAATTGTTGGACATTATGTTAGGGCTAATAAGAAGTGGGATAGTTCAGTGTTTGTAGTTTGCTTAAGTTATGTTTTATATTTGTCGGATAGTTCAGTGTTTGTAGTTTGCTTAAGTTATGTTTTATATTTCAACTTTGTTATCTGACATTGTTTCAGCTATTGTTCACTTTTTCATGTTGGGATTTTTAAATTTTTTGGCCTAAAATCACTTAATGTGAATAGACATTAAACTGAAGATATCACACACACACGCAAACACATACACCAGGTGTTTTTGGTTTGTATTTTTTGTTGGCAAAAGAAAGGGAAATCATTTGACATAAACCCATACTACTGTCTTTTCCAACCCTATGTTTCTGCCTCGCTCCTTTTCTTCCTGTCACTTGTCCATTTTCTGCCGTCTTGGTCCATTCTCCTGCCTTT
Organism: Rapana venosa; assembly: GCA_028751875.1. Classification (NCBI taxonomy): domain Eukaryota; kingdom Metazoa; phylum Mollusca; class Gastropoda; order Neogastropoda; family Muricidae; genus Rapana; species Rapana venosa. The sequence continues at coordinate 5,459,667 of CM054145.1, forward strand.
TTTCTCAGAAAGACTTAAAAGATAACCATTATTTCCCACACCGAAGTCAGACATGCTTGGCCTGACTTGTCAGACGCTCAACAGGCACTTTTGCTCATATGACAGAGACAACACCAATTGATGTCTGAGCCTTTGACGAAGAAGATTATCAAACAATCTGTTACACAGCGAAAGAAGTGAAATCTTGCCTCGAATGTTTCGCCCGGGTTCAGCTTGCTGGAAGGCAGATTCCAGGTGCCTTTGCAGCTCTCTCTGGACTCTTGAACCAGCAGCACCTCGTCTTTCTCACTGAAGAGGACGACCATCACGAAGTAGCTCACATTCACACTGGTCTTGGGGTCAAAAAGCACTACGACAGAAATTGACCATTACTGCATTAGTCTGATTTGAAGAAACACACAGATGCACACATGCTTGAAGCACACACAGGCACACATACACATGTATGGACACATGTATGCACACACACACATTATGTATGCATGCATGCATACACATATGCATGCACACACACATACAAACATGCATGCATGCACACATGTGCGCACACACATGCACACATAAACATACACACACACATGCACGCACGAATGCATACATACATGCAATCATGCACGCATGGACACACATGCATGCACACACACGGATACACGCATGCGCACACATGCACACACACAGAGAAATATCCTTTAAATAAAAGAAAACTCTAAAAATAAAACAACCACACAGACACAAGCACACATTATCCTTAAATAAAAAGACTTTACAAAAAACATAACACACAGACAGACACAGACTCAGATATCTATATTAATATCATATACCGACACATACAATACACATGCACCCACACACTCAAACCTGTACACAGCTTTTAGACACAGTATTTTCAGACAAGTATCTCCCTGGCAAAGTGTTGTTTTCAGGGAATCAAATTCATTACTTTTTCTTTTAAAAGTTATTTCAAAATTTAAAATTAATCAAATGCCCTACTTCATTATGCTTCAGACTTTCCCATTTTGAATTCTTTGTATTGAAATTCAGAGTTTATCAGACTTTTTCACAATGATAAGAAAAATATAATCTTATTCTTTGAATGAAAAAAAACCCCACCTTCAAAAGAGAAAACACTAACAGAATAAAACTAATCAGTAAGCTCTTCAGTTTTTTTAAACTGTCCATGATCAACTGAATCATGATCATAATTACTTTTTCACAGCTCTCTTTCATGACAAATAACAAAGCCTAGTAAAATGATCTAAGGAAATTTAATTAATAATACAAGTTAGTCCAGGGCAAGTTTGCACTATGAATAGAACGACACACGAAGCCACTTTCCTTCTCTCACTTAAACAGAAAGATACTCCCTGTCAGTCTGTCTGTGTGTGTATGTGTATGTGTGTCTGTCTCTCCGCCTCCCTCACAGCGAGCAAATCCAACATAACTCGGTCAAGGGTGCTGAAACTAGTGCACCCCTTCCTTTGACCAAGTCCAAGTGTGGTCAGTATAGTATGTTCTTTTCGAGCCAGAAGGCCCATAGAGCCGGAGCTTATCCCAGTTTCTGTAGCGTTAAGCGAACTGATGGTGTTTCACCACCCCTGTGACAGGACGCTAGTCTGTCGCCAGATACTTCCCCAGCAGAGCTGGTACCCATTTGTACACCTGGGTGGAGTGGGGAAAATAGGAGTAAAGTGTCTTTCCCAAGGGCACAACACCGAGCCAAGCGGGGATCGAACCCGAAGTGTGGTCAGTTCCTGCTAGAAATAGCACTGGCTGGCCCCACCTGGGCTGGGATGGGGTGGAAGGGGATGGACAGCAGCTAAGAGTGGGGTAAACTGACTGCTGTGCCCTCATCCACACACCCACACACACAAAAGCCCTTCGGATGAGACATTAACCGAGGTCCCATGTGCAAACACACAGAGAAAATCTTCATGATCTTGCACACACATTCAAACCCATTCCACTTTTTGGAAGAGTAGGCCATTGTGTGCCGGTGGGAACGGATGACAAAATTGACACACGGGGAATGGATTAAAAAAAAGCACATGAGTGCTTATTCCATTATCCTTGAAATAAAAGAATTAAATTAATTTGTTAAGAATTAAATAAAATACACACACACAGAGATATATATATATATATTTTACACACACACATCCATCCACCCACACCCACCACAACACACAGTGACACTTGTACACACACAAACCCACCCTCCCACCACACAACACCCCCCCCCCCCCCCCCTCCCCCTGCGCCCAACCTCCCCCCCCGCCCCCCCCCCCCAAACTGAAAACAAACCACGGACTTGCATCAGTTCTTCTGAAGTCCACGATGTTGACGGGCACTGGCTGGCCGGCCATCAGCCGGGCCAGGTCCTGGTTCAAGGCGCTGACCACATCCACGGGCTCTGGAGGGGCGCTGTCCTCTGCCTGCACTTCCTCCCCGCCCTCTGTAGGCTCTGGCCGGTCCCCTTCCTCTGCCTCCATCCTGAACTGACACTCTGTTACATCACCACAGATGCAATATCAGCTGATGTTGTTACTTAAGACCGTGTAACTAGACAGACTTTAACCTCGTGGGTCTATGAAGTGGTGGGTTTGAATCTTGGCAACTGTGTCTGATGAAAATTATGGGTGGAGATTTTTATGACTTCTCAGGTCGACTTCAAAAGCAGACCTGCCAGTGCTTTAATGGATCAATTTGCTTCATGTATATCATAAATATTTATTTAAATAATAATTAATATATACGTGCAGATAATCAAATTTAATAATTGCAATTCATTTCAGTGTTCAGTGGGTTAAGGAAACATGAACATACCATGGCAGTCGTTTCCCCCCAGGCTGCTCTTAGACTCTGGAACTTGCTTGATCCCTTATGAGCTAATCTTAGCTCAGGCACTGACCAGATGCAAGGGTCTGGTTTGGCGCCATCAAGATAGCATGGCCTTCTTTCCACTGTTTCAGTGGCCACACAGGTTTTGATGTCCGACTCTTCAGTGCTTTGTGATACGTTTGCAATATTCTTCACCCCTATATTCAAGTGTGTTCAGTGCAGTGTTCTCTTGTTGTTGTGAAGAAGTTAACCTGAATCAGTATGTAACAATTGTACAGGAGTTATAAACAAAAATAACAGATGGATTGGATGTTCGCACCAGATTGCTCTTCTTTGTTTAGTATTGAGAGTGATAATTTTCATGCCAGTGACGTAAATTGACTGCAATTTTCCTTCTGAATTCATTTAAGTTTCACTTCGGCAAAGTCAGGTTTGTAATCTTTATGCTCGATTGTTTAAGCTCAATCAACTTTTGTTGTGTCTAAGATACAGTAACATGTTCATCAGTTTTGAAGGGCTCAAATCTGGGCAAAATGTTGTCTGTTTGCTGTCTCAATCTAGTGCCTGTGTGTGTTGGGAGGATAGGCTTGCCGCACACAGCGGGCTTGTCTTATGTAACGTAAGCTTTGCCAGCCTTCCAGTTCTTAGTTTCTGGTTCTGCATGTGTGCATGCATGCGTGTGTGTGTGTGTGTGTGTACACACGTGCGTGTGTGTATTTGTGATTTAAATGATTAAATTGATAGTAGTGTGTAATTGAGATTTTATGTATTTTTAGCTTGGATTTTCTTTTATGTTTGACAATATCTGTATTCTAGTAGGCCTAACAGCTTTGATGTATTATATATATAGATATATGTGTTCACAAGGACAGATTGTAAGACTAGGCTTGGCTTAAAATCTTT
>CM054145.1:5465910-5498410 GCA_028751875.1 Rapana venosa
CATGCTCACACAATTGATTGGAAAAGAGATAATAACTTATTATTTACACAAGCACACGCGCATGCACTCACAATCGCATGCACGCGTGCACACACCAATATACATCAGAACATGACTACTATGCATCTATTTGGCAACAAGGGCAATGGATCGCTAGTTAATACTGTGACATCTTAAATCATATGACTTACCTGTAACAGTGGATATACATACAGACATTAAAATCCAACAAATGTTTTATTTAAAAAAATGCCAGTCAAAAATATGCCAATTATACATATTTGGATACTATTTTCTCTTGAGTGCAAAACTGAAAATGGCAATTGCAGGCATGACTATCACTAGACAGAATATGAATAATGGTGGATTGATTGTCTAGAGGTACCGCTCCTGGCCTGCATAGAAAGCAAAGTCATAGGTTCGATCCTCTTGAGCCCAAACTTTCCCCCATCCAGAGGACCTTGATTAGGGTCTGGGTGCTACTTTTTGGAATGACATAGTAAACGGACGTCCCATGTGTGATACACATTTAGCACACTAAGAACCCATACACAGAAGTCAGATGCGCTGGACCCGACTTGTCATGCACTTAGTGGCAGTGCAACACATTTTTGCTCATAATTATGACAATAGTTGCTGTCTCGGCGTTCGACAAAGAAGAACACATGACAAAAAGAGTTGTCCCTGACAAAATTCCTGATGAAAAAACCACCATCACAAGGAAACAAATACATTTGCAAAGAGGAAATTTAAAAAAAAAAAAGGGGGTGGGGGGGGGGGGTTGGAGGTGCGTGGGCTGGTGCTGCTCTTGTGGCAACGCATTTTCCCTGGGGAGAGCAGCTTGAATTTCAAGCCTTGAAATCTGCCATATCTGGGGGTGGTATGCAATATAATAATCAACAGTTCAATGAAAATAGATACCACACATGACATTGTTCAACATGTAGATGTTTCCGACAAATGACATAACTTCATAGGTTTAAAAATAACCCGTTTGATGCAAATGATCCATGTTGAAACTTTTACCAACTGGAAAATAATTTTCTTTCGTTATCCTTTTACCTCAAAACTTTGACAAGATTGCCTGCAAACTAAATTGTGAAGTGTAGGGGGGAAAACAGCCTATAGGTTCTTAGGATCATGTGACTGTCCAAGATAGTACGTGCTATACATATGTCACTGAATCCGTGCACTAGTGTGCTAAGATTTTGATAAATCTGATGACATTTTTAAAGTGATTTTGTATCATTTTGCACAGGATTGAATCCATACTTTGGGAAACTTATTACATTGTGTAAGGAGTGCTTGAATCTTCTAAAACATACCTTGTGCATTTATGTTCATTTCTGACAGGCATTTGAATACATTTGCTGGACTGATTGGGTACTTTTAAATGTGAGGAAGGGAAAAGGGTGAGAAAAAGAGGGCAGGAGAGAAAGAAGTACAGATAAAAGGTGTATATAATATATATGCATCCGAGATCTTGTACACATTCTGCATTTGCAAACAGTCATTCATGAATGGAACTTTGAAAAAAACCTTGGTCATATTTTTTATTTTTATTTTTCCCCAAGCTTTAGCAATGCGTTTTTCAAATTCTAAAATCTGTTATTTCAGCTGCGAGCCGGCTACCCAACCCTACTCCAGCCTCTTTTTTCTGAAGGGGGAGGTAGGCTTTTCCCAATGCTCTGACCAGCAGTGACAATGACCAACCAACTGACTTGTTTGCTTGTGAATGTTCACACCATTTTGATATATTTTGATATATCTTGGGTGACAATGACGTGTTCATTCCAATATGCTTTTAAAGCACGAAAGTGGCAAAGAGCTTTATTCCAGCCATGTTATCTTTACAGCCAGAAAGCACAAACACCCTTAAAAAAAAAAAGCAAAACATCAGCTTGCTAGTTTTAAACGAGTTATGCTAAGCTTTCATTTCATTTCAGGGTGTTTACAGCAACCATGAAAAGCTTGTATTTTTCTCAAGAAAGTCAGTTGGGTCAAGTGTCAGTGGTGTGTGCTCACCACTTTATAAAACGTATATATATCATTATCAGATATGTACATAAAGAAAAAAATAGAAGCAATACTGGTTACAGGAAACAGTTGATCCTCAAGGAACATGCAACATTTTCTCCACTCATTTAGAAGAACGATTGGACTTGATCATCACTTATAACAGTCATCAACATTTCCAGTTGGGATTCTAGAACGAGTTTGAGTTTGGAACAACAAAAACAAAAACATTTTTTTAATGAAATGTACAAACAGGGCAAGGAAATCTCTGGTAGACTTGCAATCCAAAACTTGACATGCTACTGGAAATGGGATTTCCAATTCACCTGTTCATGAGAGTAAATTCAATAGAAAAGCAGCTTCAAATGCACTACATTTTAAAATGATGCACATAAAGCTAGCATTGACCATGGAACAACTGGAAATTAAGTGGAGGGCATTACCTGCATAACTTTAAACAAGTCTTCCATGCAAAACCACTGTCTAAACATTTCACACAAAGATTTGTTGAAGACATAATTTAAGCCATGTCCTTTAGACTGTTATAGATTGATACAGGCATCAAGCAACACACATATATTATCCTCGTTTTAAGGTGAAAAATGTGGGTATTCCTTGAAATGTTTACAAGCACGTAAACCAATTGCACAACTGCTCAGATAAAGCAGTCATTTTAAGCCTCCAAAATAAGTATTGAAACATCAAATACCAACACAAAAACATCGCACTACTGAATATGTAAACTGAAAAGCAATGTGTAATTCATTCAAGCAAGGCCAATGTTATACTTTAAAGAAACTTATACAAAGAAAAAGGGTATCAGCAATACACTGCTTCACTCTGCACTCAGGACTTAAATTCAGTACATCAAAAAAGCAAAAATAAAAGCAACACTGTCTTTCAGTAATTAAGTCCAAGAAAACTATGCCAAGTATTTCAATACAAAATAGAGTGAAAGAAAAGTGGCCGTTTTTCTTCTAGTTGAAAATCGATTTAAATCACAACCCCCACCTAAAAAAACCCAAAAAAACCACACATACACACAAACAACAAAAAACCCTAACCATTAATACAGCAAGTGTTTTGTACAACCACTTGTAAGCATTCACAATTTACAACCAACCACTACAAAAAATAAATTGCACACATTTTAAACCGTTTTCTAGTTTTTCACAACCCAGGTTTCAAAAAAGCACCAAAGCAAAAGCCAGAAGAAAGGCTGAACAACAAAACGACAACCTTGGACCACACAAGAGTTTTCCCAGTCATCTGCTAGAATACGTTAGGTCACATTTGCAACACTGGAATTTCAGAATACACACATTTGAAGTGAAAGTTCAATACTTGCAGAAAAGAAGCACAAATGGACATCACAGATCAGAGTTAGACAACTGCAAGAAAGCAGACAATATATCTTGCAACTATCAGCTCTGATCAAAGTCAAATTTTTCACTTTAGTCTTGCCGCCAACACAGCCTAATTTCCCCCCACTTCTTTCTACTTTCCTTATGTTTTTTTTTCTTCTGAAAATTTCTTTTTCTATTCTTCACGTTTCTTTTAGTGTGTTTTTTGGTTTGTTTTACCACTTTTCAGATTAAAAAAGAAACTCAAAACAGGCTTCGACAGAGTACATTGTGCCGACAATGGCAATCAAAGACTGCTGGGAGAGAGGCAGATGGAGCAGTCTATTTATGGACTGGGAGTGCTAGGACCTGGGTAATGGGCATGTCCCTGACCTATGGCAAGGCAAAAGGCGAGAAGGAAATAAGGTAACAGGACACACCAATGCAAGATGCTGCAATCTTGTACACATTATAGAAAGGCAAAAATGATTTTTTTATGCCAGATTGTCATATGACAAAAGGGAAAAATGCCTTTCCTAATGCAAGTTTGTAAAAAAAATTTTTTTTTAAGTGTGCACAGTAATTCTTTAATTACATTCCTCAATTTTTATGTGACATTCCAATACTTCCTCCACATCCATCTTTTCTAAAATAACCGCAAACTTTTTAAAGTCAAAACTAGCTACAGATGCAAAGCCAGCAATTCAACCTTTGTTTAAACCACACACACACAGAACTCAAACCTTTTCAGTGCTATTTTGTACTTCACACCTCTCCCCCGTGAACACCCCCCCACCCAAAAAAAAAGAAAAACCCCAAAAAGCCACTCACACACTTAGTAACTAACTTGTGTGCTGGTTGCACAATATAGCCTACACTGGTGATGAGAAATACCTGTGGTATAACATTCCTTAGATTTTTCTGTGGCACAAGTCCATCTTTCTTACATGCCGTGCATGACAACATTTTACAAAACCACATGCAGGCAGAAACTGATTGTAAAAAGGCACAGAGTGCTTATTCATTATCCTTGAAATGAAATAAAATAAATGAACATGCACACACACATACACACGAGTAGGCCATTGTGAGCCTATGGGAATGGATGACGAAAATGAGAAAATTACATACAGGGTTGGGATGTCAAAAACCACACGTGTGCTCTTTCCATTATCCTCAAAATAAAAATAAATAAAACACACACACACACAACCACCACACAAGCACTCATTCCCACTGACCTGAACATTCTACCCCTCCTAGTTAACTTTTTCTGCAATGCATCCTCACCGTCTCCCAGTACCTCCCCCCCATGACTATTCAATAATGCATTCTAAAACCACCATCCCCTAATTCTATTTTTTTTGGATTCACCATTCCTTCCAAATTGGTCATTCATGCATTCTAAAACAACCTCCTCTTTTCTTTTCGGACAATATACTTTTTGTATATAAAATGCTCCCCACCCCCACCCGGAACCTAATCACAGTTTGCCTGCCTGCCTGCCCTTTATCCCATACAGTACAAACATATATTATCTAAAATCTTGTGACAATATGGTACAAATACGAATATGAATATTGCCTCGATAAATTATATGAATACTTTATTACCTCCAAATCAAGAAATCATCCCCATCCTGAATCATTACACCCCTTTCCCCATTCCTATATACCAGAGCATCCTAACACCCCCTAAATATCTAATTACCCTCCTCCTACCAGCCCTAGCAGTAGTAGCTGATCATGTCTTACCACATTCCTGAAGTTGGAATGCTCCTACCTTCATGCTGGGCAAAAGCGGTTGCGTCTGCAAAATCTAACCACTGGTGACCATTGGAGCTCTGGTCGAGTAATGAAATACAAATAATTACAATTGACATTTGATTACAATGATCATTTTCAAATCATTTTGGTATCACCGTTCACTTATGACTGCTTTTGTTTTTGAGAGCGAGATGTAAAGAAGCCTCGTCTTAACCGTTTACTCTCCAACAAATTCAATTCAACATAAAAGAAAAAAATTCAGCCTCAGTGTCAGCATATACCTGTTGTCCACCTGCCTTTTGTGTCCACATGTGGGGCCAGGGTTAGGGTAAAGTGTTAGGGTTAGTGTTAACAGTTAAACAGGAAGGGCTAGTGTCAGCTTGTCGGTCTGAATGTTAGAGCATGTGGACACAATAGCACGTTGACAAATGGTATGTAGCTGTAGACACAATGGTATGCAATTCAGTTTAATTTAATAAATATAGGCCCACTGACCATGAGAGCCATATGTAACTTGCAATAGTATGGAGCTTCCAGTCCAATCATGAATCCTAACAGCTAAGGCTATGCATTGGACTTCGTTGTCCACAAATTCAGTTTTGCATAAAGTGATTTCAGGTCCAAGACATTTTCTAATAAGTTACTTTCATCTTTTTTATAAAACATAAAATATACCATGTAAGAAAAAGTTGCTTTTATCTATTCAAGAAAAAAATATATTTTTTAAATCCTGCAATAAACCCTGTAAGAAAAGTAAAGCCTATCAGCCAGCCCTCTTTCTATCCATACTGCTCTAAATGTGCACCTGTACCCTTTAGACCTCCCTTTCCCTTCCTGGCCTCTCTTGCCAACCCTATGTCTGTCTCCTCCCCCATACTACCACAACATCCCAACACTCACACACACACACACTCTCACACACACCAGTACTGTGTGGAACATGAAAATCGATTATAAAATTTTAGATGTCATTCCTCAAGTTGGAATGCAACCCTCTAAATGGTGGGGGGCAAAAAGTGTCACCTATAGATGCAAAAAATCAATGGATAAACCTAGAGTTCTAGCCAAGGAATGGGGCGGGGGTGTGGGGGATTTTCAATTTAGTTCCAAAACTTTCATAGATGTACTTGGTGCCACAAACCAATTAGGAATGTTATACGACTGGCAAATCATCACACAGATTTGTTCACAATACTGTGAAACATGTTACCAATTCTGCTAACATGAAAAAAAAAGGTTTGAGATTTGAACTGATCTCAAGATCATGGAATGATAAAAATTGTCAGCGGTGGCCAGAGCATAGATGGTAGATCTGCCATAACAAATAAACAGTCTTGCTGCAAGTCATCTCATGACCAAGATATTTTTAAAATGGAAATTATGTAAGCATCAAGGGGCAGATTTCCATAAAAGTATTGTCTTTCACTTGATCCGATTTACTGGGATAAAAATTGCTGCCAGTCCCACAAGGCATATTACAACAAAGTATTTTTGGGAACCATCATTAAATCACATTCAATCATTCTAACCATTGAAGCAGCATCAAATAATTCACACTGTGTCCATTACAATTTTTTTTCAAACCCTTCATGATGACAGCACAGATTCTTTCCAATCCTTAATTCAATGAAAGTTATGTCAGGACCAGAGTTATATTCTCAAGCCAACACTGGATCACTGAAAAAAACACCCCAAAAAAACACACTTAAAATAAATCAAATGTAACCAATTCAACAACCCCCCCCCCCCCTTCAATTGCAGTTATGTCAGGAACAAAATATTTTCTCAATCATTTAATCAGATTTCAGAAGACACAATCTCATACAAGACATTCCTGAGCTACTCTCTGTCCCTCAAACATGATGGGATATAGACAGAAATTTTTTTTTATCTGATTAAAAAAATTCCAAACTTTTCCGCTGCCAAGTTTCAGACTGCAGAACTCTTCAATGCCTATTTTTCAGCGCTGTTGCCGATTTCTTGGCAGGTCTCTGTGTCAGAATAACAGTTTTTCCACTCAAAACTGGACGTAGGGGTGAAGGGGGGGGGGGGGGGGGGGGGGGGTATGTCTGCTATCAAGCTCAGTTGTTACAATGACTTCATCTTACCACTATCAAACAGAATAAATTCACATTTGTTTTTTTAAAGACACTTGGTCACATTTCACGTTTTATGAAAAATGCTTTGACCTCATTCCTTCAAAACAGAATGAATTCGTTAAAGATGTTAACACGTTCGTCTTTTTCTTTATGAGCTTAAATACTGTCGAATCAAAGCAATTCTCAAATATTCTTTAAAAGATATTTCATTTGTTGCTTTATGTTTGGATACTATTTTGTAACAAAAAAATTTACAATTAAGACATTAAATTCTGTCTTTTGTCCTAAAATTTTTTAACAAACAAATTCACAAACACTTTTGATAGGCACATTATAATACTGTGCTAACAATTCACACTAGTTTTCTGACCACTTAAAAAAAAAGTTTCACAAGATAACATTTCATCTTTTGTTTTATCAGCCAAAGATTACAATTTCATACCTGTCTTTGACCATACCTCGTGTCCAAAGCAAACCCCCAAATCATGAAGGCTGGAAAAAAAAAAAAGGCCTGGTGGTTCCAGCCCACAGCCCCTAAAGGCAAGCCAATCCTACATCACACAAGAAATATCTTGGGAGAGGACTTCTTGGCCTCATTAACTACCTTGAATCACCTTTACATTTGAAAATAAATTCTTTACAGACTTTACAAACAACTGTACCTTAAAATAATTAATTTTCAGATTTCCACAAAATCAACTTCACCAAATATGCAAGATTTAAATCAACCCTTCACTTGGAATTTTTGTTACGTAACTTTGTATGCTACCCATAGTATGGTAAATGTGAAAATGTCCTCAAACTATAAGGTTAATGTTAAACCTCATCTTCTCAGGCCATCACACTTGGGTGCAGGCACATCTAACGCTTCCACGTGCTCTACTTCCTGGACCCTAAAAGCATGATACCCATTGACATGGCTCATCACTTTACGTACTCTCCAAGTTGCTTTTGCTTCCATTGTTCACCCTTCCTTAGAGGTCCATGCAATGCTGTTTGACGATTAGCTGGGGAAACATGATGCTCTGTCCTGAACTACCTGCCAAATTAGCAGCACTCGCTTATCAAAGCCAATACTGTTTCTAACATCACATTACCTTTTCCTTGCATTTGTGCCCATGACCTAAAGAGAGGTACCCATTGAAGGTAGGAACTGGCCTTTAACTGACACATTCAACCAAAGGTTACCATGCAAGAGTAACATCTCATTCATTTTTAAATTACTTGCTGACAAGTTATCAATGAAAATCTGTGCAAGGAGTTAGACAAGACCTAACGTTTCAAAAATTCGTTTTAACGATTCACTGTTAACCTTTTTCTAGCAAAACATTGAAGGAATAAAAAAAACGCAAATTAAAATGATACAAAAAATTATCTAAATAAAACATTGATTTCATTTTATGTAGGTATCGGTCTAGAAAGTAGCAGACTGACTGAAAGCGAGTGAAAGGCTGAGTTAGGAAGTGTTGGTTGGTTCAACTTTGGAAACTTTTGGCCGATCATAACCTGGTTGATTGGAAATAGCATTCAAAGAGAAAAAACCACATATGATATCTATTTATAACCTAGATCGTGGTTAGAGGCTAAAAGCAACCCAAGAAGCAAAAAGAGTTAGTGCCGGGTGAAATCTCTTTGAAAACGCCAAACTCTGCTAGGAAACACAATCAGTATGTGACAAATGGTGTCTTGGGTGCTGACGTAATAACCGAGTTCCCCGTGGATACAAATCATAGCGCTGTAAATATCAGGCGAAAAGTCTGCAGATTGTCCTGGCAAATCTTTAAAAAAACATTAATTTTTTAACAAATATAGTAAGGTGCTTTGGCAACCCCCCTCCCCGCGAAGCCCCCCCTGATTCATCTAGAAATCTTTACTTAGAGTGGCATAATAAAAAACACACAAAACACTTCCATTTACAATCCTTCATCTCCACCCCCCCCTTCAAAACATATCAACCAAACATTTTATCCCCAAACACTAGAGAATAACTCTCCAAACGCAAAATCGAGCACTCCCAAGAAACAAAGAAGGAAAGACAGATAAAAACCACAAAACAACAAGCCAAAGAAAGACAGCAATAACAGACAACGAAAAAGAAAGGACAAAACTAAGGAAAAAAGGCATTGTCAAGAAAGGCTAAATCATTACTAACCCATGGCACCACAATGACAAATTATAGATACCTGAATCATCTTTTTACAGCCAGAAAGGCATGGTGTTGGAACATACCAAACGGGCACAAAAAACAATGACTGGACAAACACAATACAAAATCAAAGTAACTCATCGGAAATAACAGTAAGCAAAAACAAGAAGAGATCATGGAACACAAAATGACAAATAGAATAAAAATTTCGGAGAAGTCATAAAAAATATAAAGTAGAAAAAAATGGGCATTGAATTCAAATCTGTTAATTAAAGACAAAAATAGGCACCACCGATTCAATGAGGATTGAGTCCTTGACCAAACTAAACTCCCTCCTTTCAGGTTATTATAATTACTCAGTGCCAACTCCCCTCAGAGACAAACCAGACTCTTGTGCAAACATTGCAGAACACTTCCTTTTAAAACCAGTCTCCTTTTGGAAGAGCATCCGGTAGAATGGAGATGTACGTAAAAATTGTGATACATGGTTAACCTTCCAATTGAAAAACAGCACTCATTGGGCAAAACTATTGCATGTACACAAAAAATTTCACCATTAACCTCACCTCTAGCGATGAAAAACGCACAGACCTCAATGTGGAAAAAAAACGATTGCTACAAAAAAATGTCACCATTGGTAAACCCGTACTCTATATAAAAAAAAAGAGGACAAAGAGACAACCCAAAACAGGATACCACCCCCCCCCAAAAAAATGGACTGGAAAAAGTTTCAGGTCAGACAATGAAAATTTAACACATGAGAAAAAAACAAGCAACCTTTTTTGTTCAGCTATAGAAATTCACCACTTCCTCAATTTAGTCCAATTCCATTCTGGTCAGTTTATGGAGTTAGCTATTCAAACATTACAATGAACCTCCAGTTATTCTAATCAAATACAATTTATCAGTTAATTTAAAAAAACAAAACTTTGCAAACAAGGAAGCAATTCTGTCAACATGTGATACCATCCATTTTTCCAGGTATACATAGAAGTTGCCATGTCTGCAGCAACCAAACACTACAAGCTCTCTGTCAGTAAAAAACTAAGTGACTAGTTTCAAGAGAATGAACTCTGGTTCGCCTAAACGTACCTACAACTAAAACAAAAAGCTTTTCCCTGAACCCTGTATCATAAAGTCACTCGGCTGTAGCTTATAGTTATACTCACCCACAAGAAACTTGATGGAGCAGATGACAGCCCCTCCACTCATGAAGAAGACTCTCAGATGATCCACAGAACTCAAGGGCCCCAGAAGACGACTCCCCGGTGATCCACACGATGACTCACCAGGTCAGGACCCATGTTTAACAAAGGGTGGGAAGGCTAAGGAAACGCAGGGATGACGGAGTTGCAATACTTCATAACCACTGTCTCATAGTCATAGCCATTGTAGGTGGTGTGTAATTCCCGACGTAAGGAAACCTATCACATCAGAAATGGAAAGGGGCAACCGAACTGCACTACCTCTGCCCACTGTCTCAAAGCCGTGGTGGCGATCCTGACCAAAGGAAACCTAACAGAAACAGAAAGGAACGGCCACGTTGCAATACCTCTTGACTACTGACTCAAAGTGGTGGTGGTGATTCCTGACATGATAAAGAAGCTCATCAGAAATGGAACAGGAGACCAAGTCACAATACCTCATGAAGGACCTCTGTCTCAAAGGTGCTGCTGTAGGTGGTGGTTTCTGGAGATGAGATCACTGTCACCAAGATTGCCATCAGATTTCTTGCATTCCTATTCTACTTTATTCTTTCTGTGATTAATTTTATGACTGGTTTATTTTATTTCAATATTTATTTCATTTTATCTCACTTTATTTTATTCTATTCTATTCCTAACTTTTTTGGTTTTATTTATCAATTTTTCTCATTTTATTTTGCTAGATTTCAGTTTTGGTTTTTAATTTTATATCACTTTATTTTATCCACATTTATTTTATTCACATTTAAATTAGTTCATTCTAGTTTTTTTGGCAAGCAATACTGATCAAGCAATCGGAAGTTGGTGCCCAGTGATCATTTGCAGGCTAACTAACAGGTAAAGTTCAAAGGAAGACATAAACCAGTGACAGAACTCTGGGGGCAAAACACGATGAAAGACAGAAATGTGCACGAGAGACCTGGAGTGGGGGGAGGAGAGAGAGGGGGTGAGAGAGAGAGAGAGAGGGGGTGAGAGAGAGAGCGAGGGGGGGGTGAGAGAGAGAGAGCAAGAGGGGGGGGGGGGAGAGAGAGGGGGGGGGAGAGAGAGAGAGAGAGAGAGACCCTATGTTCAGACTTGGTCCTTTGGAAACTGGAAGTGCTCATGAAAACTGACAGGTTTTGTTGGTTTCCTGTGTCAGCAATTCCCTTCCCTCTACCAACAAGGCAAGATCATGTGCGACGTGTGTGGTGAGAAGGTTGAAGATTGTTCATTTGCTGCAAAGTTATCTGAAAATCAAGACAAAACAAACATGTGATAAGTGTGTGTGTGTGTGAATGATTGTGGTATTTCAGATAGAGAGAGAGAGAGAGAGAGAGAGAGAGAGAGAGAGAGAGAGAGAGAGAGAGAGAGAGAGAGAGAAGAGAGAGACGAGAGAGAGAGAGAGAGAGAGAGAGAGAGAGACTAGAGAGACTAGAGAGAGAGAGACTAGAGAGAGAGACTAGAGAGAGAGCATGTGCCACTATAACACATTAACAGTATAAAGTTCTATAAGTCAGCTGATTTACATTTATCATGTCATCTAACCAGCATTGCCACAAGAACAAAACCATCATACATTTCACTTTGTATGTGTTTGCCTGCCCACACGTGTGCTTCTATAGCCCATAGGTGCGTGCAGGTATGTGTTAGCATTAAGAGTTGATTAAGTGATTACTTTTAGTTTCAATACAAAATGCGTGTCTATGACGCTCAAAAACTTGTTTAGACAATCTAGGTTGAGACTCTAATGTGTCACTGAAATTGATCAGTGGCTAGAGCATTGTGCTCGTGACCTGACGACCCAGGATCGAACCTCCATCACGGCACCTGTGCAAGTGGATTTTTTTCTTGGGAGTTACTAGTACTGACTCCCTGGAAAGTGTAAAGTCCTTTGGATGAGACTATAATTTAAATCAAGGTCCTGTGTGTGCACGCAGAATATCTTGCACATTTTATATAATAATACATAATGCCTGCTCCGCCTTAACAGAAAAAGTAGACTGGCCATGGCATTGTGTGCTGGAAGTAACAGTTGACTTTTTTTTAAAAATCGCATGAATGCTGTTGTGTTTAGAGATCAATCCCAAAAGAATGTGACTACCTTGCTTAATGGTGGGGAGGGGAGGGGGGGGGGAGGGGATGGGCAAAATTTCAACATTGGTGAACCTCAAGAGCTGTAGCCCAGGAATGAGGAAAACCCCCACAAATGCTTCGCTACCTGTATTAAAGTTATTAAAACTTTAAATGTTTTGCCCACACTGCAGTTGTAGGCCTGCGTCTTCAATAATAGAACAAATATAATGGTGAATGATGGCTCTGAAAAATTTTCCAGGTTATTCAGCTTCTGACCTGTACACGATTGGACGCAGAATGGCCGTTTTCCTATTAAATTTAGTTATCTAATGTTTCTTTTTTGTTTCTACAATCTACCAATGTCTCTCCCACCCTCCCCTTCTCTTCAGTAGCATAATTATATATATATTATATATATGTTTGCAGAAGGCATTTTGAGTGTGTGTAGGTGTGTGTGTGTGCTCTCAACTACTGCCAGCTAGTATGCCAACTTGAACTACACACTGTATGTATACAGACAAAGCAAAGTATCTTAACTAGTGCTATATCAATCATATTCATACTCACAATTTAATGATTGTTGAAGTTACATGCCCCCATCACAGTGGCTGCAAGAACTGAAGAAGCTTGTTGGCTATACTGTAGTTTTCGCTGACACGGCATTCCTGTTTTCTTCTGTGCTTGTCAGATGGGCAGCTTAGTCTACAATGATGATGAAGGCAGTGGTGTGCTGCAGGTTCTCTATGTTGACATGGCGCCGCTCGGCCACTGGGGTGGGGTCAAGCCTGACCTTCATTCAGAATGTTTTGTGTAGCGGGCAGGGCTGCAATACATGTTCTGTTGTCTGAAGATCCTTTGGAATGTTTTGTGTAGCGGGCAGGTCTGCAATACATGTTCTGTTGTCTGAAGATCTTTTGGAATGTTTTGAGTAGCAGGAAGGGCTGCAATACATGTTCTGTTGTCTGAAGATCTTTGGAATGTTTTGTGTAGCGGGCAGGGCTGCAATACATGTTCTGTTGTCTGATGATCCTCCTTTGGAATGTTTTGTGTAGCAGGCAGGGCTGCAATACATGTTCTCTGTTGTTCTGTTGTCTTGAGATCCTCAATCAGAATCTTTCAAGTAGTGGGCAGGGCTGCAATACATGTTCTGTTGGCCAGAGGTTTTTGGAATGTTTCATGTAGTGGGAAGGGCTGTAAAATGTTCTGTTGTCTGGCTGCCAGTCTTGAAAAGGCACTGCTCTTTATGGCCTTTGTGGAATTTCATGTACCTGTATGTCGGCAGGTAACTGGGATCTGAACCGTCATTGCGTGGATGCTGCTGTATTGATTGTCCTAGGTTTTTCATGACTTCTGCCTTGGAGCTCATGAGTAGAGGCCAGAAGTGAGGCGAATCCCATCTTTTCTGCTTCCTGGATTCTAGATGTGGGTCGAGAGGCTGAAAGTAGCGCATGCCGTCTTCCTTATGGCTGTGCCTACCTGAGAACATAAAAAAGCTTTGTTAGTTTTGAATCGCACTTTATTCAGTCATACTGTGTATTCTACTTCAAGTGTGTGTTGTACTAGAGGCTATGCGAGTTTCGCGCCTTCATTATCACTCAGTGTCAGGTAGGTATGCATGCACTGGTGTGTTTGTATGCAAACACTTTGTCACTGGTATCACGGAAAGACATCATACCCGAAGACTGACTGTAGCTACCTTAATCACGTTAATAGTAATAAATAATAGTGGGCAAAAATGTGGTTATATATATATCTCACCATTGGTCAACCTCTTAGTTCTAGCAGTGGAACAAAACAAAAATGGACAATTATTAATACTTGTTAAAAAAAGACGAGCTGTTTTTCTACAATACACTGGCAGAAGACTTTGTATTTGGCATACAGCAGCATGAGAAAGTCAGCTGACGTCTGTTCATAACAGTGGAACTTGGAACAGTGAGGAATGTTTCTACCTGAAAACAGATTGTGGTTCGGATTCATGTTTAGTGGTTTATTATTTTCCAGAGGTGTCCGCGAATGCAATATGAATTTTAGTTTTTGTTCCAATTTGAGTGGTGTTTTGCTTCAAAACTTGAACTTTCTGTACCTGAAGTTTTGTTATTCAAATTCTCCATTGTCTGCTTCTTCATGTACCTCTTTCCACAAAATGTGCGCTTCTTGGGCTTTGAAGGCCCAAACTTTTCACTAGACAGGTTTCACCAAAATGTAAAACCGAATGACATTAGCTGTGTTTTGTGGCAAAACACAGCTACACACGATAAAACAAGAAGGTGAAATGAAAACTATCATTCACTCACTAAATAATCCGCCATTTGCATTGGAAGAAAGGGAGGTGTGCATTACTTCCGGTTTTAAAGGGAGCAGTCCTTGTTTACTGGTGGGCCTACAGGAGCTGGTTTGGTTTGGTTCTATCACAGTCCCAGCGGAACTGATTTAGGGACTGTACCATCAAACCACCACCTGTATACTTAAAGGATGAAACTGTCATTCAGCTTTTGACCGCCAGTTCTATGCACTATGCCCACCATACTTTAAAAAAAAAATCCTTTTGCAAAATAAAAATTGCAGCACATAAAAGTTGATTCTATGAATAAAGTTATATGACAAAGGTATATATATATATAAATAATTTGCAACAATCTGGGTCACTTTACTCCCTTAATGTAGGCCAAAACGGTCACATACGCAAAAATCTCACCACTGGATAACCTCAAAAGCTCTAGCCAAGGAACAAACAAACCCCCCCCCCCCCCTCCCCCCAACCCACACAAAATCGAAACCAACAAAAACCCGTCACCAGAATATAATGTACAGTGGAGTACTGTGCTAAATTCATGCCCTAAAAAAAATCTACAACCTGGAATACAAAGTCCTCCTTTGCTTTTCAATACGCTTTATTAAAAATTTAAAGTGCAGCCTCAAGACATATTTCCAACCAAAGATACCCTACCTTTCATCTCATTATTTGTCCCTGCCTTCAGCAACCAAAACTTGCCTGTTGATCCGGTTGGTTTTTTTTTACAAGATATTGATCATACCCTTTATAAATTCTATAATATATTATTATTTCAAACATGATCAGGAGTAACAAACAAAATCAGCCGACTGCACAAACAAAATAAAACAGTTACCTGAAGCCTCAAGGTGCCAAAGTGCAAGGTGTGGATTTCCTGCTTAGGTGACATACAGCGAGGTCTTGTGTCAGTCGTCGCCAAATCTGAAATGCAAATGCCGGCTAGGCAACACAGTTTAGCACCCTGCCTGGGTGAGTAGAGTTCATTTCTAGTGCATCACGGGCATCAGCCTTGACAGTGAACTTATTTTTTTACCCCCCTTGTTACTTTTTTCTTTCTCCTCCACCCCCCCCCCCCCCCTTTTTTTCCCCCTCTCTTAATCACTGGCCAACTGGCTGGCTTATTTCAGCTTGCCGTCAGCGTATTCAGATTTTTTTTTTCCTTTTTGTTTTCTTGGTCTGCATGTCTAGATGCTTGCTGGCTGGTGATGTTGGTTATGTGTTATTTACTGCACAGGAAATAATACACTGTGAAAGAAGAGAGAGAGAGAGAGAGAGAGAGAGAGAAGAGAGAGAGAGAGAGAGAGAGAGAGAGAGAGAGAGAGAGAGAGAGAGAGAGAGTGTGTGTGAGGAGAGAGAGAGAGAAGAGAGAGAGAGAGAGAGAGAGAGAGAGAGAGAGAGAGAGAGAAGAGAGAGAGAGAGAGAGAGAGAGAGCGGAGGTATTTGGTTTTTTAAAATTCTTTTTATTTTGAGGATAATAGAATAAGCACTCATGTGCTTTTTTACATCCTGTCCCCCTGTGTCTGAGGTTTTGTAAATTTTGTCATCAGTTTTCACCTGCACACAATGGCATACTCTTTCGAAAAGCGGAACAGGAGTTAGCGTGTGGGCAAGATGCTCTGCGTGCGTTCGCACACGGGGCCTCGGAAGGGCTTTTGGGAGGAAGGGAGGTGGGGGGGTGGGGGGGGGGGGGGGGGGGGGGGTCGATGGAGTCGGCAGGAGAAAAAATCCCCTTGAACGGGATTCAAACTCGCAATGCTCAACGCTCTAATCACCAGTTTATCCCTTTCCGTGCGCATGTGCGTGCGTGCGAGCGAGCATGCATATATATAATTATGTATGTGTGTGTGTGTGTGTGTGTGTGTGTGTGTGTGTGTGTGTGCGTTGGTGTGTGTGTGTGTGTGTGTGTGTGTGTGTGTGCGTGTGCGTTGGTGTGGGTGTGTGTGTATGTGTGTGTGTTTACCCAGGTACAGAGACAGAGACAGAGAGAGAGCGAGAGAGAGAGAGAGAGAGAGAGAGAGAGAGAGAGAGAGAGAGAGAGAGAGAGAGAGAGAGAGAGAGAGGGATGCGCTCACACATTTAACCTTGAAAACAAATGTTCAATAACAGCCTATGTTCATGGTTTGTTCATGGTTTTAATATCTTTATCAGGATATCAAACTATTATAACATTGATAGTAGTGATGATGATGATGATGATGATGATGATGATGACGACGACGATGATGACGATGATGATGATGATTGTGAAGAAGAAAAAGACGAAGAAGGAGGAGGAGGAAGAGGAGGAGGACGAAGAGGAGGAAGAAGGAGGAGGAGGAAGATTTATGTGCAAATTAATGTTCAAAACGGATACTGAATTTCACACACACACACACACACACACACACACACACACACACACACACACACACACACACACACACACACACACACACACACACACACACACACACACACACACACACATTCTCTCTCTCTCTCTCTCTCTCTCTATCTCTCTCTCTCTCTCTCTCTCTCTCTCTCTCTCTCTCTCTCTCTCTCTCTTCTAATATCACTTAAGTGGGAAGACATTGAATTGAAGAACACACACACACACACACACACACACACACACACACACACACACACCACACACACACACACACACACACACACACACACACAAACACACACACACACACAAACACACACACACACACACACACACATGATATCTTTACTTGAGATTCATGTACAGTCCTATGTGGAAATGGCACAAAATGGGATATATAACAAAAATCAATGACAATCAAACACTAAATTGATACTGTAACATAAGCCAATTCGAAGCAAAAACTCTACAGAATAAGCAAATGTCTATTCTAAGATAACAAGCAGTATTAAAGCAAACTTGAGTATAATCATTATTCATAACTATCATGGTTATTTATCATTTATTCATTTTAGTCTTTTATTTCGAGGATAATGGAATAAGCACTCATGTGCTTTTATTTTACAACCAGTCCCCGTGAGTATGTAGTTTGAGAATGGCACTCACACTTCGAGCAAAATAATCTGAAGATACCATAATAACGCAAAACAAAATTATGAAGAAACAGAAACTGTACGAAGTAATCTGTTAATCATCTTTTTATCTTTAAAATATTTAAATTATCTTTTCTGTGTTCCCTTTCATTGCAGGTTTATATTCTCTCATAAAACAGGTACATCCCCATCATTACAACATGTAATGCGCAGTATGTAGCATGTTGACATTGTGATTCTAGTACCACATATCAAAGTTTCAAGAATGTTAAAGGGAATTTTAAGCGCAAAAAAAAGGATGTAGAAATACAGTTATCTTAAGTTTCTTCATCAGTACTAGAACAAAAGCAACAGAATAACAGCAACAAAAGTCTAGCTTTAAAAAAAAGGTATTGTTGCAAAGGAAACAAAGCTATAAACAAAGAATTACACATCAAAGTATACAGTGAATGTGTGCGGCTACTTTGGTGTTTTGTTGGAGGTAGGGGGTGGGGTGGGAAGGAAACTGGTGATTTACAATATATAACAGCAAAGCATACATAAGCCAAGAGAGAGAGAGAGAGTGGGGGGGGGGGGGGGGGGGGGGGGATAATGGATCAGTATATGGAGAAAAAAGCACAAACATAATTTTACAAGTACCAGGTGGATCGGTGGTCTAGAGGTTAACACATCTACCTAGAAAGCGAAAAGGGGGCAGCGTTCGATTCTCCGTTTGAACCTAAACATATTTTTTGGTCCAATCCATTAGACCTTGAGTGGTAGTGGTCTAGGTGCTAGTCCTTCGGGTGAGACGATAAACCAAGGTTTAAACCTGAACACCTCTCTCTCTCTCTCTCTCTCTCTCTCTCTCTCTCTCTCTCTCTCTCTCTCTCTCTCTCTCTCTCTCTCTCTCTCTCTCTCTCTCTCTCTCTCTCTCTCTGAATGCTTGCTCTGTAACCCTTGGAAAATAAAGATCATTCATTCATTCATGCTCTCCCCCTCTCTCTTTTCCCATTCCCTCTGTGTGCGATACACATAAAAGAACCCACGGCAACATGAGAGGTATCTCTGACAAAATTGTATAGAAAAATGCCACTCTATAGAAAAACAGACACACAAACAGGAAAAAAAAATAAAAACGGAGGGGGGGGGGGGGGGGGGGGGGGGGGGAGAGAGGGGGGGCGCGCTCTTGAGGCGACGGGCTCTCTCCTCTGGCAAAGTTGCCCAAATTTCCCATAGAGAAATTTGCTGTGACTGAAAATAGTACACAATGCAATACAATACAATAAAAAGAAAAAAGGTAAAGGTGTCCCATAACTTATAAGGTCGTAGGGGAGCGAGGCACCAGAGACCTCAGCTTCTCTAGGGGGGGGGGACCAGCCATTATTGAGGGCGGGCGCCCACCTCCTCTCCCTCTCCGCATGCTTTACCTTCCCAGACCCTAAGAGGGCGTACCCATTTACAGCTGGTGAACTGGGGGACTGTATGAAGCCAAGGCCGGCAATCCCACCATCCCAACTGTAACCACGCTCGACGCTGACTAACTTGGCTGGGGAAAGCGATGTGCTACGACACTGAGTTATCCCGTCCCCGAAAAACGACACAACTGTAGGTCCCATAAACCTAGCTCTATGCTAAACACGGGGGACGGGATAGCCTAGCTGGTAGAATCGATTCCCCACCATATCTGAGAGCCCGGTTCGAAGCCACCACAGTGGCACTTCAAGGGGACCCCACACTACAATCCCTGAGTTAACATCAGTGCCTATCCCGAACCCCGACAGCCTTCGATGAGACTACAAACCGAGGTCCCGTGTGCGAACGCGTTTCGTTATCGAAGAGTGTGAGATTTTTGTGGCGGTTGGAACGGGAGACATTGGCAAAACTACAGTGTGGTGGTGTATGTCCCTGTAGACAGTTCCCCGCATGACGTAATTATGGCCTGTGGAAGTGCATATCCTGATGACTACTTGACGGGTTGTACTCACGCTTACTATCATAATATACCCGTAACAGCCCGAGCGATACAGACACCTGCAGTGTTGGTCAGGGTAATTTGAGCAATCACTCCAAACTCGATCCGTTAAGTGGATGAGCTCGACTGTGGTCCATCTTCCCACTGAGCCACAGCACACTCATCTGGTAGGAGCGGGAGGAGTCGAAAAATTATGACTCTTATGGGAATCGAACCCGCGCCTTCCACCGTAACCCAAGGCGCTAACCACTGCGCATGCGCTGGTGGGAAAGTACGTTTGTGAATACACATTTTTATCTCTTTTACTTGTAGCTTGGATTTGTTGTCATTTGTAGTATTTTTATTTTCTTGTATTTGTATAGTCCCCATCAGAGCCGGATAAAAAAAAGGTCTGAATGCTATTTTGTTACACCTTGAATAGTATCATTCATCATTCCTTCATTCATTCATTCATCATTCATTCTCTCTTCTCCCACTCCTTCCTCCCTCTCTCTCTCACACTCTCTCACCCCTCCTCTCCCTCCCCCTCTCTCCCTCCCCCTCTCTCCCTCCCCCTCTCTCATTCTCTCTCCCCCCTCTCTCCCCTCCCCTCTCTCTCCCCCCTCTCTCCCCCCTCTCCCTCACTCCTTCAACGGCGGTTTAGTCTCATTCAAAACGTTCTCCATGTCATAGCTCACCGCAGCATACACAGGATTTTCCATCCCTCCCACCGCCCCTTCCAAACCATCACTGTTCATGCGTTCGTACGCGTGTTTCTCCTCCCTGTGCGCGCTACCGTTGGGCCTAGCGGTCACGGTCGGCAGTACTACGTTGTCGTAGGTTCGATTCTCGTAAGCGGCAACTTCGTCGCTGGGTCTCGCTATGACTGTGCCGCCGTCTTCGTAAGGGTTGGGTTCGTAGTAGACGTTCATGTCATCCATGATGACGGGTTCCGATCTGTAGGGTATATAATATATATATATATATATATAATATATATATATATAATTATATATAATATATATATATATATATGAGAGAGAGCGAGACAGACAGAGAGACAGAGAGAGAGAGTTATTATTTTTTAAAATTTCTTCTTTTATTTCAGGGATAATAGAATAAACACTCATGTCCTTTTTTACATCCAATTCCCGTGTGCATGCGGTTTTGTAAATTGTCATCCGTTCCCACCGGAACACAATGGCCTACTCTTCCGAAAAGCGGAACGGGTTTCAACGTGTGCGCAAGATGTTCTGCATGCCTTAGAACACACGGGGCCTCGGTTTATAGTCTCATCCGAAGGCCTTTTGGGGAGAGTGGAGTCGGCACTGATGTTAACTCCAGAGGAAAAATCCTCTTGAATGAGAATCGAACCTGGGTCAGCTGATCATGAATGCATTATTCTAACCACCAGCCTATCCCGTCCCGATAGATAGATAAGTAGATAGGTAGATAGGTAGGTAAATAGATAGATAGATAGATAGATAGGTAGATAAAAAGGTAGGTAGGTAGGTAGATAGATAGATAGGTAGATAGATAGGTAGATAGACAGACAGACAGATAGATAGACAGATAGACACAGAGAGACAGAGAGAGACAGAGAGAGACAGAGACAGAGAGAGACAGAGAGAGAGAGAGAAGAGAGAGAGAGAGAGAGAGAGAGAGAGAGAGAGGAAGAGAGAGAGAGGCGCATGAAGATTATGGTTACTGACTGGATTGGGGGAATGGGGGTGAGGGGGTTGGGGTTGGGGTTTCGGGGTGGGTGGGTAGGATGGGGGTGGGGGGTGGGGTGAGGGTGGGGTGTGTGTGGGGGGCGGGGATATATGTGTGTGTGGGTGAGAGAGAGAGAGAGAGAGAGAGAGAGGAGAGAGAGAGAGAGAGAGAGAGACAGACAGAGACAGACAGATAGACATATAAAGAGAGACAGAGAGAGAGAGGCAGTATGTATGTATGTATGTATGTATGTATGTATGTATGTATGTATGTATGTATGTATGTATGTGTATGTGTGTTTGTGTGTGTGTGTGGTGTGTGTGTGTGGTGTGTGTGTGTGTGTAGTGGTGGGGTAGCGGTGGCGGTGGTGGTGGTGGTGGTATGTGTGTGTGTGAGTGTGCATAGGTGGGACAGAATAAAGGACAGTGAGTCAGCGGTGAGCGAGGGAGGGAGGGAGGGAGGTGGTGGGTGAGGTGGTGAGTGAATGAAGTTACTGAAGGACCAGATCTAAGGAACTGAAAATGTCACGTTGGATCATTGCAATGAATGCTGGCAGTGACTAATGTACGAATTGGACTGAAAAAACAAAACAATTCTCTCTCTCTCCTCTCTCTCTCTCTTCTCATCTCTCTCTCTCTCTCTCTCTTCCTGTCTCCATCTGTCTGTCTGTCTCTGTCTTTCTCTTTGTGTCTTTGTCTCTCTAGTCTTTGTCCGTCCGTCCGTCCGTCTATCTGTCTCTTTCTGTCTCTCTATTCTCTCTCTCCCCCTCACCACCCCACACACTTCTCTCTCTCTGCTGCCTGTTTGTCTGTCTCTTTCTATCTTCCTCTCTATCTGTCTGTCTGTCTCCTCTCTCCCCCCTCCTCCCTCCTATACCTCTCCCTCCCTCCTCTCTCTCTCTCCCTTCCCTCCTCCCCCTCCTCTCCTCCCCCCTCTTCCCCCTCCTCCCTCCTACCCTCTCTTCTCTCTCTCTCTCTCTCTCTCTCTCCTCTCTCTCTCTCTTTCTCTCTCTCCCTCTTCTCTCCCCTCTCTGTAACTGAATAATGTTGATTATATACACACACCCCCTTCATGAGGGGCCAAGGCCTATAATGAATAAAACTTTCGCATTCGCATTAGCATTCGCATTCTCTCTGTAAGTGACCTTGACTTTCTGCCCCGGCAGATAACGATGATGATGATGATGAAGACGATGACGACGAGGGAAGCCACCACACCTGCCACAATGGCGATGATGGTCTCACGATCCGAATCCTCTCCTTGCTCTCCTGAAGATTAACAAGAAAAAGAAAGGGACGGGATAGCTCAGTGGTCAGAGCACTCGCTTTCCCCCAGCCAAGGTTAAGCAGCATCGAGCATGGTTACCACTTGGATGGGTGACCGTTTGCCGCGCCTTGGCTTCAGTACGGTTCCCCAGTTCACCCAGCTGTAAATGGGTACCTGCCCTCTTTAGGGTCAGGGAAGGTAAAGCAGCGAGAGAGAGAGGAGATGGACGCCGCCCTCAATATGCTGGCCCCTGGAGAAGCTGAGGTCTTTGACGCCTCGCTCCCCTACGATCACATAGGTTATGGGACACCTTTACCTTTATTTTAGGATTAAAAGTTAAGCCCCGTGAACATAAAAATCGTAGCAAAAAACAACAATCTTCACCTTCACCTATCTCCCCCGTAGGCTCGTAGACCGTTAGGGGCAGCACTGAAGATTTTGCAACCAGCTTCCTCCACTCCTTCGCGGTTTTCAGCTTTCCGTAGCAAGTCGTTCCACTCAAGGCCAGACCACTCTCTGATGTTGTCTTCCCATCGTTTTCTCTGTCTGCCTCTTCGTCTCCCTCCTTGTACTGTTCCCTATAGGACAGTCTTGGCCAGTCCAGATGTTCGTGTGACGTGCTTGTACCACTTTAGTGTGCGTTTTTTCACTGAAGTCAGCAGCTCTTCATATGGCCCGATGCCGTTTCAATTCTGGTTTCACTTCCTCGGTAGTTCTGTGATCTCTGTATGCGATATCCCACACAACCGCAACCAACTCCAATCCAGTCCAATCCTGTTGTTTATAGCCCCGCCGACCATAGAGGCCATATCAGGGCTGTCCCCTCCTAAAATTTTAAATCTCAGAATAAAACTGTGCAACTATATCAAAACCGAGTACAACACAAACTCTACTAGCCGACTCAACCCTACACCCCACCTCACCCCACCCCACACCCGCCCCAACCCTACCCCACTCCATCCCACCCTACCCAATCCAACCCACTCCCACCCAACTCCAACCCTAACCCACCCAACCCAACCCAACCCACCCCAACCCAACCCACCCCACCAACCCCACCCCACCCCATCCCATCCACTCTACCCAACCCTAACCCACTCCACCCCAACCCATCCAACCCCACCCCACCCAACCCCACCCTACCCCATCCAACCCCAACCCACCCCACCAACCCAACCACCCACTCAACCCACCCACCCTACCCCACCCCAACCCTACCCCACCCCACCCCACCAAACTCTACCCACCCCAACCCTAACCCCACCCAAACCCTACCCCACCCAACCCCACCCAACTCTACCCCACCCTAACCCACTCCACCCCAACCCTAACCCACCCCACCCCACCCAAACTCTACCCCACCCTACCCCATCCAACTCTACCCCACCCCAACCCTACCCCACCCCAACCCCTACCCCACCCCACCCCACCCAACTCTACCCACCCCAACCCTACCCCACCCCAACCCTACCCCACCCCACCCCACCCAACTCTACCCCACCCCTACCCCATCCAACCCAACCCCACCCCAACCCAACTCCACCCCACCCCTACCCACCCCCCCCTCCAACTCTACCCCACCCTAACCCACTCCAACCCCACCCCACCCTAGGTGGATCGGTGGTCTAGAGGTAACGCGCCTGTCTAGAAAGCGAAAAGTCCGGGTCTGAAGTGTGCGGCGGTACGTACCCCGTTTGGACCGGAAATTTTTCCCCCATCCATTAGACCATGAGTGGTGGTCTGGGCGCTAGTCTTTCGGATGAGACGATAAACCGAGGTCCCGTGTGTTACACGTAATTATTTAGCGCACGTAAAAAAACCCACGGCAACAAGAGAGTTGTCCCTGGCAAAATTCTTAGAAAAAAAGCCACTCTGATAGGGAAACAAATACAGCTGCAGAAAAAAAAAAAAGGGTGAAAGGGTGGCGCAGCGCTAAGTGGCGACGCGTTCTCCCGCTCTCCCCGGGGAGAGCAGCCCGAATTTCACGGAGAGAAATCTACCGTGACTTAAAGTGGTATGAAATAAAATCTGAGCGCTTTGATTTGTTGCTTTACAAGATTCAGCGCTATATAAATTCCATACATTATTATATTATTATTATTACTCCAAACCCCACCCCACCCTACCCCACCCCAACCCTAACCCCACCCCACCCATCCAACTCTACCCCACCCTAACCCTACCCCATCCCAACCCATACCCCACCCCTACCCCACCCCATCCCTACTCCAACCCACCCCTACCCCACCCCAAGCCTACCCCACCCCACCCCATCCAACTCTCCCCCACCCCAACAATACCCCACCCCACCCCACCCTAACCCACTCCACCCCATCCCACCCAACTCCACCCCACCCCTACCCCATCCAACCCCACCCAACCCAACTCCAACCCCACCCCAACCCCACAGCATACGAACCTGTAGAGACGGTCATTCCAGGCTGAGTGGGTGTTGTCCCTCCTGGGTGTAAGTCAGTGGATTCAGAAGGAGGCGATGGTGATGGTGATGGTGATGGTGATGGTGGTAGTGTGGGTGTGGGGGTGGGTGTGGGGGTGGGAGGGGGAGAAGGAGGAGGAGGGGGAGTACACTGGTGCTGTTGCCACAGAGGAAGGGCAGTGCTTCTGCCGCAACGAATTTCCACTGTGGCTTTGCCGCTGGCTGCATGCAAATGGGGAATGAACGGTCGAGCGCTTTGTAGTATAAGCCTTTACAGTTTAAAACACGCTACGTTATGGGATACACCCACGCGCATGCACGCACGCACGCACGCACGCACGCACACACGCACGCACGCACGCACGCACGCACGCACGCACGCACGCACGACACAACACACACACACACACACACACACACACACACACACACAGAGGTGGGTGGGACGGGATAGCCTTTGAGCGCTTTGATTTGTTGCTTTACAAGATTCAGCGCTATATAAATTCCATACATTATTATTATTATTATTATAGCCTGGAGGTTACAGTGATGTTTTCGTGATCTGCTGACCCGGGTTCGATTCTCCTTCAAGAGAATTTTTCACTCTGGAGCTAACATCAGTGCCGATTCCACTCTCCCTTAAAGTCCTTCGGGTGAGACTATAAATCGCGGTCGCGTGTGTGCGAAGGTACGCAGAGCATCTCGCGCACACGCTAAAACCCGTTCCGCTTTTTGGAAGAGTAGGCCATTGTGTGCCGGTGGGAACGGATGACAAACATTTACAAAACTACATGAACCCCCCCCCCTCCACATGATTGCTTATTCCATTATCCTCGAAACAAAAGAAAATAAATACATAAACACACACACACACTCTCTCTCTTTCTTTCTCTCTCTCTCTCTCTTTCCCCTCCCTCTCTCTCTCCACCTCTGTCTCTCTGTCTCTGTCTCTCTTTCTTCTCTTCTCTCTGTCTCTGTCTCTCTGTGTCTCTCTCTTACCGACAACTTTGAAGAGGAATTTGCCTCTCTTATGACTGTGGAAATGGAGAGTGAAGTTGACCACGTTCGATTGAGACTGGAAAATGACGCTTCTCTCACTGGCTGGCACTTCGTCAAGCTGTAACATACGCGGGCACATATTCACGTGAACGCACACCCACATGCAAAAACATATGCATGCCCATGTATACGCACTACATAAAAATGTACGCGCACATACGCATGCACACACACACAAGCACGCGTGCGCAGGCGCGCGCGCGCGCACACACACACACAAGCACACACAATATACACACTCGCACGCACGCATGCACACACACATACACTCCTTTCCCCCCCCCCCCCCCCACAACATAATAAGAAAAGGAGACAGAAATACAGATGCACAATACAACACAATACAATACAGTACACTACAACACAATACAGTTCAATACACCACAACACAATGCTTTACAATACAGAACACTACAATACAATAGAATGCAATACAACACAACACAATACAGTATGATACAACACAATACAGTAAATACAAGACAACACAATACAGAAATATACTCTACAACACAATACAATACGTGTCAACATAGAAAAATACAGTACAACACAACACAGTACAAAAAAACATAATACAACGCAACGCAACACAAGCCAATCCAATCTAATCCAACACAACCCCAACAAGCCACAACCAACGCAACCACAAACCAACCCAACCCCAACAAACCACAACCAACCCAACCACAACAAACCACAACCAACCCAACCACAACACAACCACAACCCAACCACAACCCAACCACAAACCAACCCAACCCAACCACAACCCAACACAAACCAACCCAACCCAACCACAACCCAACCACAACTCAACCCAACCACAACCCAACCCAACCCAACCACAACCCAACCACAACCCAACCACAACAAACCACAACCCAACCAACCACAAACCAACCCAACCCAACCCAACCCAAACCCAACCACAACCCAACCACAACCCAATCCAACCCAACCCAACCCAAACCAACCACAACCCAACCCAACCACAACCCAACCACAACCCAACCACAACCCAACTACAACCAACCACAACCCAAACCCACAACCCAACAACAACCCAACCACAACCCAACCACAACCCAACCCAACCCAACAACAACCCAACCCAACCCAACCACAACCCAACCCAACCCAACCCAACCCCACCCCACCCAACCCAACCCAACTACAACCCAACCACAACCCAACCCAACCACAAACCAACCCAACCCAACCCCAACAAACCACAACCAACTCAACCACAACCAACTCAACCACAACCCAACCCAACCAAACCCAACCCAAACCAACCACAACCCAACCCAACCACAAACCAACCCAAACCCCCAACAAACCACAACCAACCCAACCCAACCCAACCCAACCCAAACCACAACCCCAACCCACTCCACACACTGACCTTGTTGGAGTCGCAGCTGACGTTAACCCCTACGCTGCTGGAACTGGCGTCCACCATCGTAACCCTTTCCAGGCAGTCGCTGTCGCTGCCGCTGCTTTTGTTGGCAAAGAGTTCCAGCTGCATGGGATAGAACAGCAGGCTTTGCCCGCAGACGGTGCTGACCACGCAGGAGCAGTTCGACGGTGCGGGGTCGTCGTTGACGTGGTAGACGTTGGTGTCCAAGTACACTTCATGGTTACGTACCGTGTTTCCCGCGTCGCACACGTCACTCATTAGTCCCACTGTGCATTGAGTTTGGAAAGGGTTGGAAGGGGTTAAGGGTGTGGTGGTGGTGGTGGTGGTGGTTGTGGGGGTTTGGTGGGTGGGGGTGGGGGGTTGAGGTGATGTGTGTGTGGTGTGGTGGTGTGGTGTGGTGGTTGGTGGTGGGTGGTGGTGTGGGTGTGTGTGTGTGTGAGTGTAGTGTGTGTGTGGTGTGGTGTGGTGGTGTGGTGGTTGTGAGTGTGTGTGTGGATGTGTGGTTGGTGTGGTGTTGTGAGTGTGTGTGCGTGTGTGTGTGTGTTGTGTGGTGGTGGTAGGTGGGTGGTAGGGGGTGTGGGGGGTTGGGGTGTTGAGGTGTGGGGTGATGGTGAGTGGGGTGGTGTGTGTATGTATGTATGTGTGTGTGTGTTGTGTGTGTGTGGTGTGGTGTGGTGTGTTGTTGTTGTGGTGGTGGTTTGGTGTGTGTGTGTGGTGTGTGTGTGTGTGTGGTGGTGTGTTGTGTGTGTGTGGTTGTGTTCGTGCATGCGTATGTGTGTATGTGTGGTGTGGTGTGGTTGGTGTGTGTTGTGTGTGTGTGTGTGTGTGGTGTGTGTGTGTTGGTGTGTGTGTGTGTGTGTGTGTGTGTTTTGGACAGAGAGAGACAGAGAGAGGGACAGAGACAGAGACAGACAGACACACAGACCGACCTTGTAATCTGAACATAAACCGGTAAAGATATCTTTTAACAACAACAAAAATCATCTAATGCTGTTATTATCATACATCGAATATGTCAACACGTATCGATATGCTAAGAGAGAGAAGACCAAAAAAATTCATAGGAGGCAGGATCATTATCATTAGGATGCAACTCACCAGCATCAGTCCTACTGACCATTGATGCAACTGTACTCGACGAAGGCGAAGGAGGAGTATGTGCGATAGGTGAAGTTACCCCTGGGTGGACAGCCCCCTGCGGGTACATAGGCCGACGACGGTCTCGGGGTACAGGCCGCATACCCGTCACAGCTCTTGCGTAAGGCTGCCAGACCTGTCATCGGGAAAACCCGAAGCAGCAAAATAAGGAAGTGAGTGACGCGTGTTGGTTTCTTATCTGAGTGTCATGTTTGTTTGGGAGGGGGAAGGGGGGGGGAGGAGGAAAAGATGAAAAGAGAGGGAAATTAACTATAAAAAGAAGTTTGGGGTTGTTGGGTTTTTATGTATGCTGTCCCACTCCCTAGTTTATTGACAGGCAGGCAGACAGACAGGTAGACAGATAGGTAGACAGACAGGTAGACAGGTAGACAGATAGGTAGACAGATAGGTAGACAGATAGGTAGACAGGTAGACAGATAGGTAGACAGATAGGTAGACAGATAGGTAGACAGATAGGTTAGATAGGTAGACAGACAGATAGACAGATAGGTTAGATAGGTAGACAGACAGATAGACAGATAGGTAACAGACAGGTAGACAGACAGATAGACAGATAGGTAGAACAGACAGGTAGACAGACAGGTAGACAGACAGGTAGACAGACAGATAGACGGGATAGGTAGACAGACAGGTAGACAGACAGGTAGACAGATAGGTAGCAGATAGGTAGGCAGAAGGTAGGCAGATAGGTAGGCAGACAGGTAGGGGGACAGACAAAGTAGACGGGACAGGCAGGCAGAAGGCAGGGCAGGTAGACAGATAGGTAGACATACAGGTAGACAGACAGATAGACAGATAGGTAGACAGACAGGTAGACAGACAGAAAAACAGATAGGTAAGACAGGACAGGTAGACAAGATAGGTAGACAGACCAGGTAGACAGTAGATAGACAGATAGGTAGACAGACAGGTAGACAGATAGGTAGACAGACAGGTAGACAGACAGATAGACAGACAGGTAGACAGACAGGTAGACAGATAGGTAGACAGACAGGTAGACAGACAGGTAGACAGATAGGTAGACAGATAGGTAGACAGATAGGTAGACAGGTAGACAGATAGGTAGACAGATAAGTAGACAGATAGGTTAGATAGGTAGACAGACAGATAGACAGATAGGTAGACAGACAGGTAGACAGACAGGTAGACAGATAGGTAGACAGACAGGTAGACAGACAGGTAGACAGATAGGTAGGCAGATAGGTAGACAGACAGACAAGTAGACAGACAGGCAGGCAGACAGGTAGACAGGTAGACAGATAGGCAGGCAGACAGACAGGCAGACACAGACACATAGAGACACACACGCATGCACACAGCAACCCCTCCACTCGTCCAACATCACTCAAAGTGAAAAGACGAGCACGCGCACACAACACACACCACACACATACCACACATAACACACAACAAAACACACACATAACACACACACACACACACCACACACAAAGCACAACTACAACACACACACACATACGACACACTCCCCTACCCTACCCCTCCACCCTCCACCCCCCCAAAACACACACAAACACACACACACACACCACACACACACAACACACACACACAACACAAACACACACACACACACCCACACCAACACACACACACACACACACCACACACACACACACACACCACAAACACACAACACACACACCCCACACACCACACACACACACCACACACACACACCACACACACCACCACCACACACACACACACTCAGACCACACCACACACACACAACACACACACCCTCCCACCCCCCCACCCCCACACACCCCCCACCCCCCCCTACCCTCCCCCCCACCCCTTCCTATCCCCACCACCCCCAACACACACACACAAAAACACACCCACACAACCACACACACACCTCACACACACACACACACACCCCTCCACCCCCCCCCCCCCCCCCCCCCCCACCACACACCATAACACACACACAGACACACACACACACACACACACCACACACACACACACACACACAACACACACACACACAACACACACAACACCCCCCCCCCCCCCCCCCCACACACACACACACAACAGACACACACACACGACACACCTTCTGCAGTGGTAAACAAGCAGTCTCGTGCCGGCTGGTAGCCAGGGCAGCAGCTACTCTCCCCGGCAGTAGGGCCACAGCCCAGGACCCGGGGAGTCACCCCATGGAAGACCCTCTCCACCGAAATGAGTCCCGAACCGCTTTTGCCCAAGCAAGTGATTTTGAAGTCGTAGTTGGGATCTCTGCCACCAACACCGGACAGACATGCTTCTTTGGTCGTGTTGAAGGTCGGAGAGCTAAGATCTGCACACACAAAGGTGTCCCATAACCTATGTGGTCGTAGGGGAGCGAGGCGTCAGAGACTTCAACTTCTCTAGGGGCCAGCATTTTGAGGGCGGCGCCCATCTCCTCTCCCTCGCTGCTCTACCTTCCCTGACCCTAAAGAGGGCAGGTATCCAGAAATTACAGCTGGGTGAACTGGGGCACTGTACTGAAGCCAAGGCGCAGAAACGATCCCCCATCGACTTGGTAACCATGCTCGATGCTGCTTAACATTTGGCTGGGGAAAAAGCAAGTGCTCTGACCAGAGCTATCCCGTTCCCCCCCCCCCCCCCCCCCCCCCAAAAAAAAAAAAAAAGAGGAAGTTTGGAGAAAAAAAGTATATTTTGGTAAGAGAGAGAGAGAGAGACAGACAGACAGAGAGAGAGACAGACAGACAGATTTGACAGAGAAAATGAGAGATCGAGGACAGACGGGCCGACAGATTGACAGACAGGAAAATAGACAGACACACACACCCGGCCCCCCTCCACACCCACCTACCTATCCCCCCCACACGCACACACACACAGACACACGAACAGACAGACAGACAGACAGACAGGACATTGGCTGGCAAGGCCAGGAGCGGAAAGGGGTGGGCCTGTTGTGTACCCGGGGTGGCAGCAGTGGTGGTGTCGGCAGCATCACACGCCGTCCCCTCCAGCAAGGCTTTGCTGCCCGGCACTCCACACATCACCTCCACAGCAGCCTGGCCCGTGGCTGCCCAATCAACCAATCAGTCAGTTAATCTGTCAGTCAATCAATCAGTTAATGTGTCAGTCAGTCAGCCAGCCAGTCAGCCAGTCAACCAACCATCCAACCGACCAACTAACCCACCAATCAATCAATCAATCAACCAATCAATCAATCAGTTAATCTGTCAGTCAGCCAGCCAGCCAGCCAGTCTGCCAGTCAACCAACCATCCAACCGACCAACTAACCCACCAATCAATCAATCAACCAATCAATTAATCAGTGAATCGATCAACAAATTAATCAGTCAGGTGATCAATTAATCAGTTTATCAAACAATCCATCCATCCACTAGTTCCTCCCTCCCTCAATCCATGTATACACTCATCTACCCACCCTTCTTCCTACCCACCCATCTACCCACACATCCATCCATTTTCCCTCCATCCATTACTTCCTCTCTCCCTACATCCATGTATACACCCACCCACCCTCCTACCTACCTACCCATCCACTCTTCA
>CM054145.1:5503410-5508410 GCA_028751875.1 Rapana venosa
GAGGAAAGAGTTAAAGGTGTAAGTGAATGAATTTAACAACAACAACAATAATAATAATAATGATAATAATAATAATAATAATAATAATAATGATGATGATGATGGTGATGATGATGATGATGATGATGATAACAACAACTTAATTTAATTCCCTTCCTGTATACACACATGCAGAAGATCAAATATGCACGTTATTAAAGATCCTGTCATTCATGTCAGCATTCCAAACACCAAACATACCCAGCATCCATCCCCGAAATCGGAATGCGGTTATCTTCAAGGTGGGAAAAAACGGTCGCGTACGTAAAATCTCACCATTTGTAAACCTCGGAGCTCTAGCCAAGGAAAGAAGAAAAAACAACAACCCGGATAACAAAAGGAAGTTTCGTGATATTGGCTGGTTCAGCGCTTTTAATATTCAAGCACAGTTGCATTGTGGGTGTGTCAATACGCTTTACGGTTGTCGCTATTGACGTGGCGTTTCTGTCATGTTTATGTGTTGTTTGTGTGGAATATTATGGGGATCCTGTCCGATGTCCTATCTTTGTCAACAATCTATCTATCTGTGGAAAGTTACGCTCTGTTGAGGCCTCAGCACTGACGATTCTCTCTCTCTCTCTCTCTCTCTCTCTCTCTCTCTCTCTCTCTCTCTCTCTCCTCTCTCTCTCTCTCTCTCTCTCTCTCTCTCTCTCTCTCTACGTTCCGTTCGTTCTTCACTCAAAACTGTTCGAATGTTAGGTGATACAGTACTATCACTTACACACTTCGTCTGCTTTTGAGGTTTTCTCTCTCTCTCTCTCTCTCTCTCTCTCTCTCTTCTCTCTCTCTCTCTCTCTCTCTCTCTCTCTCTCTCTCCCTTGTGTGTGTGTGTGTGTGTGTGTGTGTGTGTGGTGTGGTGTGGTTTGATGTGTGTGCATGTGTGTGTGTGTGTGTGTGTGAAAGTCAAGTTTTTATTTACAGATGGTACATGTGTGTGTGTGTGTGTGTGGTGTAGTGTGTGGTGAAGTGGTGTGTGCGTCAATTCTTATTAAGATGGTACGGTGTGTGTGGTGTGATGTGTGGTGGTGTGGTGAAGGTGGTGGTGGTGGTGGTGGTTGGTGGTGGTGGTGTGTGTGTGTGTGTGTGTGTGTGTGTGTGTGTGTGTGTGTGAAAGTCAAATTCTTATCTAAGATGGTTTGTGTGTGTGTGTGTTGTGTGTGTGTTGTTGTTGTGTGTGTGTGTTGCATTGTGTTGTGTGGTGTGGTGTGATGTGTATGCTGTGTGTGTGTGTGTGAAAGTCAAAATGTTATTTGCAATGGTAGCCTACATATGTACGTGTGAAAGTCAAACTTTTATTTACAGATGGTACATATATATATGTGTGTGTGTATGTGTGTGTTTTACAACGTGAGCCGAGTAAATATGGGATGATTTTTATACAACTTTTTTTTTTTACGTTCCTCGGCTTGAGCTCCAAGATTCAGCCATGGTGAGATTGGTGTGTATGTGGCCGTTTTTGTGCAACATGAAGGTAGCCGTATTTCGACTTCGGGGTTGCATGCTGGGTATGTCCGTGTTTTCCTAACCCACAGAATGCTGACATGAATGACGGGATCTTTAATGTGCATATTTGATCTTCTGCATGACACACACACATCAATCACATCACATACTACACACACCAAATATATATAATTATATATATAATAATATATATATATACATATACATATATATATATATATACATCTATATATATAATATATATATATACGCGAAGGGAATCAAAGCACTGGCAGGTCTGCACTTGAAGCTGACCCGGGAGATCTTAAAAATCCCCGCGCTTAATTCACCAGACGCCGCCGGGATTCGAACCCTCGACTTGATGAACCCATAGGGCTGAAGTCGAGCGATCCTGACCACTCAGCTACGGTGTCCCGCAATGTGTACTAGATAAAAGGAATTGACAACATCTGGTTTACCTCCTTCTTCCTCACACGCTCAGGCAGCAACTATTGTTGTCTGTCATAGGAGCCAAAATGCCTTGCGCTGCCGTTAAGCGCCTGACAAGTCAGGCCCAGCGCACCCGACTTCGGCGTGGGAGAGAATACTTAGCTTTTAAGTCTTTCTGGAAAACCCAGGAGATTGGACCAAGAAGGCAGAAAATAAACAAGGAGAGGTGACAGAAGAAAAGGAACAAGGCAGAAACAGAGAGAGAGATAGAAAAGAGGGAATTTCTATGATAGAATTTCCAGAAGGTGGGGATGCTGTTTATACTGACAGGCCCCTAGCATTCCCACCGGCGAATTAGTTTACGAATAACTGCATTTATAAGCAATGCAGCGCTGAATTATGTTTTTAGTTCCGATAACAGTTCGTTTCTTCATACATATTGCCAAGTAACTTAATAATGAGCGAGCATTGTCAATCATATCAATCATATTCAGTTGCATTCTTTGCGTATTTTTTAATTTTTAGTTCATAGCTACAAGGGCACATTGTTTTGTTTATTCCAGTGAGAGTTAACAAGCAAAACGCTTCTCTTGTTGTGGATTCGATTTGAAATGAATATTTTTCGTTCGGAAAACTGATGCGTTCAAAGTCTTTGAATACATATATATATATTGTGTGTGTGTGTGTGTGTGTGTGTGTGTGTGTGTGTGTGTGGGGGTGTGGGTGTGTGTGTTGGTCAATAAACCATCCCCTGAGGAAGATGCAAGCCGAAATGTTGGGAAAAGTACATGTACTTGTTGTGATCTCTTTTGTTGGCATCTCTCTCTCTCTCTCTCTCTCTCTCTCTCTCTCTCTCTCTCTCTCTCTCTCTCTCTGTATGTATATACATATATACACACACACATACACACACACACATATATATATGGATCGGTGGTCTAGAGGTAACGCGCCTGTCTAGAAAGCGAAAAGTCCGGGTCGGAAGTGTGCGGTGGTTCGTATCCCGTCTGGGCCCGAAACTTTTCCCCAATCCATTAGACCATGAGTGGTGGTCTGGGCGCTAGTCTTTCGGATGAGACGATAAACCAAGGTCCCGTGTGTTACAGAAAATTATGCAGCGCACGTAAAAGAACCCACGGCAACAAGAGAGTTGTCCCTGGCAAAGTTCTTAGAAAAAAGCCACTCTGATAGGGAAAGAAATACAGTTGCAGACCCAAAAAAAAAAGAAAAGAAGGGTGGCGCTGCTCTTGTGGCGACGTGCTCTCCCCGGGGAGAGCAGCCCGAATTTCACGCAGAGAAATCTCGTGACTTAAAGTTGTATAAATAAATAAATAAATAAATAAATAAATATATATATATATATATATATATATATATATATATATATATATAGAGAGAGAGAGAGAGAGAGAGAGAGAGAGAGAAGAGAATGAGAATGAGAGAGAGAGCAGTTGTTTGCCAAGTATATGTATGCTTGTTTTCGCAAAGCCATTGTATTAACGGCCTTGAGGTGGGTTTTTTCCATAATAATAATAACTTAATAGTAGTAAAAGGAAAAGGCTGAACCTTCTTTGACACAAAGTTAGGAACTGGTCTCTGAACACACACGCACGCACGCAAGCGTGCGCGCACACACAGTGATACATACACAAACACACAGTGACACACATACACACACAGCGACACACACACTCACACACAAACACACACATACACACAGCGACACACACACACACATACAAACACAACACACACAAACACGCACGCACGCACAGAACCGGTGCATGCACACACGCACCATCACCAACACTAGCAGCAGCAACAACAACAACATCAACAACAACACAGAAAGAAGTATAACACAAATCGTGTGTGTGTGAGCGTGGATGCGTGCTTGCGCGCGTGCGTGCATGTTTGTGTGTGTGCGTGCGTGCGCGCACGCGCACGCGGGTGTGTGTATATTCACAGCCAACACATATACACACTCAGGTATGTATGATCTCGTACGCTTAGGCACAAGTTAAATTCATGGAGACTTATAAGCCAAAAAACCAATAAAAAAAATTGCGTCACCCTATTTACACTTTAAAACAACAACAATCCATAACAACTAACGCCCTTTACAAATTATTAAAAAAAAAATTCCCTGACGCATTCTCAACCACTACCACAAACAAAACAACAACAACAACGACAACAAAAACAAGAACCACAGCCACTACCACCACCACCACCACAATAACAAACACACACAAAAACGACAACTTACCCCTAGCGCAGAAACTCGTAAGGGCGAGGAGAACTGCGAGACTAACAGCAACCACAGTCTCCATGCTGTACACGAAATTCTCATCAATTCATACTTCGGACAGAGACACCACAAACCCAGCCACACTGTGTCCAGCCTTATAAAACAAACTCCTGTATTTTCTCCCAGCTGTCTATAATAGAAACTTTGGCACACTCTGGCTGTGCAACCTGATATAAACAAACAGCCAACCACAACAATATGTCTAGAAACTATCTTCCCAAAATAACTCCCAGCTGCGTTACACCTCCCCTGCTTTCAAGGTAGACACCGCGCAAGAGAGAGAGAGAGGTAGAGAGAGAGAGAGAGAGAGAGAGAGGGGGGGGGGGGGGACTTATGGGTGACACAAATACTCTAGTTGTACTTTTGCATAAATCCTGTACCGATTCATATTCTAAATCTGTTTTTGTCTGCCTCTCTACCCCCGCCTCCCCCCCCCCCCCTTACCCTTCAATCTCTTAGTCTGTCACCGTTTTTCAAGTGAACGAAGTCACGAGTCACGATATCCATTCTTTGGCATTACCTAGACTGGCTGACTGATTGTAGTACTGACAGGTTAAACAGGCTACTGCAGTTGGAAAAGTTTTGTCTTGGATGTTATGGTGCGTGAAAGCCCATAGGTACACGGCTATATGACTCAGCTGAATCAACACGCTTCTTATCGGTTTGGGAGGGGGAAAATTTTTTTTAAATGAAATGAAAAAAAGGTTTATATATGCTGCTTTGGTAGGCTGACTTCAAGCATAATATCATGCAGATA
>CM054145.1:5513410-5515910 GCA_028751875.1 Rapana venosa
TACACCTCAAATTCACTCTGCCGAGATCTGTGCCAATGAGAATCAACCCATTTTAAGAGTGCCCCACACAGTCTTCTTGTCATTTTGCATTGAAAAGAAATGCGCCCATTTGTACACTTCACTTT
Organism: Rapana venosa; assembly: GCA_028751875.1. NCBI lineage: Eukaryota > Metazoa > Mollusca > Gastropoda > Neogastropoda > Muricidae > Rapana > Rapana venosa. The sequence continues at coordinate 5,513,536 of CM054145.1, forward strand.
CACCTATTCTGTAGTCCCGAATACCGTGGGGGGCACCACTGAAGATTTTGCAACCAGCTTCCTCCACTCCTCGCGATTCTCTGCTTTCCAGCAAATCGTTCCACTCAAGGCCAGTCCACTCTCTGATGTTGTCTTCCCATCGTTTTCTCTGTCTGCCTCTTCGTCCCCCTCCTTGTACTGTTTCCTGTAGGACAGTCTTGGCCAGTCCAGATGTTCGTTCCCGTACCACTTTAGTTTGCGTCTTTATACTGAAGTCAGGAGGTCTTCATACAGCGTTTTTGATTCTGGTTTTCACTTCCTCATATGTACACTACTCTCTTCGGAGTTTGCCAAACGCAAGATTCAGTGTTACCGTTTAGGAATTCACACAGTATCCCGAACTTCCATATAGGAATAGAGATCTGACAATGTGCTGTGGGAGTCTTCCTGAAGGGGTCTTTGGGCCTCCAGGCCAGTGTTGATAAGCACCCATCTTATGAAAGCATCACAATGCCACACTTTCTTGTATCACAACTTCTTCAGGTTTTTTTTTGCGCGTAAAGATATTAATGGAAAACCAGACACACAATCTTTGAAAAAAGAACCAGCCCAGTATATACACACATCCCCGTGGGGGCTTTGTCAGTATAAACAGCGTCCCCGCCTTCCTGGAAATTCTGTGCTAGAAATTCCCTCTTTTCTATCCCTCCCTTTGTTTTCTGCCTTGTTCCTTTTCTTCCTGTCACCTTGTTTTTTCTCTCTGCCGTCTTGATCCATTCTCCTGCCCTTTTTTTTTCTAGAAAGACTTAAAAATAACAGTTCTCTTCCATGCCGAAGTCAGATGCGCTGGGCCTGACTTGTCAGGCGCTTAACGGCAGCACAACTATTTTCGCTCATATGAAGGCAACAGTAGTTGCTGTCTGGGCGTTTAAAGAAGAAGAAAAAGAAGAGAAGAGGAAGAAGAAGGAGGAGGAGGAGGAGAATACGACATCCCAAAGTCTTAACACTCAAGTTCCATTCACGAAGCTGGTCCTTCATATCGACATCTTTCCCTCGAACTCATACATATAGCCAGCCATGGTTCAAGAAATTAACCATGAAGTCTTGTCCTCCATTTTTGTGGTTTAAAATTTAAACTTAAGCAAAAAACCCCAACAAACCCAAAACCCCCACAAAACTGACTCATCTTCCTTCGAAGATTAATGACCACAAAAATATTCTCCATTTAAAAAATCCTCCATTGAAAAAAAAGTCTTCCTTCAAAGTTCATTGATGGCAAAATTGGTTAACTCCACTCCTTGTTCAGACCCTCCTCCTCCTCGGCTGTTGGACAGTCCTCTACGCCGACCACCCCCACCACCTCCACCAGCAGCAGCAGCAACCTCAGAGGCAGAAACACTCGCCAGTCCAGCAACAGCAGCAGCAGCAGCTCTGTCAACATCCACACAACCCGACACAGCATCATCATCCACATCAGAAGCCACACCCGCAGTAGTGGACCTGGTGGTGACAGCAGCAGTAGCAGCAGCAGCAGAAGTAGAAGAAGAAGCAGTGACAGAAGGAGGAACAGCAGTGGAAGGAGTAGCAGCAGTAGCAGACGACGTAGATATACCGGAAGTCGTAGGGTGGCGCTCCACCACAGTCACCACGCTGCAGTTGTCGTCGGAAGTGACGTTGGAGTGACCTTGACCGCTGTCCAGGGAGATGTTGGGCAGCCACATGGTCTTGTGGACGCCCGGTGACCCCTCCTCCGACCCTTGCGAGTAGCGGCTGCTGCTGAAGTTGTCGTAGCCGCGAAAGGCGCGGACGGACATGGTGTTGGTGAGCAGGAAGTCCCACACGTTGCTCTGGTTCTTGCCCGAGATGCGAATGTGGCGTTTTCTGAAATAAGTCAAGTCAGTAGTGCTTAGAAATGAAATGAAATGTTTATTCATAAAGGCCATGGCCCCTTAGAAGGGGGAATACAAATAATACAAGCAAACAATATGATGTACGAGTGATGTTGTTATGTTGCATAGATACTTCTTCTTTTAAATGCTTTATACATATATATTGCCAGTTGTTTTACAATACATTCATTCGTCAAAGCTAATAACAAAACCAACCTGAATAAACATGGATCTCTACAGTACTTTTGTGGGATGAATTGCTCTCGTATATCTCTTAACCCTGGACAGGAAAGCACAAAGTGGATTTCATCTTCTACTGAACATTTAGAGTATCCCATGACGGGCGAATTACAATACTATGACGCTTTTTGCAATAAGTCACGTCAGTAGTGCTTACATTATCCCATGAAGGGCGAATTACAATACTATGACGCTTTTTGAAATAGTCAGTCAAAATATACTTGATTTACATAAGATGTATTCATTAATAGACAGGGAACAAGCATA
>CM054145.1:5523410-5525910 GCA_028751875.1 Rapana venosa
GGGGGGAATTATTCGGCTGTCCCCTCTCCCCTTGTTGTTGTTGCTGCTTTTATTTTGCTCTTGGTTTCTTTGCTATTTTTTTTGGGGGGGGGGTTGTTTCTGTGTTTTTTGTTTTGCTCTGTTGTGCTTTCTTTTATTATATGTTGGTGTTTTTTTTCTATCTCTCTCTTTCGGTAACTTTTGTGGGTATTTTTGTATGTGGATTTTTTTCCCGCGTTTACTGTGTGAGTGGATTGGTTTTGACCTTATTTTATTATCATATATATCCCTTAGGGCGAGGACTGGATGTAAAAATCACATGGGTGCTTATTCATTATCCTCGAAATAAAAGATTTTGTCAATGTCATTGTCTCTCTCTGTCTCTCTCTCCTCTATCAAAATTATTTAATTGTAATCAGTGTATCTGTTTTGATATTAATATTCAAGCCAGTTGGGAATTGTGCGTTTATTGAACACATACCTCCTTTCTCGAAGTAATTATAATCGATGTGTCTCTTTGACATTAATGTTCAGGTCAGTTGAGGATTATGTGTTTGTAGAATATACATTATCTCTTTTTTAAATCACAGGTTGAAGTTTTGTTGTCGTTGTTGTAGTTGGCGTTTTGGTTTGTTTATTTTTGTGTATGTATTTTATTGATAGTCCCTAATCAGGGCTAGGGCCAGATGAAAAAATAAGTATGATAAATACATACTCTGTTACCCTTAGAAAATAAAGGTCATTCATTCATTCATTCATTCACTCATTCATTAATTCATTCATTCATTCACTCACTCTCTTTCTCCCTCCCTCCATCTCTCTCTTTCTCTCCCTCCCTCCCCTCCCTTTCTCGCTCTCCCTCTCTGTCTCCTTCCCTCCTCTCTCTCTCCTTCTCCCCTCCCTCCCTCCTCTCTCCCTCCCTACCCCTTTCTCTCTCTCCCTCTCCCATCCCTACCCCTCTCTCCCACCCTACCTCTCCCTCTCTCCTCTCTCCCTCCCTCCCTCCCTCCCTACCCCCCTCTCTCTCCCTCCTCTCTCCCTCCCTACCCTGCTCTCCTCTCTTCTCTATTTGAATGGCTCCTTCTCTTCTCTGTTTGAATGGCTTTTTGAATGATTCATTTCATTGTATCCCAAATTAACTTGTTTTATCCCTTTATTGTTTGTTTTTTACAAGATTCAGCGCTATATAAATTCCATATATTATTATTATTATTATTATTGACTTATTTGTGTTTGTGTCATTCTTTTTCCCCACGAGGGCCTGGTGTAAAGAAGCCTATGGCTTATCCATTTACCCTCATTAAACTATTCCAGTAACTCGAGTTCTCTCCCTCTCTCCCCCCCCCCCTCTCTCTCTCTCTTTCTCCCTCCCTCTCTCTCTCTCTCTCTCTCCCTCCCTCTCTCTCTCTCTCTCTCCCTCCCTCTCATCTCTCTCTCCTCTCTCTCCTCTCTCCTCTCTCTCTCTCCTCTCTCTCTCTCTCTCTGTCTGTCTGTCAGTGTCTCTCACTGCCCACAGGAAGAGAAGTTTAACGGCGTCTTTTGCAGGATTAAGAGAGCTGGGGGCTTAGCCAGGAAGGACATCCGCCAGAGAGAGAGAGAGAGAGAGAGAGAGAGAGAGAGAGAAGAGAGAGAAGAGAAGAGAGAGGGAGAGAGAGGAGGGGGAGAGAGAGGGAGAGAGAGAGAGTGGGAGAGAGAGAGAGAGAGAGGGGGGGAGAGAGGGGGATGGAGAGAGAGGGATTAGAGGGAGAGAGGAGGGGGAGGAAGGAGAGAGCTGGAGGTTAGACAGGAAGGACATCCGCCAGAAGAGAGAGAGGGGAGGAGAGAGAGAGGAGGAGAAGAGAGAGGGAGGGAGAGAGGGAGGGAGAGAGAGAGAGAATGAGAGGAGGAGAGAGAGAGGGGGAGAGAGAATGAGGGGAGGGAGAGAGAGGGGGGAGGGGGAGGGAGAGAGAGAGTGGGAGAGAAAGAGGGAGGGAGAGAGAGGGGGGAGAGAGGGGGATGGAGAGAGAGAGTGGGAGAGAGAGGGGGAGAGAGAGGGGAGGGAGGGAGAGAGAGTATGTGAGAAGAGAGGAGAGAGAGAGAGAGAGTCAGTGTGTGTGTTGAGAGAGAGAGAGAGTCAGTGTGTGTAGAGAGAGTGAGGGAGAGAGAGAGACAGTGAGAGAGAGAGGAGGGAGTGAGAGAGAGAGAGAGAGAGAGAGAGAGAGAGAGAGAAAGTGTGTGTATGGAAAGAGAGAGAGAGAGGGGGGGAGAGAGACAGGAAGAGAGAGATAATAGTGTGTGTGAGAGAGAGAGAATGAATGTGGAGAGAGAGAGGAAGGGAGAGCGAGAGAGAGCAGGGAGAGAGAGAGAGACAGACGTGTGTGAGAAAGAGTGTATGTGCATATAATTTATGAGTGAGTGCGCGCGTGTGTGTGTGTGTGAACAGAGAGAAAGAGAGAGAGAATGTGTGTGTAAGAGACAGAGAGTCAGAGAGAGAGAGAGAGAGAGAGGAGGAGAGAGAGAGAGAGAGAGAGAGAGAGGAGAG
>CM054145.1:5533410-5555910 GCA_028751875.1 Rapana venosa
GAGCTGCTGACTTCAGTGAAAAAAATCGCAAAACTGAAGTGGTGCGAGCACGTCACACGAACATCTGGACTGGCTACCACACCACACCACACCACACCAAACCACATCACACTACACCACACAACCCCCAAAACATGATTTCATAACACAGGTTTAATAATAGAAATAAGATGTATAAAATCAACCAGAAAGCAAGAATGATAATATACTTACATTTTGCAAGAATCTTAACAAGTATATTAAAAAAAAAGCCCAACCACAAACACACACACATCAACTCTGGCCGACTCAATACAATAGAAAAAATGAATAACAGAAAAAGAGTTTTGGATCAAGAAATGTATTCGCAACATGCACAGATCGTAGCCGAAAAGCAATCATCATCATCATCGTTATGTCCATGCTCAATCATGTAGCAATTGTACACGAACATTATCATGATCCAACTGGTCATCTCAGGCTTTTTGGCGTCCAACTCTCTCCCTCTCTCTCTCTCTTTCGCTCTCTCTCTCTCTCTCCCTCTCTCTCTCTCTCTCTCCCCCTCTGCAACAGCGCTCTGATGCTAACCGGATGGAAGGACAGATGAACAAACAATCACGCGGGGAGACAAACAGACTGACAAACATATCATGGTCTGCACGTATGTGCACGCGTGTGCGCGCGTATTTACACACATGCACACATTTGCATTCACGCACTTACGCAAGAATACAGCTGCACTGACCCCGAGGACATATACACACACGCACACGCGCAAATTATCTAAGAACGTAAGTACGCAGACATAAAGGGGTGTAAGTACGTACACAAGTATGCACACACACACAAGCATACAAACATTTTATGTGTGCAGGCACATGCGTACACACACACACACACACACACACACACACACACACACACACACACACCCACACACACACACACACACACACACACACACACAGAGTGACGTACGTCTGTAACACACACACACACACACCACACACACACACACACACACACACACAACACGACCATTCACCCACCCACCCACACTGACACCCATCCACACATACACACACACCCACACAGTGACACCCTTCCCACCCACCCACAAACCAAACCAACAAAGATGGCGCGGGCACAGCAAAAACAAAACAAAACAAACAACAACAACAACACAAGACAGACAAAACAACAGCTTCAGTCAACAGTCTCCAGTCCTCCCATTTGCATAGATGACGCCAATTCCCCAAATCCCATAATTATTCGTTATGTACAATATATTGCAAACTTTGCCTTCCGATTTCTGTCCTTTTTTAAATACATATTTATAAATATAAATAAATGTTCAGCTTAAAGTCGCACACACACATACACACACAAATAAAGCAGATCTGTACATCCGAGTGCAGACAATAAATTAAAAATAAAGTAGCACGATTTCAAAAGTACCCCCCCCCCTTCTTCCCGGAAAAAAAGGAAAATATCTAATAGGAAGATCAATGATGCATGATGCTCTGTATACAATAAAAATGAAGGAAATATCGACATCATATGCAGATTTACTTTCACCCGTAGTCTGCTAGACTGTTGGGGCACCACTGAAGATTTTGCAACCAGCTTCCTCCACTCCTCGCGATTTTCAGATTTTCATGTGCAGGTAAGTGTATACCAGAATGAACTGCAATCCTAAACGAGAGAGAGCGAGAGAGAGAGAGAGAGAGAGAGAGAGAGGAAGAGAGAGAGAGAGAGAGAGAGAGAGAGAGAGAGAGAGAGAGAGAGAAGAGAGAGGAGAGAGAGAGAGAGGGAGAGAGAGGAGAGAGAGAGATGTACATAATATATTTTTGACCACCAAGTTGAAAAAGTAATGCACATCAAAGTAAACTGTAGGTGTCATAATCACACCACTGAGCTATCTTTATATTACGATTAATTCTAATCTGCTTTCTTTCAATTGATTTTTATCTTTTGTTGAGCACAAACTCTCGATCTCCTCTCTCTCTCTCTGTCTGTCTGTCTGTCTGTCTGTCTCTCTCTCTCTCTCTACCTCTCTCTCTTCTCTCCCTCCTCCCCCATCCCGACCCCCCCCCTCTCACCCACACACACAGGCAATGCATACCTTGTTCCTTTTCTTCCTGTCACCTCCTCCTTGTCTATTTTCTGCCTTCTTGGTCCATTCTCCTGCCTTTATCCCCCAGAAAGACTTAATAAACGATAACACTTCTCTCCCATCGCCGAAGTCAAATGCGCTGGGCCTGACTTGTCTTTCGGCGCTTAAGGACAGCCAGACGCATTTTCGCTCATATGACAGACTAACAATAGTTGCTGTCTGAGCCTTCCATGAAGAAGAAAACGAGCTGACAGAAAACACCAACAACAGGAAACCCAAAAACCTGTAACAAAGACCACAAAAATGTTGCACGGAGCACAAGAAAGAACATCTCCCCCCCCCCCAAGTATACATCGATGAAAAAAAAACCATGGCAAATACAGAAAAGACATTTGTGACGGTCATCAGCCCCGAAGTCGGAATGCGGCTACCTTCACAATGGGCAAAAAAAAGGCCGCATACGCACAAATCTCACCATTGGTAAACCTCAGAGCTCTAGCCGAGGAACGAGAAAAAAAATCATACGAATTTCTCTATATACAGAAAACAACAAAACAAAACCAAATGTGAAATAACCACTAAAGAAAAAACAAGGTACATTTTGTGTACAGCCATGTTCAGTGATGCCTCCAGGTCATCCTTTCGCAATGGCGTTTTGGTACTGGACTTTGTGAGAAAACAAGAACAACGGCCTTAGAGAGAGAGAGAGAGAGAGAGAGAGAGAGAGAGAGAGAGAGAGAGAAGAGAGAAGAGAGAGAGAGAGAGAGAGAGAGAGAGAGAAGAGGGAGAGATTGATTAGAGGTAAAGAGAGAGAGAATAATTGTTCACCAGCCCTCGAGAGAGAGAGAGAGAGAGAGAGAGAGAGAGAGAGAGAGAGAAGAGAGAGAGAGAGAGAGAGAGAGAAGAGAGAGAGAGAGAGAAAGAGAGAGAGAAAACAATTTTTGGGGGGAGCATTTTTATTTTAGAGGGTAAAGATTAAGCATTACATTGCTATTTTAACCCAGCCTCGAAGAAGAAGAAGAAGAGATAGAGAGAGAGAGAGAGAGAGAGAGAGAGAGAGAGAGAGAGAGAGAGAGTGAGAGAGAGAGAGAGAGAGAGAGAAAAAGATTTTGGAGGGAGATTTATTTAGAGGTAAGATTAAGCATAATTGCTTTTTTACACCCAGGCCTCAAAGAGTAGAAGATGAGATAGATAGAAGATAGAGAGATGAGATGAGAGAGAGAGAGAGAGAGAGAGAGGAGAGAGAGAGAGAGAGAGAAACAATTTTTTGGGGGATTTTTTTCAGAGGGTAATAGATTAAGCATTACATTGCTTTTTTACACCAGCCCTCGAAAGAGAGAGAGAGAGATAGAGAGAGAGAGAGAGAGAGAGAGAGAGAGAGAGAGAGAGAGAGATTTTAGAGGGAATAGGAACATGAACAAGTTTATTTATCCAGGCCTCATATGATAAATAATAATAAAATATATAAGGAATTAATAGGCTGAATCTTGTAAAACAAATTTATTGATGTAAATAATAGATAGATAGATAGATAGATAGAGAGAGATGAGAGAGAGAGAGAGAGAGAGAAGAGAGAGAGGGAGAGAGAGAGAGAGGAGAGAGAGGACTAACGAAGACCAACAGATCTCGGTTGCGCAATGTCTGGAGGTATTGCAATTCTCTCTTTACAACTCTAACACAGCTGAACGATGAAAGATAACCATTTTCAACGACCTAGCATGCATCAAGGCGAGAAGAAAGAACTGAACTGAAAGGCACGTCATGAAATATATACAACGGGAACCGCATCAGTATTCGCATCATTGTTATCCTACTCAGGGGACGGGATAGCTCAGTGGTCACAGCACTCGCTTTCCCCCAAGCCAAGGTTAAGCAGCATCGACCGTGGTTACCAAGTGGTTGGGTGACCGTTTGCTCGCCTTGGCTTCAGTACAGTCCCCCAGTTCACCCAGCACCTGCCTCTTTAGGGCCAGGGAAGGTAAAGCAGCGAGGGAGAGGAGATGGGCGCCGCCCTCAATATGCTGGCCTCTACAGAAGTGAGGTCTCTGACGCCTCGCTCCCCTACGACCACATAGGTTATGGGACACCTTAAACTTTTTTTTTATAACCCACATATTTAACCAAAACAGTTTTCACGCGTCTTTTTTGTTTTTAGGTGTGATCATAAGAAGAAGACAACATTCACAAAAACATGAATAATTATTGCCAATAATATGCTGTGACATAGCTTAAGAAAAACTCTCTAAACGGTGTGTATTTTCTTTCTTTCTTTCTTTTTCTCTCTCTTTTTCTTTGTTTGTTTGTTTGTTTCTTTTTAAAGCAGATACATAAGCAAAAATATAAGTTGAATTCTGAAGATCTTCACATCGACAAAATAACAAAACTCGCCTTCTGAACATGTTCACATATAGACAAAATAAAACTTACCTTTTGAAGATGTTGACATCGACAAATAAAACTTGCCTTGTGAATATTTTCACATGTAGACAAAAATAATAAAAACTTGCCTTTTGAAGATTTTCATGCCAGCAAATCTGTTAGTATTTGGATTCCATGACGAGCCACCTCCCCTCCCCCCACCCTCTACAACCTGATGACGAATAAATTCCACCGAGTACAACCGCCCATGACACAATGCCTGTAGAATCAGGCGCAGTACCACAAGACTTCTTAAGAAGTAAGTAGAGAAGTCCAGTCCAGTCCCCCAATTTCTGCTGATTTCTCCATTCAAACTCTTTTCCTCTCGTGATCAACTCAGCAGGAACGTTCACTAATTCACTGCAGTGTTTTATACCCAGTTCTATAACTTAGACGGATAGCTCAGTGGTCGGAGCACTCGCTTCCCCCCAGCTAAGTTAAGCAGCGTCGAGCGTGGTTACCACTTGGATGGGTGACCGTTTGCGCGCTTTGGCTTCAGCACAGTCCCCCAGTTCACTCAGCTTTCATTAGGTACCTGCCTCTTTAGGGTAAGGGGAGGTAAAGCAGCGAGGGAGAGGAGATGGGCGCCGCCCTCAATATGCTGGCCCTTAGAGAAGCTGAGGTCTCTGACACCTCGCTCCCCAACGACCACATAGGTTATGGGACACCTTTACCTTTGCTATTAACATTAAGCAGTACAGCATTGAGAGTGGCTGCCTTACAAATGGGTGACCGATCAGATGTCTTAGATGTCTTCAGTACAGTCCCCTAGTTGACCCAGCTGTAAATAGGAACTCGCGCTGTCTAGAAACCGGGAAAGCAAAGCAGAGAGGAGAGAGAGAGAGAGAGAGAGAGAGGGAGAAGAGGAGAGAGAGAGAGATGAGAGAGAGAGAGAGAGAGAGAGAGAGAGGGGGGGGCAGAGAGGGAGACAGACAGAGAGAGAGAGAGGGGGGGAGACAGACGCTTGACGCTTTGAGGGGGGACAGAGAGAGAGAGAGAGTGAGAGAGAGAGAGAGAGAGAGAGAGAGAGAAGAGAGAGGGGGGGAGACAGAGAGAGAGAGAGGGGAGAGAGAGAGAGAGAGGAGAGGAGAGAGAGAGAGAGGAGAGAGGAGGAGAGAAGAGGAGAGGGACAGAGAGGGGAGACAGGCAGAGAGAGAGAGAGAGGAGGGGAGGGAGAGACAGAGAGAGAGAGAGAGGGAGAAGAGGAAAGAGAGAGAGAGAGAGGAGAGAAGAGAGAGAGGAGGGAGACAGAGAGAGAGGAGAGAGAGAAGAGAGAGGAGACGACAGAGGAGAGAGAGAGAGAGAGAGAGAGAGGGAGGGAGAAAGAAGAGAGAGAGAGAGAGGGAGGACAGACACAGAGAGAGAGAGAGAGAGAGAGACGACAGAGAGAGAGGGGGGAGACAGAGAGAAAAAGAGAGAGAGACAGACAGAGAGAGGGGGGAAACAGAGAGAGAGAGAGAGAGAGAGAGAGAGAGAGAGAGAGAGAGAGGGACAGAGAGAGAGCGAGAAGAGAGAGAGAGAGGGGGGGGGAGACAGAGAGAAGAGAGAGAGAGGGAGAGAAGAGGGAGACAGACAGAGAGAGAGAGAGAGAGAGAGGAGGTGGACTGACAGAGAGGAAGACAGACAGTGATCGAAGAGATGAGGAGGGTGGCGGGGACGTTGAAAGAGAACTGTATATGACATTGAGATGCAGAGAGAAGAGATGAGAGAGAGTAGTATGAATGGAAAGAGTAAGAGAGTAGGCTCATCTTAGACTCATGGCCCCTTGAGCAGCTGAGGTCTCTGACACCGCTCCCACCGCATAGGCTATGCGAGTACCTGGGCGACGTTTATAATAGTAATAACAATTATTATCATCATTATTAGAGAAATCTGCCAAGGCTGTAAAAATGAAATATCATCGAGGTATGTAATAACTGGGAAAGCAGTTTTCAATATAATATATATTATATATTATTATATATCACTTGATGCAACTACAGTACCAACCGGTCCAAGCGTTATAAATGTTCATCATTAATGAACTGGCATAATCGATTATCCACACTGATTGCACCGGTGCAGTTATCAATGGTTAGTATTGGTTAGTGTATAGAGGTAGTATCAACGAGGCTGACAGTTAAAGTTACGGCATTCCGAACATTTTTTGCATATCTTTTTTTTCTTTTAACAAGGAGATGTAAAGACTCATGTTAACATTCCAAATCCACCCGACAATGTTTATATGTTTACGCGTTACCACGTTTTCTTTCCACCCTCCCCCACCTTGAAAAGATGTTTTGAAAAAAGGGAGAAAATGCGAAAAATATACTATTTTAGATTAAAACTAAACCAAACAAAAGTATCAAAAGAAAATCCAATAGGAAGAAAGAAAAGGTTGTAAGCATAAGTTTACAAAACAAGAAGTGTAGCAGCCATAAAAACTCAAAACAAATGACAACAACAACAACAAAAGAAATAGTCCATTTTGACTTCTCCACCCCCTCCACCAAACAAAAACAAATCAACAAAAAAACCAACCCCCCAAAAAACCAACCAACCAAACAACAACAACAAAACCTACTTCAACAACAACAATCACATATGCACTAAATCTGCTATTCTGAAACCATGTGTTTTTATGTAAATTATCCCATAACATGCCAAATATTGACAAACTGAACTTCTGTCAACTAATTCTTTTTTGTGTCCGGTTCCTGCTTATCTTAGTCTTTCAAATAAATATATCACAGGAAAAAAAACCCTCCTGTCCCACACAGTACTCGCCTTCCCCCAGCTAAGGTTAAGCAGTATCGAGCGTGGTTACCAAATGGATGGGTGACTGTTTGAGGTCCTTGGCTTCAGTACAGTCCTCCAGTTCACCCAGCTGTAAATGGGTACCTGTCCTCTTTAGGGTCAGGGAAGGTAAAGCAGCGAGGGAGAGGGGATGGGCGCCGCCCTCAATATGCTGGCCCCTGAAGAAGTTGAGGTCTCTGATGCCTCATTCCCATATGACCACATTGGTTATGGGACTTCTTTACCTGTCAGATTGTTATTCTACATGAAAATATATCAGCTGGAGAAAATGTTGAGCGTAAAACGTATCTCTAACTGCATGCAACATTTTCTGAACAATAAAAGAAAAATAATCTGTGAATTTTCATGAAGACTTCATCAGAAAACAATAAATACAATAAGAAATACGACTGTACTGTTTGTGGCTCAAATTCATACAAATCTGTGTTGAGAATACGAATAAGCTGATCATTATTAAAAAAAATGCTAATCTTCAAAAACATTTGAAACAGTCATAGCAATGTCACACCTCTGTCCTCATGAAAAAAGTGAACACCACTATTAAACCCTTTCATGCCGCAAAACTAAAATCTGCCAACTCCTGAAAACAATCATATTACTTAGATAAATATACACTAGAATAAATGCAAAATAAATGCAAAATATTACCGTACTGCTGAAATCTGCCTGGGAGCATTTGTCAAATAGTTTAGGCCAAGTCGATTAATTATATACACCACATTATAAATGTGTAAAGATCAACCATGACTTTAAATAAGGTTTGTCCCAAAACAAAACCAATATGAAAAAAAGCACCCCCCCCCCAAAAAAAAAAAAAAAAAAAATCAAGATTGTCTCAAACATAAACAAAAAGATTGGTGGTACCATTTCAGCCCAGATTCAGCAAAATTTGTATTTGGGTGCTGACCAAAGTGTTTATGGTTTTCAAATAATGCGGTTAAAAACTATAAAAGGATAACTGAGAATTTATGAGTACAAAGATATCTCGAAGAGAGTTCACAAAAATTCCAAATATCACTTACATTCTGTATACTGCAATCAATTAGACACAGATTAAAAAAACCCACAAAGGCCAGGAAAAAAAGGAAATATTACGTGTATAATTATCTAGGGGACGGGATAGCTCAGTGGTCAAAGCACTCGCTTTCCACCAGCCAAGGTCAAGCAGCATCGAGCGTGGTTACCAAGAGGAAGGGTGACCGTTTGCGCGCCTTGGCTTCAGTACAGTCCCCCAGTTCACCCAGCTGTAAATGGGTACCTGCCCTCTTGAGGGTCAGGGAAGGTAAAGCAGCGAGGGAGAGAAGATGGGCGCCGCCCTCAATATGCTGGCCCTAGAAAAGTGAGGTCTCTGACGCCTCGCACACCTGTGAGTTCATAGGTTATGGGACATCTTTACCTTTTCTCTAAAAATGATCTAGACTTATCACACAGAACAAAAATCTCCATAAGTATAGAATAGATTCTGTGTACTGCAATAAATCAGACACAGGCATAAAAAAGAAATCACTACAAAAGCCAAAGGTAAATACATGGCTCACAGAATCATACAGATGACAAAATTTACAAAACAGCAAACAAACGGGGACTGGATGTAAAAAAAGCTCATTATGAGTGCTTATCCCATTATTCTCGATATAAAAGAATTAAAAAAAAAAAAGAATACACTGAACAAAGAATATTGAAAGACTATCAAATGATAAACGTGCGTTATGTAATCATGTACTGAAGATCGAATGAATGAACAATCATTAGATTTTAACCACAAATACATAAAGAATAACACAGCAAACAAGTAACAAAAAGATCAGTGAATTTGTTAATATAAAAACATATTAGCAGTCACAAAAAACGAAAAAAAACCCTCCAACCAAACAACAAAAAACGACCAAGGGTGTATAAAGATGACAAAAATTTACAAAACCGCACGCACACAGGAACTGGATGTAAAATAACCCCACGTGAGTACTTGTTCCATTATCCTCGAAAGAAGAGAATAAAATGCTGAAGAAACGTATAATATCAGACAATAAATAAACACATTAGTAGGTAGGCCTACAATGGATTATGAATAAAATGCTGAGGAAACATATAAAATCAGAACGTCAATAAACAACCACTAGAATGGCAAATAGGACAGAGAATGTATTCACTAGTGTATCAAAAACAAACATAAACTTGAAAAGCAGATCTTTAACAAAAACAAAACAAACCCAGACTGTTTTGCGTTTGCAAATCCACAGGCTCTCGCTACAGGCAACATTTATTTCATCTGATTTTATTTCATCTCCTTTATTTTCGCTGCTGGCTCGTTCCACAAAATTATTAACCCGAGGCTCCAAAACTGATGTGCATTACATTGCAGAACTGAACAGGAATCCACCATTTTGTGGTCTTTTTCATTCGCAGCTCTTAATATTTTCCCAGCGAAAATGACCTGTCAAAAGGATAAAAAAAAGACCTAAATGTGTTCCTAATCAAAAGGATGAAAGACGTTCCTTTTCTGAATAAAATATGTATCAGCCAGTTGTAAATGGGTACCTGCCCTCTTTTAGGGTCAGGGAAGGTAAAGCAGCGAGGGAGAGGATGGGCGCCGCCCTCAATATGCTGGCTTCTTGTGAAGCTGAGGTCACTGATGCCTCGCTCCCCTACAACCACATAGGTTATGGGACACCTTCACCTTTATACTATCAGCAGTCCCTTGACCAAGATGGCTATGGGGGGACATGCGGGACGTGTTGATCCCCAATATTTTACTCCAGGCTGATCCATCTTCAGCCTTTTTCGCAGCAACAGCGCCATGTCAAGACCGGTCCATAATTCTGAACATAATTCATCTATAACAACAGCTATACATCGCACACCCGTATGTTCAATCCATATATTCATTTCCACAAGCTTTTTTTTTTTTACAAGAAAAGTAATTACGCCAAGAGGCGATAATACGAAGTTGAAACAAATTTACCTCCCTTGTTCCTTACCATGCCGTTTAATGTACTACCTTCATTTCAGCAGCTTTTTTCAAAGTTTAATTTTGTATAAAGTAAAAAAGAAATCCGACATATCTTACTTCATTAACAAGGAGAATTTCCACCCATGAATAGGAGATAATTATATTCCCTTCTTTGCTGTGGACATACAATTAAAAAACAAAAATGTCTATGCAATAAGAAAATGCCAACAAATAAAAGTCCCTTCCGAGCTGGATTTGGAGAAGTAGCGACCTTGGATACAAGACCAACACTGAGTGGAAGAATCTGGTAAACAGCTCTTTAGTTCATAAACCAACGGTGTTCCTCAGAGAGTGTAGGAGGGGTGGGGGGAGACAAAAAAAAAACAAAGACGAAAAGGAGTTAAGAAAAAGAGGGAGGAATAGGAGTAGGAAGAGGAGGAGGAGGAGATGAAATAAGAGCAGGGAGGAGGAAGTAGGAGGAGGAGGAAGAGATGAAGGAGTAGGGAGAAAGGCGGAGGAGAAAAAGGGTAAGAGGAGGAGAAGTCGGAGGAGAAAAAGAAGAAGGAGGAGGAAAAAGAGGAGTAGGAAGAAAAGAGAAGGAGTAGGAAGAGAAGGAGGAGGAGTAGGAAGAAAAGAGAAAGGAGGAGAAGGAGTAGGAAGAAAAAAGAGAAGTAGGAGGAGGAGGAGTAGGAAGAAAAAGAGAAGGAGGAAAAGAAGGAAATAGGCGTACGAGCAGAAAGAGAAGTAGGAGAAATAGGCGTAGGAGGAGAAGTATACGTTAGGGAAAAATTCGGAGAAGTTCAAATTCATTAGAAGACTTTAAAAAAAAGAGAGAATCTCACAGAGTCTGCTAAATGTCACGCATCATATGATACTACAAGAAAGATGTTTAATATCCTTTCCCATTTCTGGCTCCAATTCTATGCTGTGTGTGTAAGGGAAGGGGGGGGGGGGGGGGTGGAAGGGAAGTAACTCGTGCTGAACGTAAACTGTAACATAAAAGCCAAATCTAATCCTTTTTAACGCAGTTCAGCGCATAGTCACTTCAGTAGTACTAATGGCATTTTACGCAATAAAGATTAACCATAAAAGTGTGTAACTCGTTGTTTATAGGGTGTTTAATTGTAAAAAAAGGTAGTTTACTCAACAAAGGTGTTCATAGCAGACGAGCGAATGCCGAGCAAAGATCAGGCGAAGGGGAGGGGAAAAAGGTGAAAAACCCCCCAAACAAATCTGAAAAACCCCAAATGGAAAAATAAAAAAAAACCCAAACCAAACGAAACAAAACAACAAAACTAAAAGTAAACAAAAGTCCTGGACGAGTCTGTCAGTACAAAGCCAGCCGTTTATTATGGAATAACAACAGTACCAAAAGTGTGACTCGACTTCATCGTTTAGCGAAAATTCACCCGTGTTGATATTTCTTTTTCAGGTTAAATAATCCCTCCCCCCCCCCCAACCCGAAAAAAAAGCAACCCCCTCAAAACAAACAAAAAGAAAACAATAGACCCAGTGATAAACATTTACTGTTTTTCATAAAAGTGTGACTGACTTCATCGTTTATCACAAACACCTGTGTTCATTATTTTATTTTTTCAGATTCAACAATAGCCCCCCTTCCCCCTAAAAAAAAGAAGCAACTCCCCCCAAAACCCCCACCCAAACCAAAACCAAACGACCCAAAGGTAAACATTTAGGTGTCTTTCATAAAGCTGTGACTGACTTCATCCTTTAACAAAAAGCCCAACACGTGTTCATTATATATATTTTTAAGATTAAACAATACCCACCCTCCCTATCCATAAAAAAGAAGCAGACCCCTCAAAACAAACAAAAAATCCAAAGATAAACATTTCCGTGTCTTTCATAAAACTGTGACCGACTTCATCGTTTAACAAAAATCCCATGTTCATTATTTTATTATTTTTCAGATCAAACAATAGTCCCCCCCCCCCCCACACACACACACACAAAAGCAAAACCCCAAAACAAACAAAGCAAAACAAAGTACCCCAAGGTAAACATTTAGGTGTCTTCATATTCAAATATTTTTAACACTTGAAATTCACTCAGCATAATCGTAATAATTAAAAGAAAATGGCCACCACAGTTCAGTTTTAAATGGATTTGTGCGTGTGTGTGTGTATGTGTGTGTGTGTGTGTGTGTGTGTGTGTGTGTGTGTGTGTGTGTGTGTGTGTACAGCATGGGTATCTAAACCATCTGAAACGCTACCCCCCCCCCCCCCCCCCCCCCTCACCAAAAGAAAAAAAAAGAAAACGTCACCACAAACAAAAACTTTACTCTCGCTAAAGAAAAATTTAGCATTTCTCACACTTCACAACAGCAACAAACCACAAATTAACACACACAAAAACCACACACAGAAAGCAAACAAACAAACAAACAAAACCCAACAATACCTCTCCCCCAACTATCTCCCAACAATTCTGAGATGGAAAATTGAGATTGCAAATATTATCAATTATGTCAAGATAATCTATGGGAAGCATGCTTATGCAGATTTATATGGATGATAATCATGATCGCCACGATGCTTATAGAAACATAGCTATACAATCATGGTATTAGCTTGGCGATATTCATTTTTTGCCAGAATTTATACAAGCATAGTTGTTCCTAAAAATATCTACCAACAAAAATAAACAATAACGTATTAATATATACCATCTTAGAACCCCTAAAAGTTCTGAGTCAAGTGTATATATATATATATAATGTAAACTGCCAGAAATCTTTAAAAATGATTATACATAGTCTGATTAAGTTGAGTTTAATTATACACATTTTATTATCTTTATATTTTGTGCTATAAAAAAATCCGGAGGAACAATTATATTATGTCAAAAGTTTGGAACAGATGTACGTACAGACATGCATATATCATTTCAGGCCACATGGAGAAAGATTGCAAGTATTTCAGAGAGAGAGAGAGAGAGAGAGAGAGAGAGAGAGAGGGAGGGAGGGAGAGAGAGAGAGAGAGAGAGAGAGAGAGAGAGAGAGAGAGAGAGAGAGACTGAGAAAGAGAGAGAGAGAGAGAGAGAGAGAGAGTGTGTGTGTGTGTGTGTGTATGTGTGTGTATACTGTCATAGTTGGGCATTCTCCAGCTTAACACTTGGCTGTGACCAGCGCACTCTTGACTCACTCATCCCACCTGGGAATCACTGTGAGATTTTAAAAGTACACACTAGATGAGAAGTGTGTGTGTGTGTGTGTGTGTGTGTGTGTGTGTGTGTGTGTACTACTCTTTTCAAGAACGAGGCCAGACAGGCATCCGTGCTCCGACTTCAGCAGATCAAAAAAAAAAAAATCTCTTTTGCAAGAAGAAAAGAAGTTCAGGACGTTATACTACGAGTTTTTCCATGGCTGAAAAGACTCTCAATATAATATTTTTACCACATAACAACAACATGTTGATGTAGGTCACAGCATTAACAGCAATAATAATGATGATGATATTGATGATGACGACAATAATAATGATAATAATAATACATAACAACACATAAAAAACCGACCTCGCTTTTGGCAAGGGCCAAAAAAGAAGAGCACTGACATCAAATCAACTCCAATAATGGCCCCTGATCTATGTTTTCGTTCCTCGGCTAGAGCTCCCAGGTTCACCAATGGTGAGATTTCCCGCGCACGCAACCGCCACCCCCACCACTAAGGTAACCGCATTCCACTTTCGGGTATCCAGCTGAGAACTAAACCTACCCAATTTTGCGAGGGCAGTCGGGATATACCTCCCTTTCCGATTTTTAAGTATTGTGAGTTCTTTTGATGTGCACAAGTCCGTAAGCACACGGGTCCGACTGGTTTAGAGTCTCCTCCAAAAGACTTGACATTCAGTTCGATTTTCCCGTCAAACTGGGAAGACAGAAAAGGGCAAGGGTAGGGATCGAACCCAGAACCTCAGGGTTTACTTGTTAGGCAGGTGAAGGTCTATATACACCGTCCTGTCACCTTCCTTCTTGCTCTTGAACTTTTTGAACTTGGGGGGACGGGATAGCCTAGCGGTTAGAGTGATGTATTCGTGATCTGCTGACCCGGGTTGGAATCTCGTTCAAGAGGATTTGTCCTATTGAGTTAACATCAGTGCAGACTCTACTCTCCCCAAAAATCCTTCGGGTGAGACTATAAAGCGAGGTCACGAGTGTGCGAACGCACGCAGAACATCTTGCGCACACGTTAAAACCCGTTCCTCTTTTAGGAAGAGTAGGCCATTGTGTGCCAGTGGGAACGGATGACAAAATTTACAAAACTGCATACACACAGGGACTGGATGTAAAAAACCTCCACAAGAGTGCTTATTCCATTATCATTGAAATAAATAAATGAAAGTTGTTTAGTGATTTTTTTCCTTCCTTGTTTCGTGTTTCATTGAAGTTTGTTCACTAGCTACTACCTCTCTTCAATAGCAAGTTTGCAACCATAATCCGAGAAAAATAAATGTAAAACAAAACCAACAACACCCAATACATTGAAGTGACACATTTCACCTTAGACATAATTATTCAGTCATTCTCTCAACTTAAAAATCAGAAAATATTTCATTTCATTATGGCAAACAAACCAAAAGAAAAAGAAAACAAAACAAACAAAAAACAAAAGTTGAGAAAATCTCATCAGAACAATAAAACCATCCTTGACTTACGTAACATCATAAAAAGCAACAACAACAACACGAATATTGCCAATAGCAGGTGTGTGTGGGCACTTTATAATTGGCTTCCGATCTCCTTCTTCTCACAAGTGTCATATGCACACTTCATCAACATTCATAAATACAGAACAAAAGAAAGAAAAAAGCACGTTTTGTCATGTTCATGGTCCTTTGACCCTGCATATATTATCGTTACCAAGGTGAAGGCCACTAACCTTCAGGGAGGTTCCTTCGAAGATTCCATTATTCACAAGTTGAGTGGACCAATCAAAAGTCATGGCAGCAAGCCACGTAAAAAAAAAAATTCCTCACAAAACCCCCGAAATAAAACTGAAGAAACCCCCCCCACCCCCCCCCCCCCCCCCCAAGAAACAACCCCCCAACCCCATACCCAAAACACAACCCCCCTAAAAAAACCGGGGAAAAAACCCGTAATAAAAAAAAATCTCAAGTAAAAAGAAACAAAAAAACCAACAAAAACAGGATTCAGTGAATGGCTGTTGTGGCACTCAAGCAAAAAAAAAAAAAAAAAATCACCTTACTCCCCCCCACCTCTCCCCCCCGCCCCAACCAAATCGTGAGTATAGACTTGAGGACAGATTCAGAGCATAGAGACAACAAACAACAGCACAGCAGTGTAGATAGGTAAGTAGGTAGGAAGTTGGTCACCAAGAAATCCTTCCTTTTTATTTTGTGTGCAAAACATCTGTAACTCATAGTCCATAAACAAACAGGACTTCGTTTTGTATTTTTCCTCCTTCGAAACTACACTTGTTGCCAGTATATTTTCAAGAAGTCTCTTCACATTTTCAAAAAACAAAACGCTCTTCATACTACTACTACAACAAAAAAATCGCCTCACTTCACTCACTTCAGACCTTGTTATCTTCACCTTTCACCTATCCCCTAGTCCTGTGGAGGGGAACCACTGAAGAATTTTGCAACCAGCTTCCTCCACTCCCCACACGGGTCCTCTGTCCTCCGTAGCAAATCGTTCCACCGAAGACCAGTCAGTCAATCCACTCTTCAGAGTTTGTATATAATCCTTTTCTTTTTTCAAAGGCATGCAAGTGCTTGGATTCTTTGTGTGTGTGTGTATGTGTGTGTGAGTGTGTGTGTGTGTGTGTGTGTGTGTGTGTGTGTGTGTGTGTGTGAGTGAGGAAGCGGTCAGACGCCCGTCTCGTACAGCTGAGCGTTCTGCTTCTGCGGATGGAACACTGGGAGCGGCACTGGCTTCTTGTGCACCACAGCATACGTGTCACCGTTCACCAGGGGAGGAGGAGGAGGGGGCAGGTTGAAGGGGACTTCATCGTAGTCCTTCATCTCCCCTCCTCCCTTCTCCTCCTCTTCCTCTGAACGGAAAGTGGTCATGGAGCGAGGCAGAGTGTGACTCACGCCGCCAAGACCCTCCCCAGCAGAAGCAGCAGCAGCAGGAAACAGCCGTGACCGGCCAGAGAGCGGTGTAATGGGCAGAGTGTGCATCTGGCTGGGCGACAGCGGGTGGTCCGGGATGATGACCTTGTTCAGGTTGTCGTAGTTGCTGTCTTCCAAGCCGCAGGAGGTGGTCGTCAACCCTTTCCGGAACTCCGCATCCAGGTCCTCGCCGTCCTCCTCTCCCGCCTCGTCCTCCACCGACTCTTCGGACCCTGAGGGCAAGGGCGTCACCATGGCCACGGGCTGGGAAAAGGTCACGCTCTTGCTGCGCTTGCCTAGCGGGCTCTTGGGCCCGCTGACCAGCATCTTGCTGCCGTAGCGGTTGTCCGGCAAGGTCTTGTGACCCTCGTGGACGTCCGCCACGCTGCGGACCTGACCGGTGCCGGGCCTGGGCAGCCGGAGGGAGAGGTGACCCGAGTAGCCGGGGTCAGCCAGCACGGGCGGTTCCCGCGCAGCGCTGGGCGAGGAAGGGGGACAATCCTGACCCGGGATTTGAGGTGGAGGTGGTGGGGGAGGTGGGGGAGAGCGGGACAGAGGGGAAGACGGGGGCGAGAAACTGCTGGGGGAGCGAGGGTGAGAGAGGTGGGGCGGGGAGGAAGGAGGGGAACGCGGTAAGGACGGAGACTGGAGAACGTGGTTCATCCTCATCATCGTCGATCGTCGTCGTCGTCGTCGTTGCAGCGCCCCCTGCTTCCTCTCCCCCCGCGTCCCCTTCCCGCACGTGACCGTTGGGATGTGCCTCGGCCGTGGCCAAGGTCACGAAGCCTTTCTGGCGCGCATGCGCGGTGGCGATGTCCGAGTCGGTGAGCGACGCCATCTTGAGTGGGGAGCGGTTGATGGAGCTGTAGTGGTCGTCGTCGTAGTCGTTGTAGCGGCAGTAGGAGGTGAGGTGGGTGGCTTCTCCGTTGGTCACTGCCGGGTACAGCATCAACGGCGTCTGCTTGCTCTTCTCTTTGGCTTGCTGCACCCTGTGGGATGAAGCAGAGAGATGCGTCACTACTAATGGTGTCCCATAACTATGTGGTCGTAGGGAGCGAGGCATCAGAGACCTCAGCTTCTCTAGGGGTCAGCATATTGAGGGCGGCGCCCATCCCTCTCTCTCTCTCTCTGCTTTACCTTCCATGACCCTAAAGAGGGCAGGTACCCATTTACAGCTGGGTGAACTGGAGGGACTGTACTGAAGCCAAGGCGCGCAAACGGTCACCCATCCAACTGGTAACCACGCTCGACGCTGCTTAACCTTGGTTGGGGGAAAGCGAGTGCTCTGACCGCTGAGCTATCTCCCTCCCCTCCCCTCACTAATACACACCGTTATCTCCAGCTCTTCTGCTTCCTGGAAAGCTGAGACAGCAACTATTGTTGTCTGTTATATGAGCGAAAATGCGTCACGCTGCCGTTAAGCGCCTGACGAGTTAGGAGGTCCAACGTACCGGACTTCGGTATAAGAGAGAATTGTTCTTTTAAGTCTTTCTTGGGGAAAAAGGCAGGAGAAAAGCTGCTAGTTCACAAAACCTTTACTTGTGGTGGTATCATTTATAATTATGGCATGGTACACTGTAGGAAATGTCTGTGTGTGTAGTGTGTGTCAGTCTTTCTGTCTGTCTGTCTGTATGTATGTATGTATATATGTATGTGTGTATAAGCATGTCATCTATTTCCGTTATATACAATGTCTTGCGAATGGTGTTGCCTTGCATTGCCCTGATAATCCACCCCTTTGTTATCCTTGTTTATTTTTTTGTTTCCTTTCTGCTATTTTCACAATCTTTACAGCTATCTTTTCTTATCGTTCATCTATTGAAGCAAATTTGTTCAGCTGCAGCCCATTCTTGCACATGTAAAGATGTTAGAGTACTGATACATAAGCATCGCTTGTTGTACTCCTTTCATTTATTAGTTGCTGGGTTATTTCTGAACTGATAAATTTTGTTTAAACCATATGCAACGGTGATGTGCATCCCTGAACAATCGACTGCACAGAGGGAAGCGGGCATTCTTTGGACTGCAGAACTGCAGTCTACACCACACATCTGCCCACCTTTTGCAATGGATGGTGATGGCGATGATGACGACGGAGATCAGAACGATGCCAGCGGCCACGATCCCGCCGATGATAGCCGCTGAAAGAAAGGAAAAAAACAACAGTATTATAGGTATGCATGTACACGCGCGCGCGCACACACACACACATATACACAACGCGCTCGCACGCACACCCATCACACACGTGCGATGGGCACGCATCGCAGCAGAGAGAGAGACAGAGATAGAGAGAGAGAAGACAGGTAGGCGGGAGGTAGGCGGACAGACAGACAGACAGGCACGCACTACGCACGAGTAATCGCTCGCTCGCTCACAACCATGTACACACCCGGCACACAATCACACAACACACGCGCGCAGCACGCACACACATACATACATACAGCAGACAGACCAAAACAAACCAGCCAGTCAGCCACGCAAACACAAACAAACAGGCAGACAGACTACAATCCTTACCCCCTCCCCCCCCCCCTCGCCACACACACCACGGCCTACAACACACACCACACACACAACACACACCACGCACAACACACACACACACACACACACACACGGCCCACAACACGCACACTCACATACCCAGATTGGAAGACAGGGACGCCGACTGAGCGGGGTACGGGTGTGTGGAGTTAGTTCCCTTGTCACTGACCGTCGTGGTGCGGTTAGAGTTGCCGTCCTGTTTCTGTGACGTGATTCCGCTTCCTGCCGCGCGCGCAGCAGAATGACTCGCAAAGGTTCCCCGCAGTAGATTTTCAGCTGGTCCTCTTCGTCCGTGGCTGTTTGAGAAGGAGAATGATTGGTGGGCATTACTAAGGGGACAGCATAGCTCAGCGGTCAGAGCACTCGCTTTTCCCACAAGCTAAGGTTAAGCAGCATCGAGCGTGGTTACCAAGTGGATGGGTGACCGTTTGCGCCACGCCTTGGCTTCAGTACAGTCCTTTCACCCAGTTGTGATTGGGTGGCAGGTACCCAATACAACTGGGTGAAAGGACTGTACTCTTTAGGGTCAGGGAAGGTTGAAGCAGCGAGGGAGAGGAGATGGGCGCCGCCCTCAAATGGGGCCCCCGGGGAGAAGTGAGGTCTGAATCTTGCCCCCCAATGACCCGTTAGGTTAGGGAAACCTTTACTTTTAAGGTGGATACGGTTGGTATTTGTGAAACCCCAAAATTATGATAAAAAAGTTATGGAAGTATTTTGCAAATTTTAAGGCATTATTCACGAATGACCAAAAATATGCAATAATGGTGATAAATTTTGGTGGATGGATGAAGGAAGTATATAAGTTGTTGTTAAAAACTAGTGTTTGCGATGTAGCGTGTGCCCATTGTGTGTGTGTGGAAATTTTTATATGCATGAGAGAAAAAGGAGAAGAGAGGAGAGAGAGAAGAGGGAGAGAGAGAGGGGAGAAGACGAGAGAAGAGAAGAAAAAAGGGGGAAAGGGGGGGGAAGGGGGAAAAGAAGGTGACAAAACTAAAATTTTTCGGTAAAACCCTCCCCCGAAGGGGGGTACCTTAAATTTTTTTTCAAAAATTTTTTTAAAAGACAAACCCAAACAAAAAGGACCAACAAACAAAAACGAGGAAAAGACAAAAGAGCCAAAAGAAGAAGAGAAGAGGAGAGACAGAAGAGAGAAAAGAGAGAAGGGGAGAGAGAGAAGGAAGAGAAGAGAGAGAGAGGACAGACAGAAAGACCACGGACAGAAAAAAAAAAACGAAATACGAAAAAAAGAGACAAAAAAATCGAGTTTGTACTTATAATAAATATCTTTTTTTTGTTTTAAAGCACTGCTGTACCTTTGCCTGCACCCCGACAAAGGCGGACCCCCGGGGGAAGAACTGCTGAGGGGTGAGGGTGACGTTCTGCACAGGCTTGGTGTAGAGGGGTTCGAAAAACCCCGAGTCCCGATGTGCCGCATGAATGTCCCAGCGGTACCCTTGTCATCCTTGATAGCCGCCCTGGTGGAGGGGAAAGAAGAAGAAGGGAAAATAAATAAAAAAAAGGGGCCCAACACCAAACCACACCATCCCCTCCCCCTCGCTGCTTTCCCTTCCCTGCCCAAAAGAGGGGGGTCCCTTTACACGGGTAAATGGGGGACAGTATGAAGAAAGGCGCGCCCCTCCAAGGGGAAAGCGGACAGATGCATACAAAAAAAAATAATAATTACAATTCAACACAGACGACAGACAGCCCCAACACCCACCACACCATCACCCCCCCCCCCACCCCCCACAACAACCAAAGCCTTTTTTGTCATTCTTCTTTTTTTTTAGTACCCCCTTTTACCCTCAAAAAACATAAAAAAACGTAGAAAAGAGACCACAGACACACAACAACCCCCCCACGACAAAAAAACGGCCCACCATATATTGCCCCCCCGCCAATAAAAAATCCCCCACACCATCACCCTCCACACAACACGAACTAAACCCAAAAAACAACCAAAAAACAAAAAAAGGGTTAGCCACCCCCCACCCCCAACTCAGCCAATCACCTTGTGCACGTGCAACACATCAACCACACCACACGCACATCCACAACACACATACACAACCACAATATACAACCAAACAAACACACACTACCACTCCCACCCCCACACACCTTCCCTCACACACACATAACCCCCCCCCCCCACCACTCCCCGCGCACCCCCACATCACATCCCCCCCACTCCACCCCCTGCTCACCACAAAACACAAAACGAACTAAACCAAAAGACAAACCAAACAAACCGCAAGGGTTAACCACCGCCCCCACCCCCCCCACTCAACCAGTTACCTTGCTGCACGTGCACACACATACACACACCACACTACCACCCCCACCCCCACCACACCACCCCACTCCCACCATACCCACCCAACCACCCCCTCCTACACACAAAACTAACTAAACCAAAAAACAAAACCAACACAAACCACAAAAGGGTTACCCCCCCCCCCCCTCCAAACCCCAACTCAACCAGCTGTACTAAATTTCGCACAAGTTGTCAGATTTTTGATAGAGAAAGGGAGACACCAAAATATATCCAGAGAGACAGAAAATGTAATACTGTAACAAATCAGAAGATGAATTTCATTGACTCGATGAATGCGTCTTTTATGATGAACTCAGAGAAAATTTTGTTATTAAAAATATCAAAACCAAAGACAAAGAACGTAAAAGGACCCTAACTGTATAGATAAATTAAGTAACATAATGACAGTTGATATCTATGAAATAGATATCATCAGATAATGTTATGAATGTTTTGAAAAAAGAGAAGTAGAATGCAACATTTTTTTTTTTAGAGTACATCATTTTGAGCCAAATAGATAATCATAGACTGACCTTTGTTTTATTGTGTCAAATAAGTCTAGTAAAAAAAAGGTAAAGGTGTCCCATAACCTATGTGGTCATAGGGGAGCGAGACATCAGAAACCTCAACTTATCAAGAAAACAGCATATTGAGGGCGGCGCCCATCTCCTCTCCCTCGCTGCTTTACCTTCCCTGACCCTAAAGAGGGCAGGTACCCATTTACAGCTGGGTAAACTGGGGGACTGTACGGTCACCCATCCAAGTGGTAACCACGCTCGACGCTACTTAACCTTAGCTTGGGGGGGAGAAAGCGAGCGCTCCGACATCACTGAACTATCCCGTCCCGCCAAACAAAAAGTCCACAGGACTTAAAACTGCGATAACGTCAGTACTCTGGATGCGAGCCAATCACCTTGCTGCACGTGCGAAGCGGATGCTGGGCCCAGGCCAGCAGCACGTCGATGGAGTGGATGTTGACCCCTTCACTGCCCTTGACCGTCCTCACCATGCACATGCAGTCCTCCTTCTGCACCTGCACCGTCTGCGGGTACTCTATGTTGGCCAGGTACAGCGTTTTGCCTTGCTTCACGCTGTCCGAGCAGAACATGGCGATGTCCTTCTCTGTCACACAGAGAAAAGAGAGACAGTTGATGGAGGAGGTGGATCGGTGGTCTAGAGGTAAAGCAGAACATGGCGATGTCTTTCTCTGTCAGAGAGAGAGAGAGAGAGAGAGAGACAGTGATGGAGGAGGTGGATCGGTGGTCTAGAGGTAAAG
>CM054145.1:5560910-5605910 GCA_028751875.1 Rapana venosa
GGGTATGCAGTGTTGCCAGCATGGTTTCGCCGCCGTAAAAGATAAAGAGATTTTTTTATTCTTTTAATCGAAAAGGGAATAAGCACTTATGGTTTTTTTTTACATCCAGTCCCCTTTTGGAAAGCTTTTTGTACTTTTTTCATTGTTCCCACGGGCACCAAGGGCCCAATCTTACGAAAAGGGGAAAACAGTTTTTCGTGTGCGCAAGATTTTGGCGGCGTTTGCACCGGCCCCCCCGGGTTTATAGTCTCATCCAAGGACTTTTGGGGAAAGTGGACTCACTGATTTTAACTCCGGGGAAAATACCCTTGAACGGATTAAAAACCCGGATTCAAATGTTCTAAACCACTGGGTTCCCGCCCACCCCAAAAGAGAGAAGAGAGAGAGAGAGAGAGAAGAAGAGAGAAGAGAGAAGAGAGAAGAGGAGGGGCCCCTTTATTCCGGGGTTACAGACGTTTGTTTACTTTTTTCCCCCCAGAGAAGGAGAGAAGGGGGGGGGGGGGGGGGGGGGGGGGGCGAGCGAACAAAAAAGCGGCAGACCACGACCTCTGTAAATTACATCTCTTTTTTTCTTTTACTCGCCTTTTCCGAACGAATTAATGAAGGGAAACAATGCATTTTTTTCGGCAGCTGACAATTGACTTAACACCAACAAGAGGAAAAAAAGAATTGTTTTTCCCTTTGCGCTTCGTCTTTAAATTGAAAGGGTGTTTTCGTTTAAAAAATTTTTTTATTTCCTGCCGATTTTGTTTTTGTAAAAATAAAAATTTTTCCGTTGTAGGGGTTTTTTCCCGGGGAATGTTTTGTTTTCCCCCTTTAAAAGACAAAAATTTGGCGGGTTTTCACACATTAAACGTCTTTTTAATTAATTTTTTGATATTAATTTTTTTTATTTTTTTATACAGTAATGGGGGGGGGGAGGGAGGGGAGGGGAGGGGAAAAGAGAGAGGAGAAAAGGGAGGGGGAGAAGGGGGGGTTTTTTTTTTTTTTTTTTTATTTTCCCCATTTTTGGTTTTTCCCTTTCCCCCCCTTCCCTCCCCCCATCCTCGTCCCCCTTTTCCCCTTTCTCCCCCCCCCCTTTCCCCCCCCTCCCTTCCCCCCTTCTCTCTCTTTTCCTCCCTCTCTCCCCTTCTGTTTTTACCCTATTTTTCCCCCCCCCCCCTTAAATTTTTCGTTTTCCCTCCCCATCCTAAAAACCCCCTCCCCCTCCCTCTCTCTCCCCCCCCCTCTCTTTCTCTCTCCCCCCTCTCATTCCTTCCCTCCCCCCTCCTCTCCCCTCCCTCTTCCTCTCTTTTTATTTTCCCCCTTTTTTTTATGTGCTTTTTAAAATTTTCTTCCCTTCAATTTTTTTTTCCCTTCAAAGCCCCTGGCCTTTCTAAAAAATTCTCCTTCCTCTCTTCTCTCCTTCCCTCATTCCCCTCTCTCTCTCTCCTCCTTCTCTCCCCTCCTCTTTTCTCTCTCTCTCTCTCTTTGTGTCTGTCTGTCTGCCTCTCCTCTTTTTTTCGTCGTCTTTGGCTCTTGCTGTCTTTAGTCGTTCTGTCGCATCTCATCCACCTCCTTCTTCTCCCTCTCTGTCCCCCCCTCTTCCCCCCTCCCCCCCCTCTCCCTTCCTCCCCTCCTCCTACCCCCTCTCCCCTTCCCCCCCTCTCTCTCCTCCTCCCAACCCTCTCTCCTCCTCCCCTTTTTTTCCCCCCTCTCCTCTTCCCCCCTCCCTTTTTCTCCCCCCCTTTTTTCCCCCATCCCCCCCCACCCCATCAACACCTTTTTTTTTCTCAACCCCCCCCCCCCCCCTTCCTCCCCCTTTCCCCCCCCCCCCCCCCCCTCTCTCTCCCCCATCCCCCCCCCCCTCAACTCCCCCCCCCTTCCTCTCCCCCCCCCCCTCCCCCTTTCCCTTTTTTCTCCCCCCATCCCCAAAAACAACTTGCAACTTTCAACTTCACAACCCTCATTTCTGGAACCAAAGGGCTGTAAAAAAGCTGTTTGTGTAAAACCCACTGCATCCCTGTAGGGATAGGTGGGCAGAGGTAAGCCCTGCCTAGAAAGCGAACAGTCCGGGTTTGGAAGTGTCGATGTTTGACCCCCTTTGGGCCCAAAAAACTCCCCCCCCCCCACCAGAAACCATGAGGGGGTGTGGGGGGTGCAAGTTTTGGGGGGAGACACAAACCGAGGGCTCGGGTTAAAAATAAAAATTATTTAGCGCGCGTAAAAGAAACCCCCAAAAAAAGTTGTTCCTGACAAAATTCGTAGAGAAAAAAAACCCCTCGGTAAGAAACAATTACAGTTGCCCCACAGGAACAAAAAATTTGGGGGGCGCTGCTATTTTTGGGGGACCGCGCGCCTCTCGGGGGGGGGGGGGGGGGGGGGGGGGGGGGCTTGGTGGAGAGAGGAGAGAGAAGAGGAGAGAGAGAGAGAGAAGAAGAAGGGGAGAGAGAGAGAGAGGAAGAGAGAGAGGAAAAGTGTCAATCAAAAAAGTGAAGTCAAATTCTTTTATTTCGAGAATAAAATAAATCTCATGTCTTTTTTTTTATAATTTTTTAAAAACCGGGGGTAATCAATAAGTAATTCATGTCTTTTTAAAAATTTTTTTTTCCAGGAAATGAATAAGCCCATGTCTTTTTTTTTATTTCGAGGATAATAATAAGTATCATGTGCTTTTTTTTTTTTTTTTTTTAAAAAACGAGGGTAAAGATTAATACTCAGGGTTTTTTAATTTTTTTTTATTCAGGGTAATAAAAGTACTATGTCTTTTTTAAAAATAAAAATAAAAACGAGGATAAAGAAAAAGTACTCAGGGGCTTTTTTTTTTTTAAAATGGGATAATAAAAAATATCATGGCTTTTTTTTAAAAAACAGGATAATGAATAAGTACTCATGTGCTTCTTTTAATATGAGGATAATGAATAAGTACTCATATGCTTTTTTTTTTAATTTCGAGGATAATGAATAAGTACTCATGTGCTTTAAAAATTTTTTTATTTCGAGGATAATGAATAAGTACTCATGTGCTTTTTTTTTATAAAAAAAAAAATACGAGGATAATGAATAAGTACTCATGTGCTTTTTAATTTTTTTTTCATTTCGAGGATAATGAATAAGCACTCATGTGCTTTTTTCATTTCGAGGATAATGAATAAGCACTCATGTGCTTTTTTTAAATTTCGAGGAAAATGAATAAGTACTTATGTGCTATTTTTAAAACATCCAGTCCCCGCCCTTATCAGGGAATAGCACCATGACACAAAACAAGACAACAGCAACACAAATAAGAAAAAATATCCCCACCAACCAAAAACAACAACAACAACAGAAATAACAAACAAAAATCAAGAAACAAGCAAAGAAAAAACAATAACAACAAAAATCAGAAAATCCCCCCACCAAGACAAATGAAATAAATGTGAGAGAAGAGAGAAGAGAGAGAGAGGAAGAGAGAGAGAGAGAAGAGAGAGAGATTGAGATTGAGAGAGAGAGATTGAGAGAGAGAGACAGACAACTGAGACAGAGAGAGTGCGCCCCCCTCCCCACCCCCACGTAAAGGGAGCAAGAAACCAAACAACACACACCACACAAACCACACACACAAAACCACAACTCAGCCACACACACCCAACCATTTTCGTTATAAGGGAGAAAAGAATAATACAACCACAACACACACCACACACACCACCAAAACAACACCCACACCACACAACCCACTTTTCATTGCAAGGGTCTTAGGCCAAAGCAAAAACTGAATAAATGTGATTGAATTCCCCCAAACACACACACACCACACACACACACACACACAAACCACACACACCCACACACACCCACCACCACACTTTTTCCATGGCAAGGCCAACCGCCGGGCATTTTAACGCTGCAATCTCCGCCCAAAAGGGTCTCCCTCCCTTTTCGCATTTGGGGTAAATTGCGAGGGGAAAATTTGACGGTTCGATTCCTTTCCCTTCTGATCTGATTCTCTTTGAATGCCCATTGCTTGCGTTGCCTCCCCTTCCCTCCCTCTCCCCACCCTCCTTTTTGTTTTGGTTGTTGTTAGTTCGATATATTTAAATATATTATATATATTTTTTTTTTTTTTCTTTTTTTTTTGGGGGGGTGGGGGGGGGGGGGGGGCTGTGCTGTGCGTTCTCCTCTTTCTTTCCTCCTTCCTCTCTTGTCTTTTTTGTCTGTCGTCTCTCTCCTGGTCCGTGTCGGGCTGTTGGTTCTCTCTGTAAGGCTTGATATAAAGTTCAGGTCAGTTTAGGGAATTATGTATTGTTAAACAACACTTATCTCTTTAAATCATGTTGTCGTTGTTGTAGTAGGGTTTTTTCTCTTCTTGTTTTGTTGATAGTCCCTAATCAGGGCAAGGGCCTGATGAAAAAAAAAGTATGCGTATGCTTATTCTTTTACCCTTGAAAAATAATGATTAATTAATTAATTTTCTCTCTCTGATTTTTGTGGGGGCTTTTGTGTAGATATTTTCCCCGTATACTGTGTGAGGGTATTGGTATGGGCTTTATTTCATTTTATTATCATATATATCCCTAAGGGTGGGGACTGGATGTAAAAAAGCACATGGGTGCTTATTCATTATCCTCGAAATAAAAGAATGTCATTGTCATTGTCTTTCTCTCTCTTCTCTCTCTCTCTCTTTTCTCTCTCTCTCTCGCATTCTTCTACATCTTTCTCTCTCATCTCTCTCTCTCTCTCTCTATTTTGGGAAGGGATAGCCCCCCTGATGGTTAAGTGATGAATTCGTGATCTGCTGACAGTAATTGTCTGATCTAGAATGGTATTTGGAAAACACTTCCTTGATGCTACGTTGATTTATAACTAATGCTCATTAGCTGCCGAATTAAATGAATCAAATATAATGTTTCGAGCATGCCATAAGCTCTTTGCTTGTTATTGCTCTCAATTTGTGTATGTATAATGTTCATGTTTTCTGAATAGAAATCTGTTTAAACCATATGCTGACCCGGGTTCGATTCTCGTTCAAGAGGATTTTTCCTCTGGAGTTAACATCAGTGCCGACTCCACTCTCCCCAAAAGTCTTTCGGATGAGGCTATAAACCGAGGTCCCGTGTGCGAACGCGCGCAGAACATCTTGCGCACACGTTAATGTCTGTATCATCTGTCTGTCTTTCTGGGAAACTCTCTCTCCCTCCCTCCCCTGTTGTCTGGGCTGTCTGTCTGTCGTCGTCTGAATGTCTATAGTCAGTTTTCCCCCCCCTCTTTCCCCCCGTCTGTCACTGACTGTGTCTGTCTGATCTGTCTATCTGAATCTCTCCTCTCCTCCCTCCCCCCATCTGTCTGTTGTGTCTGTGTCTTGTCTGTCTGTCTGTCTTTTCTGTCTGTCTGTTTTGTCTCTCTCTCTCTCTCTCTCTCTTCACTCCTTTCCCCCCTCTCATCTCTCTCTCTCTCTCTCTCTCCCCTCTCTCCCTGTGTCTCTGCTAGTTAAAAACGAAAATTCTTTACACACACTCTCATGCGCACCCAGTCTTGTGCACAAGCACACAAATACATAGAAAGAGAAGAGAAGAGAAGAGAAAAAGAAGAGAAGGGGAGAGAGAGAGAAGAGAGAGAGAGAGAGAGAGAGAGTGTGTATGTTGTGTATATGTTTGTATTTCGTGAGTTTTGTGGGGTGTGTGTGTGTGGTGTGTCTGTGGTTTTGTAAATTTTGTCATCTGTTCCTACCAGCACACGATGGCCTACTCTTTTGAAGAGTGGAACAGGATTTAATGTGTGCGCAAGATGTTCTGCGTGCGTTCGCACACGGGGCCTCGGTTCATAGTCTCATCTGAAGGACTTTTGGGAGTGGAGTCGCACTGATGTTAACTCCGGGGGGAAAAATCCTCTTGAAGGAGATTTGAAACCGGGTGGTCAGATTGCGAAAATAGGCTGGTGGCGTGTGTACACACTTTTGTTGTTGTTGCTGTTGTTGGTGTTGGTGGTGTTATTGTTGGTGGTGTATTATTGTTGTTGTTGTTGGTGGGGGTGGAGTTATTGTTGATGTTGGTATGAGTAATTGTTGTGTTGGTGTTGTTGTTGGTGGTGGTGATGGTGGGGGAGATGTTATTGCTGTTGGTGATATTATTGTTGTTGTTGTTGTTGGCGGTGGAGGTGGTGTTTTTGCAATTGTCAATTTTGTGTTGTTGTTGGTGTTGTTGCTATTGTTGTTGTAGTTGGTCAGGTGATTTGAGCAACACTCTCAAAATCCCATCCGTAAAATGGATGAAGCTCGATTTCGTGGTCCCAGTCCCAAATTTCCAAAATGAACCCCTACCAGACTCATTCTAAGTAGAAGCCGGTCGGAGTCAACAACAAAAAAAAAGAAGAAAAATCCATCTCACTGGATTCGAACCTGCGACCCTCTAGCCCGTAACGCGACGGCGCTAACCACTGCACCACCATAACAGCTGGTGTGCACACACACACACTCCTAGCTTAACAGCCCCCCCCCCTTCCCCCCCCCCTCTCTTGCTGCCTCCTCCACCACCTTCACCCCCGCTCACCCCCCCCCCCCCCCCCACCACCACAGGATATGATCAGCTAGCATTTCCAGTAGTTGTTCCACCGCCCTCTTCCTCCACCCCCTAGCCCTACCCCCCTCTCCCTAATCCCTTCTCACTCCGTCATCTCCTTTCTCTCCCATAAAGTTTGAATTTGAACCCAAGAACCGTCATGCCTCATTGTGTCGTTTCTAACCACTCTCTGTCTCTGTCTCTCTGTCTGTCTGTCTGTCTCTTCTCTCTCTCTCTCTCTCTCTCCTCTCTCTCTCTCCTCTCTCTCTCTCTCTCTCTCTCTCTCTGTGACGTGTGTGCGTGTGTGTAATGTGTGGGCGCTGGCGTGCGCGGCGCGCACGTGTGTGTGTGTGTGTGTGTGTGTTTTGTGGGGTGTGGTGTGCGTGTGGGTGGTGTACCCACCATGTGTGTGTGTGTGTATGTGTGTTTTGGGGGTTGTGGTAGTCCCAATGTGTATTGTGTGTGTGTGGCGTGCGTGCGTGCGTGTGTGGCGTGGTGTGTGGTGTGTGTGTGTGTAAGCCACCAGTGTGTGTGTTGTGTGTTTGTGTGTGTTTTGTTTGTTGTGTGTGTGTGTGTGTGTGTTGGGGAGTATATTTAGTCCCGTGTGTGTGTGTGTAAGCACTGGTGTGTGTGTGTAAGCACCATGTGTGTGTATGTCTGTGTGCGCTGGCGCGCGCCCGCGCGCGTGTGTTTGTATGTATGTGTGTGTGTATGCGCGCGCACGCGCATATCTGAGCCCCCCTCTCTCTCCTACCCTCCCCCTCCCCCACTCATCCTCCGTCCTCCCCCTCCTTCCACTTCTCAGAAAAAACCCCATTATACTTGTTCAACCATTGAAAGTAACCCGCTGTGCACACTGCGATGAGAGAGAGAGAGAGAGAGAGAGAAGAGAGAGAGAGAAGAGAGAGAGAGAGAGAGAGAGAGAGAGAGAGAGAGAGAGAGAGAGAGAGAGATCAAAATCAAATCAAATCAAAAATTCTTTTATTTCGATGATAATGAATAAGCACGCGTGTGCTTTCTTTACATCAGAGGGAGAGAGAGAGAGAGAGAGAGAGAGAGGGAAGGAGAAAGAGAGAGAGAGGAGGAGGGAGGGAGGAAGAGAGAGAGAGAGAGAGAAGAGAGAGAGAGAGAAGAGAGAGAGAGAGAGAGAGAGAGAGAGAGAGAGAGAGAGAGATCAAAATTAAATCAAATCAAAAATTCTTTTATTTCGATGATAATGAATAAGCACGCGTGTGCTTTTCTTTACATCTGAGAGAGAGAAAGAGAGAGAGAGAGAGAGAGAGGAGAGGGAGGAAAGAGAGAGAGAGGGAGGGGAGGGGGAGGGAGGAAGGGGAGAGAGAGAGAGAAAGAGAAAAAGAGAGAGAGAAGAGAGAGATAAAAATTAAATCAAATCAAAAATTCTTTTTTTCGATGATAATGAATACCCGGGTTTTGGGTTTTTTTCTTTAAAAGAGAGGGAGAGAGAAAAAAGGGAGGGGGATTGAAGAGAGGAGAGAGAGGAGAAAAAGGAAAAAGAGGAGGGGAGAGGAGATAAAACAAATCAAATCAAAAAACCCTTTTATTTCGATGATAATGAAAGAACGCGTGTTTTTCTTTACATCGGGAAAAGGGAGAGGAAAAGAGAGGGGGGTGGGGAGAAAAAAGGGGGAGAGGAGGGAGAGGGGGAGGGAGAAAATCCAAAAAAAGGGAAGAGGGGGTTTTTTTGAGAGAGAGAGGGGAGAGAAAGGGAGGAGAGAGAGGGGGAAAAAAGGGAGAGAGAATCAAAATAAAAATAAAATAAAAATTTTCTTTTATAAAAGTTTTAAAAAAAATTTTGGGAAAAAAAAAAGGGGGGGGGGAAAAAATAGAAAAGAGGGAGAGGGGGAGAGGAAAAGGGGGAGGGAAAAAAAAAAAGAGGAAAGAGATGGGAGGGAGGAAAGGGGAAAAGGAAGAGAGGGAGGAGAGGGAGAGAGGGGGAGGGAGAGAGAAAAAAGGAGAGAGGAGGGAGAGAAAAGGAGAGAGAAAAAGGGGGAGAGAGAAGAGGCGATCAAAAGGGAAATCTAAAAAAATAAAAATGAAATTTTAAAAAATTTTCGATGATAATGAGTGGCAACGTTGTTTCTCTTTGTTTTTTTTTTTTTTACATGTAGAAAAGAGACGTACAAAAGGAGAGAGAGAAAGAGAGGAGAGACAGAGAGAGAAAAACGACAAAGAGAGAGAAAAAGGGGAAAAAGAGCGAGACAGGAGAAAAAACCAAAGAACAGGACAGAGAGAGTACAAAAGAAAGAGCAGAAAAATAAAAATCTAAAAAAAAAATTTTTTTTGGAGATAAGGGAAAAAGCACATTTTTTGCTTTTCTCTCTTTTTTTACATCAGAAAGAGAGAGGAGAGAAGGAGAGAGAGGGAGAGAGAGAGAGAGAGAGAGAGGAGAGAGGGGGAGAGAGAAAAAGGAGAGAGAGAGAGAGAAAGAGACAGAGAACAAGGAAAAATAAAAAAAAAAAAATAAAAAAAAATTTTTTTAAGTGGGGAAATTTTTTTTTTTTTTTTTTTTCCCCCCTTTTTTTTTTTTTTTTTTATCCCTCTTTTTCGGGTTTTAAAAGAAAAAAGAACGCTTCGACCCCCACGCTCAGGGGACAGGGAAAAGTGAAAAGGAAAGGGGGGGGGGGGGAGGAAGGGAGGGCGGTGGGGTGGGGGGTGAGGACGCTAGGGTAGGATAGGATTTTGGGAGTGGGGGTGGGGTGGGGGGGTGGGGTGGGGGGTTAGAATGGGTTAGCTCCGCTCATTCACAAAAGGTTTTTTTTGTTACGCTTCATTGGACTAAAGGCCAAAATTCAAGGGTTGTTTTTTTTTTTCTTTTTCGGTTTTTTTTTTTTTTCTTTCTGGGGTTTTTAGGTTAAATTACCCGCCAGGAAAAAGAAAAAAAAAAAGATTTCGGTGTTTATTCCCACTCCCTTTTCCCCTCCCCCATCACCCCCCCCCCCCCCCACCCCCCCAGTCGCACTAAAAGGGTTTAAAAAAATAAAACAAAAAATCACTATGCCCACCCCTTTTTTTTTTCCCGCCCCCCCCCCCCCCCCCCCCCCCTCCCCCCATCGCATTCAAGTTCAGAGACTCGAGGACCCAAAGATAGTTACAAAAAATTTCAAACAACGACAAGGGAAAAAGTGCACCCCCTCCTCGCTCTCCGACAACCCCCCCCACCCAACTCCACCCCCATGAAAAGGTAGCCGCATTTAAATTCAGGCTTTATTTTTTTTTATTTATTATTTTATACGAGGTTAAATTGGAATAAGCACTCATGTGCTTTTTTTTTAACATCCAGTCCCCGTGTGTATGCGGTTTTGTAAATTTTGTCATCTGTTTCCACCGGCACACAATGGCCTACTCTTTCGAAAAGCGAAACAGGATTTAACGTGTGCGCAAGATGTTCTGCGTGCGTTCGCACACGGGGCCTCGGTTTAGAGTCTCACCCGAAAGCAACGCTAGAAGGAAAATTTGCACCGACTCTTCATTCTCGACAACCCCATCCACATGAAGGGTAGCCGCATTCAAGTTCAGAGACTCAAAGAAGCCAAAGATAGAAAAAAAAAACGTTTGAAAAAAATTAATGTGCACCCACTCTTCATTCTCGACAACTCCCACCCCCACCCACACCTCCACCCACACGAAGGGTAGCCGCATTCAAGTTCAAAGAACCCAGAGATAGTAAAAAAAAAACTTTTGAAAAAAATGTGCACCCACTCCTCATTCTCGACAATCCCACCCTACCTACCCACACCTCCACCCACACTCAGCCCCCCCCCCCCTGCCCTTCCTCCCCCCCCCCCCCTCTCCCGCCACTGACCCGCACGCAGTCGTAGATGACGGTCATGTAGTCCGTGTAGGGGGAGTTGCCGCAGCGGCTTCCCGTGGGCAGCTTCTGCACCATGACCTGGCAGCGCTGGTACCCGGAACAGCGCGTGTTCAAGGTCGGGTACTTGCTGTCGTCGTTGATGACGCAGTCCTTGTGGTCCGCCTGGCAGCACCCTTCCTTCCGCGGAATCTGCAGCATCCCCAGTAGTGATGATGATGATGATGATGATGGTGATGATGATGATGATAATAGTAATGATGATAATAATAATGATGATGATGATAATAGTAATGATGATAATGATAATAATAATGGTGGTGATGATGGTGGTGATGATGACAATAATAATAATACTGATGATAATTATATTAATAATTGTATGTATGTTTGTCCGTCGTGTCCGACCATGACCTCCAAAATAATAATTAGAAGCAGAAGAAGAAGCAGACACACACAACACACACACACACACACACACACACACACACACACACCACACACACACACACACACACACACACACACACACACACACACACACACACATAAACTATACACACACATGTACACACACACGCACCCACGCACACACACACAAACTATACACACACGCGCATGCACACACACCTTCCCACCCCCCACCCTCCACACACACACACTACACACATATATTCCCCCCTCACACACAGATCCCCCTCCCCCACACTACATCCCTCCCCCCCCAGTCCCCCACACAGACCCACCTTTTCCCATCCCCTCTCACCTCACACACATAGAGAACTCCCCCCCTCACACTACATCCACCCACCCACACTTCCCCCGCCCCACAAACAGACCCTCTCCCCCCCTCCCCTTTCCCCCCAAAAAAGACCCCCGCCTCCCAAACACACACCCTATACACACAGCCCCCCCCTTCCCCTCTCCTCACCCCCCCCCCCACTACACACACAGACCCCCCCTTCTCCCCCCACCTTTCCCCCCCCCCCCCCGCCCCAACCCCACACACACACACACACACACACACACACACACACACACAACACACACACACACACCACACACACACAACACACACAAACACACACAGAAACAGATGAAAAAAATTTACAAAACCGCATACACACGGGAGTGGATGATAAAAAAGCACATGAGTGCATTATTCCCTTACCTCGATATAAAAAATAGATAGACAAGAGAACAGATAGACAGACAGATAGATAGATAGACAGACAGATAGACAGATAGATAGATAGAGAGATAGATAGACAGATAGATGATAGAGACAGATAGACAGATAGGTAGATAGATAGATAGACAGATAGATAGATAGACACAGATAGACAGATAGATAGACAGACAGACAGACAGACAGACAGACACAGACAGACAAGAGTTCCACACCTGCTGGCAGTCCCAGGATCTCTTGACGCCGTAGAAGAGTCTCTTGATGGCGATGCGGTGATCCTCGGGACAGGTCAAGATGACCTCCTCCCCGGAACACCCTGAGGCGTAGATGTTCTCCTGAATCCCCCATCTGAAGCACACACACACATACACACATACACCACACATACACGCACACACACACACACACAACACACATATACACCACACACACACACAACATATACACCACACACACATCACACACACACACACACACACACACACACACACACACACACACACACACACACACACACACACACACCAAACACATACACACACACACACACATACATACACACCACACACAAACACACACATAATTTTCAATGAACCATCTGAGAGAAAAGAAATGGCAAAAACAAGTTGATAGAACAGTCGGATTCAAAATTTAAAATTCAGATGTAAATACTTTTAATACGATCTCAAAACAGAACACAACATTAATTTAGGTAACCAAGTAATCTTAGAAGGATGACAGAATGAATTACGGACATGGCATCAGACAGCTTACAGCTTACTACAGCACTATACACAGTCAACACATAATTCTCTCTGTACAAAAAACATAATACAAATACTCTATACCCCCCACACACACCTTGAAACTCTCTCTCTCTCTCTCTCTCTCTCCTCTCTCTCTCTCTCTCTCTCTCTCTCTCTCTCTCTCTCTCTTTTCTGCCTCTCTCTTTCATATGTATAAACGTCGATAGTAATATTGTGTTTATATCTCCACTCTGTATGCCCATCATACTTTTGTATTGTGGCCTAAGGCCCATGTACAGTAACAGTCTGAAGTCTGAAATCTATCTCTCCCTCCCTCTCCCCCCCCCCCCTCTTAAAAACCGCATACACACGGGGACCGGGTGTAAAAAAAATTACAAGAGTTATTATTCCATTATCCCTCGATATAAAACAAGAATAAATCCCCTCCCCCTCTCTCTCTTTCCTTCTCCCCTCCACCTTTCTCTTCCTCCCCCCTCCCTCCTCCCTCCCTCCCTCCTACCCCTCCTCTCTCTCCCCCCCCCTTACCCCTCCTCTCTCTCCCCCCATTACCCCCCTCTCTCTCCCTCCCTCTCTGTCTCCTCCCCTCCTCTCCCCCCTCTCCTCTCCTCCCTCCCTCCTACCTCCTCTCTCCCCCCCCCCCCCCCCCCCCCCCTTACCCCATTCTCTCTCTTTTCCCCCCCTCCTACCCATTCCTCTCTCTCCCCCCCCTTACCCCTCCTCTCTCTCCTCCCCTCCTCTCCCCCCCCTCTCTTCCCTCCTCCCCCTCTCCCCCCCCCCCCTCTCTCCTCATTCACAGTATTAGTTTTGACTGTGAAGACCTTGACTTGAATCTTGGCTTCCTCTCAAACATTTGTTTTTCTTAAGAAAGGCATTGATCTCAGTGGCAAAGGTAGCTCGCTTCAAACACGGATGGGGATTTACTTCTGATGCTATTCCCATTAACAAGGTCTGGGGGGTGGGGTGGGGTGGTGGGGGGGGTGAGGAGGGAGGGGAGGAGAGAGAGAGGTGGGAGGGAGAGAGAGAAAGTGAGAGAGAGAGGTGGAGAGTGAGAGGAGAGAGAGAGAGAGAGAGAAGAGAAGAAGAGAGAGAGAGAGAGAAAGGGAGGGAGTGAGAGACAGAAAGAGAGATAGAGATAGAGGGAGGTATGGAACGATGGGTAAGAGAAAGGGAGAGAGAGAGAAGAGAGAGAGAGAGAGAGAGAGAGAGAGAGAGAGAGAAGAGAGAGAGAGAGAGAAGAAAAGAGAGAGAGAGACAATGACAATGACAAATTCTTTTAATTTCAAGGATAATGAATAAGCACCCATGTGCTTTTTTACATCCAGTCCCGCCCTTAAGGATATATATGATAATAAAATAAAAATAAAGAGAGAGAAGACAATGACAATGACAATGACAAATTCTTTTATTTCGAGGATAATGAATAAGCATTCTTTGTGCTTTTTTACATCCAGTCCCCGCCCGTAGGGATACATCTTGATAATAACCCAACACTTATACAGTCTCACAGTAGAAACATGGGGAAAAAAACCCTTTTCAAAGCAAGCCCCCCCCCCCAACAACCCCCCCCCTCCCCTCGAAAGCAAACTAATAAAAAAAACCCTAAAACATCCCCCACCACCCCCCCCCACCCACCCATCCCCCCAAATAAACAAACAAACCCCACACCAAAGCAAACAAACAAACAAAAGAAAAGAAAAACCAAACCACAAAAGAAGAAAAAAAGAGAAAAAGAAACAACAACAACAACAAAACCAAGAAGAATAACAACAAACTTAATGAGTCATAAAGATAAACATCTACACATTGTCAAATGGTACATATACTTTATACACATAACAATAAGATATTGAAATAGGCACTCGTTAAGACTTAAGTACAGAGGACAAGTCCAATAAGTATTGAAAATATAAAATATGAACCTTCATCAGGTCACAAAACATAAGAAAAACGATAAAAGGTGAAGAGAAAAAGGGAAGAGAGAAAGAGAAAGAAGGGCGGGGGGGGGGAGGGGGGGGGCAAGGGGGCGAGGGAGGGGAGGGGGGGGGGAGGGGGGCGGTGAGGCTCGCAGCACGGGGGAGAGTACCCCAAAACAAAACCTAAACATCTAGGGGGGCGGGGGGGCTAAATTAACACAAAAAAACCCAAAAAAAGGGAACCACAAAGAAGCGGGGCACTATGGGTGGCGGATAAACAAAGATCAAAGAAAAGGTGCGAGCAGGGGGAGGGGACGGGTAGGAAAGAGGGAACAAAAAAGACAGAGGGAGGGAGAGGAAATGGTGAGAGAGAGAGGAGGAGATGGGAAGAGAGAGAGGCGGGGCGGAGAGGGAGAGGAGGGAGGAGAGAGGGGAGGAGAGGAGAGAGAGGGGGGAGGAAGAAAGATGGGGAAAGAGAGAGAGAAAGAGAGAGGGAGGGAGGAAGGGAGAGAGAGCGAGGAGAGGGAGAGAGAGAAGAGGGGACGGAGAGGGAGAGGAGAGTTGGGGGCGGAGGGAGGAAGAGAGAGGAGGAGAGGGAGGGAGAGGGGGCAAGAGGGAGGGAGGAGAGAGGAGGAGGTGGGGAGATGAGAGTGGAAGGGCGGGAGACGAGAGAAGGAGAGAAGAGACAAAGAGAGAGAGGAGAGAGAAGAGGAGAGAGAGGAGGGAAGCGAGAGGTAGAGGGATGGAGAGAGAGAGAGAGAG
Organism: Rapana venosa; assembly: GCA_028751875.1. Taxonomy (NCBI): domain Eukaryota; kingdom Metazoa; phylum Mollusca; class Gastropoda; order Neogastropoda; family Muricidae; genus Rapana; species Rapana venosa. The sequence continues at coordinate 5,575,886 of CM054145.1, forward strand.
AGATGAAGCAGAGAGAGAGAGGAGAGAGAGGAGAGAGAGAGGAGAGAGAGGCTACGAGATAGGCAGGTAGAATAAAACAAAACAAAGACTCCATATGCCCCCCCCCCCCCCCCCCCCTACACCACACACCAAAATTACCCCAACCAATAAAAGCAAAACATAAAGACAAAACAAACAACGCAAGGCGCTGGAAATAAACAGAACCAAAACAGAACAAACAAAAAGAAAAGAAACAAACAAACACCCCCCCCCCCTCCCGGTATATGCCTAAAACTTTGGGTAAAACTAGTTGGAGATAACATTTATCAAAAGTATCATAAATAACGATTACAATAATCTCCCTTTTTATATATTAAAAAAAAATTCTTTCTTTGACAAATTGTTGGCAACAACGGAAATCGAAACCCATCACCGATATCATCTGGGGTAAGGTACCAGTTAATTCTTCCCCCAAAAACATTTTTGGAGGCAGCCAGAATCTTGACCTTTCCAATGCATTAATCTATTCTTTTCTGATTCGGACTCGTGGAAACAAAACCTGACGCGCGAATAAAAAATGCCACGTTCTTTATGACCTTTCTGGGAGGGTGGTGGGGGGGTGGGGTTGGGGGTGGAGGGGGGGGGGGGGGGGTGCAACTATTGTTTAGGAATATTAGCGTAGAGCTCTCTCAGGAGGGACAGATAGAGAGGGAAGACAGACCGAAAGAAAAACAAAAAGAAAAAACAACAACAAACAAAACAAACCAAAGAATAGTAATGGTGGACCAACAACATTGCAGAGAGAAGGAAGAAAATAGGTTGTTAGAGGATCTAGGCGTTGGTATTACAACCAACCTTAAGCGAAGGGAAAAGAATCTTGGGTGTATTTCGTTGCATGTCGTGTCTCGGGGAGGTTTTTAAGTTTTATTAAGTTTTTGGAGGAGGAGGAGGAGTAGAAGGAAGGGGAGGAGGAGAAGTAGAGGAGAAGATGGAGAAGAAGGAGGAGAAGGAGTGAGAAGAAAAGAAATGCAAAGAAATAAGAAAAAGGAGAAGGATGAGGAGAAGAAGGAGAAGGGAAAAGGAGGAGGAGAGAAGAAGAAGAATGCAAAGAAGAAGAGGAAGAAAGGAATTTGAAGTGAAGGAGAAAAGGAGGAGGAGGAGAGAGAAGGAAGAAGAAGAATGGAGGAGGAGGAGGGAGGTGGAAGGAGGAAAAAAGGAAAAAAGAAACTGAAGGGAATAAAAAAAAGGCGGTGAGGAGGGGGAGGAGAGGGGGAGAGTTATGAAAGGACAACACTAAACACACACACACACCAAAACAAAAACATCCTCCCCTCCCCTCTCCCCACTCCCAACCATCTCACCCACATAACCCCCACCCACCCCTCACACACTATTTCCCCCCCCCCCCCCCCCCCCCATCCCGGCCCACCCCCACCCGCAAAAAAATCTTCATACGAGAGAAACGGGATAGGAGACTCTAGTCTGTCACCCCTCCTCCACCCACACTCCCTCTCCCCCCTCCCCCCCCCCCCCCCCCCCCCCCCCCCCCCCCCCCCCCCCCCCCCCCCCCCCCACAATCCACCTCCCCCCCCCCCATCCAAACTTTTTTTTTTTTCCCCCCCCCCCCCCCCCCCCCCCCCCCCCCCCCCCCACCCCCCCCCCCCCCCCCCCCCCCCCCCCCCCGTACCCTACATATAATGTTGTAGCCCAATAGAATAAAACAACAACCTGACTCCAGAGGGACAAGCCTCTGTGCACGTGCCTGTTATGGACACAGAATTGATCAGCTTCAGCTGTAAATGGTTGACGTGAAAAAACAGTCCACGCGCCACCGACAACAGCCAGTGAGAAAGTAGTCTTTTGTGTAACTTTTTAGCTTTTTCGTTTTTAGTTTCCTAATCGGGCAAGGTCCTGATGAAAAAAAAAAAAAAGTATGCGTAATAGAGTAAGAATATTTTACCCTTGGACAAAAAAAAATATTAATTAATTAATAAATACATAGAAAAAAGAAGAGGAGGGAGAGTGAGAAGACGTAGACGAGACCGCACGACTCGAGGAGCGACGAGAAAAGTACGCCAGAGAAAAAGAAGAGGTGGAGATGGAGAAGATGGAGGCAGAGGGAGGGTGAGCGGAGAGAGGGGGAGGAGGGATGAGAGGCAGAGTGGAAAAGGGGATGGAGAGAGAGAGGATGAGGAGAGGGAGGGGGAGAGGAGATGGAGCGAGAGAGGAGGGGGGGGGAGGAGAGAAGAGAGAGATGAGAGAAGAGAAGAGAGAAAAAAAGAAGAGAGTGGAGGAGAGAGATGGAGAGGAGAGAGATGGAGGAAAAGGGAGAGAATGGAGATGGAGAGAGGAGAGAGAGAGGAAAAGGGAGGAGAGTTGAGAAGAGAGATTGAGACGAAGGAGATGAGAGGAGAGAGGAGAGAGAGAGAGGAAAGAGGAGGAAGAGAGTATGTGTGTGTGTATTGTTTGTGTGTATGTGTGTCTGTATGTCCATCCTCGTGATGTATGCCGGTGTTTTGTAAATTTTGTCATCTTGTTCCTACCAAGCACACGATGGGCCTACCATACGCTTTTGAAAGAGTGGAAAACAGGATTTAATGTGTGCGGCAAGTGTTCTGCGTGCGTGCGCACACGGGACCTCGATTCATAGTCTCATCCCCGAAGGACTTCTTTTGGGAGGAAGGGGAGTCGGCACTGCATGTTAAACTCTGGGGAAAAATCTCTTGAGGAGATTCGAAAACCGGGTCGTCAGATTGCGAAAATAGTAGGTTGGTGTGTACACACTTTTTTGTTGTTGTTGTTGGCTGTTTGTTGGTGGTGTTAGATTGTTGTTGTTCGTGGAGGGTGGAGTTAGTTATTGTTGCTGTTGTAGTGGAGAGTAATTGTTTGTGTTGGTTTTGTTGTTGGTAGTGGTGATGGTGGGGGAGATGTTCTTGCTGTTGGTTGATATTATTGTTAGGTTGTTGTTTGTTGTTGGCGGTGGAGGGGGTGTTTTGCAATTGTCAATTTGTGTTGCCTGTTGGTGTTGCTATGTTGTTTGTAGTTGGTCAGGTGATTGGTATTGAGAAACACTCTCCAAAATCCATCCGTAAAATGGAATATGAATATGAAGCTCGATTTCGTAGGTCCCAGTCCAAATTTCCAAATTGACCCATTTACCAGACTCATTCTAGGTTAACAGAGCCGGCGGAGGTCAAACTCAAAATAAAAAAGAAGAAAAATCCAATCTCACTGGATTCGATAAACTGCCCGACCTTCTAGGCCCGTAACGCGACGGCCGCTAACCCACTGCACCACCATAACAGCTGGTGTGACACACACACACATCTAGTGCTTAACAGCCCCCCCCCCCACCCCCTCTCCTCTTGCTGCCTCCTCCACCACCTTCACTCCCGCTCCCCCCTCCCCCCAAAAACCACATCACAGGCAGGATATGATCAGCCTAGCGCTGCACTTCCATTAGTTGTTCACCGCCCTCTTCCTCCACACCCATAGCCTACCCCCTCTCCCTAATCCCTTCTCACCCCACTCCCTCTCCTTTCTCTACCATATAACAAGTGTGAATTTGAACCCAAGAACGTTCATCGCATATTGTTGTCGTTCTAAACCACTCTCTGCTTCTCTGTCTGTCTGTCTGTCTGTCTGTCTACTTTCTCTCTCTCTTCTCTCTCCTCTCTCCTCTCTCTCTCTCTCTCTATTCCTCTCTCTCTCTCTCTCTCTTCTCTATCTCCTCTGTACCCGTTTGTGTTGCGTCATGTGTAATGTGTGGGCGCTGGCAGTGATGATGGGCCCGCAGTGTGTGTGTGTGGTGTGTGTGTGTGTGTGTGTTGTGTGTGTGTGTAGTGTGATGGGTGTGTGCGTAAGTGTGTGTAAGCCACCATGTGTGTGAGTGTGTCGTGTGTGTGTGTGTGTGTGGTGTCGTGCGGTGTGTGTGTGTGGTGTTTGTATTGTGGGTGTCCCCAGTGGTATGTGTGTGGGTGTGTGCGTGCAGTGCGTGCGCTGTGGTTTTTTGTTTGAGAGTGAGTGTGTGTGTGTGTGTGTGTGACGTGTGTGTGTGTGTGTAAAGCCACCATGTGTTGTGTGTAGTTGTGTGTGTTTGTTTGTGTGTGTGTGTGTTGTGTGTGTGAGATATATAGTCCCAGTGTGTGCTGTGTGTGTGTGTGTGTGTGTAAAGCACTGGTTGTTCGATGTGTGTGTGCTTGTGTGTAAGCACTGGTGTATGTGTGGGTAAGCCACCATGTGTCGCACTGTTATGTCGGTCGTGCGCTGGGGATCCGCTCGCGCCCGCGCGCGTGTGTTTGTATGTTTGTGTGTGTGTATGCGGCGCACGCGCCATATCTGAGCCCCCTCTCTCTCCTCTACCTCACCCCTTCCCCACTCATCCTGTCCCCTCCCCCCTCCTTCCACATCTCAGGAAAAAAAACCCATTATACTTGTTTCAACGATTGAAAGTAAACCCGCCTGTGCACACTGCGAGAGGAGAAGAGAGAGAGAGAGGAGGAGAGGAGAGAGAGGGAGAGAGAGAGGAAAAGAGAGGGAGAAGAAGGAGAGGAAGGGAGAGAGTAGGTGGGAAGAGAGGAGAAGAGAGATGAGAGAAGAGAGGGAGAGAGCAGAGGAGAGAGAGGGGATGGGAGGAGAGGGAAGCAGAAGGGACCGGGGGAGGGGAAGGGAGAGCGGAGAGGAGAAGAGAGAAAGGAGGATGAGCGACGAGAAAGAGAAAGGACAGCGCGAGAAGGAGGGAAAGATGAAGGAGAGGAGGAGAGAGGGAGAGAGAGAGAGAGAGGATGAAGGGGGGGGAGAGAGGAGGAAGGAGAGAGGGAGGGAGAAAAAGAGAGAGGGGAGGAGGAGAGAGAATGCAGGAAGGGGAGGAGAGGGGGGACAGGGAGACAGAAAGAACGGGAGAGAGGATGATGGAGAGAGATGAAGAGAGTCTCCGAGAGAGGGGCGAGGGGGCGAGTGTCTGGAGAGAGGAGAGTAAGAAGACGAAGAGGAGAGGATGGGAGGGCGAGGAGAGGTGAGGAGAGAGGAGGAGTGGTGGAGGAGATAGGACAGGGGGAGAGAGGAAGGGACGAAGTGCAGAGGAGGACGAAAGGGGGAGAGGAGAGGATGAGGGAGAGAGAGGGAGAGAGAGAGAGGAGATCAAAAACAAATCAAAAATTCTTTTATTTCGAAATGATAATGAATAAGCACCTGCGTGTGCTTTTTCTTTACATCTGAGAGAAGAGAGAGAGGGGAGGGAGAAACGGAAAGTGAAGAGATAGAGGAGAGGGAGGGAAGGGGGGAGGAAAGAAGAATGGAAGAGAGAGGACGAGGAGAGAAGGAGAGAGGAGAGAGGAGGAGGAGAGAGAGAGATGAGAAGAGAGAGGAGAGGGGAGGGGGCGCGAGGGGAGGGAGAAGGGAGGGAGGGGAAGAGAGAAGAGAGAGAGTGAGAGAGGGAGAGCTGAAGAAACAGAGAGGAGAGGAGAATGGGGAAGCGGAGAAGAAGACGAGAGGGAGCGAGAGAGCGGAAAGAAGAGGAGAGAAGAGAGAGATCAAAATTAAATCAATCAAAAATTTTTTATTTCGATGATACTGAATAAGCACGCGTAGTGGCTTTTCTTTACATCGGAGAGAGAGGAAGAGAGAGAGGAGAGAGAAACAAAGAGAGAGAGGAAGAGAAGAGCGACTCGAGGAGACGAGAGAGAGAGCTGTGAGAGAGGGAGAGTGAAAAGGAAGAGAGGGAGTGGAGATGGAGGGGAGGAGAGAGGGAGAGACAAAACGACGAGGACGGGGAAGAGAGGTGTGAGATTGAGAGGAGGAGAGGAGGAGAGAGGAGAGAGAGAGAGAAGAGAAGAGAGAGAAGCGAGATGGAAGCAACGATGAATAGGAAGAGCTGAGGAGAGATGGGACAGAGGGAGGAGAGGAAGATCAGGAGAGAGAGAGAGAGAGAGATCAAAATCAAACTCTAAAAAAGTCAAATGATTTTTTTATTATTTCGATGATGATAATGAGTGTAGGCACACGTGTGCTTTCTCTTTGATTTTTTTTTTTTTTGTTTTTTTAAAGGGAGAGAGAAGAGAGAGGACGAACAGAGAGAACAGCAGATAAGAGACAGAGGGAAGAGATGTAGCGAGAGAGACCAGAGACGAGGGACAGAAACACAGAGAGAGACAGCGACAGAGGAGTGAACGAGAGAGACGTAAGAGGACAGACAGACAGAGATCAAAATCAAATAAAAAAAATCTTTTATTTTCGATATGATAATGGATAAGCACACATTTGATTTTTCTCTCTTTTTTTTTACATACGAGAAAGAGAGAGGAGAGAGAGTGAGTGAATGGAGGAGACGATGGCGTGAGAGAGCGGAGGAGATGAGCGAGGAGAGAGAGGGAGAGAACCAACGACGGAGATGGGAGAGGAGAGATAGGAAGATGAGAGGAGTAGAATCAGGAGAGCGGGGAACAGGGATTGTGAGAGAGAGGGAAGAGAGGATCGGGAGAAGAGAGGAGATGACACACACACAGCGAGACAGGAGAATAATAAAAAAATAAAAAAGAAAATAATAATAAAAAAAAATCGATTTCTGAGAAGACAGTGCCAGGACCAGCAGTAATACTCTATTCTCCTCCCCTCCCCCCTACCCCTCCACCCCCCCCACCCCTCACTCTCCCTTTCCCTTTACCTCCCACTCTCGTCCTTCTCCCCCTCCATCCCCCCCTCCTCTTCCCCTCACTCCCTCCCCCTCCCTTATCCCTCTCCTCGGGAGAGAGAATTAAGGAGCCAAGACAACCCACGCACAGCATTGTCCACTTCGGACATTCTGATAGGACAGGGGAAGTGACAGAGAGGAAGGGGGTAGGGGGGGGAGTGTAGGGGGGGAGGGAGGGGTGGGGGGGGGGGTAGAGGACGCTATGGGTAGGATAGGATGGGGGGGATGGGGGTGGTGGTCGGGGGGTTGGGTCGTAGGGTTTAAGATTGGTGGGAAGGGGAGGGAGTAGAGGAGGTTCCAGAGATGGGTATATTTCCTAGAATTTGTTAGATTTATGCCTTTCTAGTTTGATTTTCCCTATTTTTTTTATAATTTTCTTATTTTAGTTGTTTATTTCTAGGGGTTTTGATATTTATTTTTTGAGGGGTTATATTCTGTTCTTTTTGTATATTTCTCCCCCCCAATACCCCGCACTCCCTTCCCCCCCTATCCCCCCCCTTAGGGGTAGGGGATGGGGTGTTAGAACTCTTATTATTACGGGTAGGGGCGCGGGGGTGGGGGGGTGGTGGGGAGGGGTGGGGTGTTTGTTACGAATGATGATAGCTCCCGCTCATTCACAAAAGGTTTTTAGTTACGCTTCATTGGACTACTAGGCCGACCAGGACCCAGAGTCTCAGAGGTTGTTTTTTTTTTTTTTTCTTTTCTTCGGTTTTTTTTTTTTTTTTTTTTTTTTTTCCTTTCTTTTGGGCTTTGTAGGTTAAAACAGTACCGGCCAGGGAAATGAAAAAAAAAAAAAACGATGCGGTGTTTATTCCCTATCTCCTTTCCCTCTTACCCCCATCCCCCCCCCCCCCTAGTCGCTTACTGAAAAGGTTTAAACAAGAAATCAATAATGCAGAGAAAAATAAGCGTATGCGGAACCGTTTTTTTTTTTTTCCCGACCCCCCCCCCCCCCCTCTCCCCTATCCCTCCGCCCACATGTAGGGTAGCGCATTCAAGAGTCAGAGGATGCAAGGACCCAAAGATAGTTACAAAAACTTTCATATGAGCAACGACAGGAGGAAAATTTGCACCCACTCTACTCATTCTCGACACTCCCCCCTCCCTACCCACACCTCCACCCACATGAAGGGTATAGCGCATTCAAGATTCTGAGACTTTATTATTTATTCATTCTTCTATTTCGATGAAAATGGAATAACAATTTCATGGGGTTTTTTTTTTTTTTTTAACATCCCAGTCCCCTTGTGTATGCGGTTTTGTAAATGTTGTCATTCTGTTTCCACCGGCTCACAATGGCCTACTCTTCCGAAAAGCGGAACAGGATTTAAAGTGTGCGCAAGATGTTCTGCCATGCGTTCGAACAGGGGCCTCGGTTTAGAGTCTCATCCGAAAGCAACCGCTAGAAGGAAAATGTAGCACCCACTCTTCATTTTTCGACAACCCCCCCACCCACATGAAGGGTTAGCCGGCATTCAAGTTCAGAGACTCAAAGAACAGAGATCGTAAAAAAAAAACTTTTGAAAAAATAATGTGCACCCACTCTTCATCTCGACACTACACCCCACCCACACCTCCACCCACACGGAGGGTTAGCCGCATTCAAGTTCAAGAAAAAACCCAGAGGAAAGTAAAAAAAAAAACTTTTGAAAAAAATGTGCACCACTCCTCATTCTCGCAATCCCACCTACTAACCCACACCTCCACCCACATAGTCAGCCCCCCCCCCCCCTCCCCCTCCATTCCCTCCCTCCCTTTTGCCCCTCCCCCTCCCTCCTCGCACTGACCCGGCAACGCAGTCGTAATGATGACGGTCATGTAGTCGTTGTAGGGAGGAGTTGCCGCAGCGGCTTCCGTGGTAGCTTCTGCCCATGGAACCTGAGCGCTGTACCCGGAACAGCAGCGTGTTTCAAGGTCGGGTACTTGCTGTCGTCGTTGTGACGCACGTCCTTGTGGTTCCGCTGGCTAGCACCCTTCCTTGCCGCGGATTCTGCACATCCCATTAGTGTTGATGTGATGATGATGGTGGTGATGATGATGTAGATGATGATGGTGGTGATGGTGGTGATGGATTGTTGATGATGATGATGCTGTTGATGATGGTGGTGATGATGGGATGACAATAGTAATGATGAATAATGATGATGATATAATAATAATGATGGTGTTGATAAATGATAATAGTGAATGATGATGATGACAATGATGATAATAAACAATAATTATAATAATGATGATGGTGATGTATTGATAATAGTAATGTGATAATAATAATAATAATATGATGATGATAAACAGTAATGATGATAATGATGATGATGATAATAATAATGATGTTATATTGACCGACGATGATTATAATAATAATAATGATGATGATAATAATAATAAAGATGATGATGAAATAATAATGATGATAATAATAATGATGATAATAATGATGGATATAATGCTAAATAATACTTGATTGATAATCGTAATATTAATGAAGAAGCAGAAGATGAAGAAGCAGAAGGAGGAGGAGAAGGAGAAAGAGGAGGAGACTGGAGAAGAAGAATTTGAGAAGAAAAGAAGTAGGAAGAGGGAGGAGGAGGAGGAGGATGAGGAGGAGGAGGGAAGGAAGAAGAATGCAAAAAAGATAAAATTGCATGGAAGAAGAAGAATAAATTTGAAGAAGGAAGAAGAAGAGGGTTGGAAGTGTTCATTTTATGAAAATGAATGATTTTCCTTTTTTTTTTGCTGTTTTAATTTGGATTCCTTGTGGGTTTTTTTCTGCGGCTATAGTTCCCAGTTTTTCACAATTAATGGTGAGATAAAAAAAGAAAAAGGAATATGGGATGGAGCTGAAAATTTGTTACAGGTTTTTGCTTTGTTGCTTGTGTTGTTGTTGTTGCTGATGCTGTGAGTATGTGTATGTGAGGAGAGAGTGAGTAAAGAGAGACAGGAGAGGGATGTAGGGAGGGAGGGATAAGGTCAGAGCGAGAGAGAAGAGTGAGAAGAGAGAGAGAAGAGAGAGAGAGGAGCGAGCGAGAGAGAAGAGAGAGAGACGAGAGAGTGTCATAAAACATTTTAAAGTGATGCGGACCAAATTGCGTGGTTTTTTTCTTGCCAAACCGTTAAAGGTGGCTGTTATACCGACTTTCGAGGTGGATCGTCTAATAGACATCACCTCAGGTGCCATTCATTTTTTAATTCTTCAAAGTTCTGTATCTGTTCCTACCGGCACAAAAAAGCCTACTCTTCGAAAGGTGGCATGGGTCTTCAACGGGCGCGAACATAATATATCTTTTCTGTACACTAGTTAAGTATGTTCTTTCGATCAGAACGCGACCATAGATCCGGAGCTTATCCGGTATCTGTAGCGTTATTAAGCGAACGGATGGTTTTTACACCACCCTGGTGACAGGACGCTAGTCGTCGCCAGATACTTTCCCCAGCAGAGTGGTACCCACTTGTACACCTGGGTGGAGTGAGGGAAAATAGAGTTAAAGTTCTTTCCCAAGGACACAACACCAGTGCCGTGCGGGATCGAACCCGCGACCTCTGGATCACGAGTCGACCGCCTAAACACTCGACCACGGTGCCTCCTTTCATGTACACAAGACTTCGAGTTTATAGCCTCATCTGAAAGATTTTGGGGCTGTGGGAGTCGGTATGATTTGTTAGACTTCAGGCGGGAGGAAATCTCTTCGAATGGAAGGAAGTCTGGGTGGGGGATGGAACCCGGCCGTCAGATGATGGAGCTCAGCACTTAAACACTAACCCGCCTCTCCAAGCAATGATAGTCATGAAACTCCTGAAACCAAACAACTTGGTACTGTTAAAAAACCAGTTGTACAAGAGGAGCAGCTAATCATTGGCCAGTGTTATAGATGAGAAAGCATCTCGGTCATGCACACACATACATTCGATACATTACACTACATACTTCACAAACAAAACACCACATACACGCGCAGACACACATTCACCACACACACAATACGCACACACAAAATATACACACACACGCTGCACACACACATCCTCTCCCCCCACTACACACATATATTCCCCCCACTCACACACAACCCCCTACCCACACTACATCCACCCCCTCCCCGCGTACCCCACACAGACCCACCTCCCATCCCCTATCACCTCACCACAGATCCCCCCGCCACCCACAGAGAGACTCCTCCCACACACTAACCCACCCACCCACACTTCCCCCGCCCAACGACAGACCCTCTCCCCCACTCCTTCCCACCAACTCAAGAACCCACCCACCCACCCCTCCCAAACACACCACATACACCCCAACACAGACCCATTCTCTCCCCTCCCTCCCCCCACTAGACCTCCCTTCCCTTCCCCCTCCCCCACATACACCACAGACCCCCTTCTTCCCCACTTTCTCCCCCCGCCCTAACACAACACACATACAGCATACACACACACACACACACACACACACACACACACACCACACACACACACACACAGATGACAAAAAGTAAAAAAAACGCATAGAGAGAATGTATAAAAAAAAAGCACATGAGTGCTTATTCCCTTATCCTCGATATGAAAGAATAGATAGATAAAAAGAATAGATAGAATAGACAGACAGAACAGATAGCTAGACAGATAGATAGACAGGACAGATAGACAGACACAGAGAAACAAGAGTTCCACAACTGCTGGGCCTGTCCAGGATCTCTTGACGCCGTAGAAGAGTCTCTTGTGGCGACGATGCGGTGATCCTCGGGGAAGGTCAAGATTGACTCCTCCCCGAAACCCTGAGGCGTAGATGTTCTCCTGAATCCTCCCATCTGAAAACACACACAACTTACACACCATACACACCACACACGCACCACAACACACACACACACACACACACACACACACACACTCACACATACACACACACACCACACACACACACACACACATCACACACACACCACGCAGACCCACACACATAATTTTAATGAAAACCATCTGAGAGAAAAGAAATGGCAACGAAAAAAGTTGATAGACAGTCGGATTCAAAATTCAAAATGCAGAAGTAATACTTTTAATACGATCTCAAAACAGAACACAATAATGTAGGTTTAACAGTAAAGGATCAGGACATCTTAGAAGGATTGACAGATGACTCACGGTATGTTCATCTGACAAGCTTTACAGCTTACTACAGCCCACTATTCAAGTCAACACATTATGCTCTCTGTACAAAAAACATAATAAAAAAAATAAAAAACTTTCTAAATTTTCCCCCCCCCCCACGACCACCTTGAACCTCTCTCTATTTCTCTCTCTCTCTCTCTCTTCTCTCTTCTCTCTCTCCTCTCTCTCTCTCTTTCTGCCTCTGCCTCTTTCATATGTATAAACGTCGATAATAATATTGTGTTTATAACACTTCTGTCATGTGCCCACTCTGTATGCCCCCTATTCTTTTGTATTGTGGCCTAAGGCTGATGTACAGTAAAAGTCTGAACTCTCTACCTCCCTCTCTCTTACAAAACCGCATACACACGGGGACCGGGTGTAAAAAAATTACAAGAGTTTTTATTCCATTATCCCGATATAAAAAAAAAAGAATAAATACCTTCACCTCTCTCTCTTTCCGTCTACCCCTCCCCCCCCCTCTCTCTCCTCTCTCCTTCCCCCTCTATCTCCTTTATCCCTTCTCTCCCTCCTGACCCCCCCTCCTCTCTCCCCTACCTCTCTCTCTCTCTCTCCTCCCCCCCCCCCCCCCTCTCTCTCTCTCATTCACAGTAGTAGTTTTGGCTGTGAAGACCTTGGACTTGAATCTTGGCTTCTTCTCAAACAGGTTAGTTTTCTAAGCAAGGCATTAAATCTCAGTGGGCAAAACTGTGGTTCTCGCTTAAATCGAACCGGTATGGGGATTACTTCTGGGATGCGTATTCCAATAACAAGAGGTCGAGAAGTGAGGTGGGTGGGGGGTGGGGGGTGAGAGAGGGGGGAGGGAGAGAGACGGAGAGGTGGAGAGTGAGAGGAGAGAGAGAGTGAGGGGAGAAGAGAGAGAGAGTGAGAGAAGAGAGAGAGGGAGGAGAGAAAGGGAGGGAGTGAGAGACAGAAAGAGAGATAGAGATAGAGGGAGAGTATGGAAGGAGGGGTCTAGAGAGAAAGGGAGGGAGGGAGAGAGAGAGAGAGAGAGCGAGGAGTGAGAGAGAGAGAGGGGAGAGAGAGGAGAGTAAGGGAGGGAAGGATTGAAAGGAGAGAGGGTGGGAGTGAGAAGTGACAGAAAGAGAAACAGATAGAGAGAGAGAGAGAGAGAGAGAGAGAGAGAGGGAGAGAGGAGAGAGTGAGAGAGAGAAAGAGAAAGAGAGAGAGAGAGAGAGAGAAGGGAGAGAGAGAGGAGTAGAGAGAAAAGAGGAGGAGGAGAGAGAGAGAGTGAGTAGTAGAGAAAAGGAGGGGGGATGGAGGGAAGAGAGGTGGAGACGAGAAAGGGAGAGACTTTTACTTATTTTATTTTATTTTCTCTTTATTTCGAGGATAATAGAATAAGGCACTGTGTGTACTTTTTTATCATTCCACTCCCTCCGGTTATGCGGTTTTTGTAAAGTCTGTCATCTGTTCCACCGGAACACAATGGCTACTCTTTCGAAAGCTAACAGGATGTAGAGACGTGTGCGCAATATGTTCTGCGTGGAGGGAGAGAGAGAGGGGGGAGGAGAATGAGGGAAAGGAGAGAGAGGGCGGGAGGGGGAGAGGGGGGGGGGGGGAGGGGGGGTGGGAGGGGGGGAAGACAGAAAAAAAAATGGCGGAAAAAAATACAAAAAAAAAAAAAAGGGGGGGGGGAGGGGGGAAGGGGGGCACGATCAGGACAATCGGGGGGGGGAGGGGGGGGGAGGGGGGGGGGGGTGGGGGGGGGGGCAGGCGAGGGGGGGGGCGGAATAGAAAGATAACGGTACACAAGAGCGGGGGGGGGGAGGGGGGGGGGGAGGGGGGGGGGGGGGGCGATCCCCAAGCCGGCCTAAAAAAAGGGGAAAAATCACTTCAGGGGAGGACGGGGGGGGAGGGGGGGGGGGTGGGGGGGGAGGGGGGAGGGGGGGAGGGCGGGGGGGGGGGGGGGGAATCAAGGGGGGGAGGGGGGGGGGGGGGGGAGGGGGGGCAGAGGGGGCAGAGGGGGGTTTATTTTTCACCTTTAAGCATAGCATGGGCGGGGGGGGGGGGGGTGATAAATAATAAAAATAGGCAAAGAAGAAAGAAAAGAACCGTGAACAGGGGAAAGAGGGGGGGGAGAGGAGGGGGGGGGGGGGGGGATCGGGGGGGGGGGGTGGGGGACAGGAAACAAAATTCCCAGTAAATAAAAAATAAGGGGCGGGGGGGGGGAGGGGGGGGGGGGGAGGGCGGGGGGAGGGGGGAGGGGGGACGGGGAAGGGGGGGGGGGAAAGGTAAGGGGGGAGGGGGGGGGGGGGGGGGGGGGAGGGGGGGGGAGGGGGGGGGGGGAGCTCGGGGGGGGGAGAAGAAAAAAAAAAAAAAATAATAAGAAAAAAATGTAAAAACAAAAAAAATAAGAGACAAAAAAATAAAAAATGTAAAAAAATAAAATGGATAGAAATAAAAATACAGTAACTAAAAAAAAAAAAAAAGCAACGAAAAAATAAAATATACTATAATAAAAACATAAATCGACAAAAAAAGAAAGAAATAAAAAAAAAAAAAATTAGAAAAAAAAAACAATAATAAAAAAAAAAAGGGACATGGGAAAAAATCCATGAGGGAAAAAAAAGTAAAGATAATGGGGGGGAGGGAGGGTGGGAGGGTTCAGTAAATTCTTTTGGGGGGGGGAGGGGGGGGGGGGGGAGGCCGGGGGGGGGGGGGGGGGGGGGACTAAAAAAAGAAAGGGACAAAAAGAACGGGGGACAAAACATCAAAATAGGGGAGTAGCGAAAAAAAAAAAACACCTAATAAAACAAAAAAGCGGGGGGGGGAGGAGGGGGGGGGGAGATCGGAATAAAAATCCAACCAAAACGGCGATAGGAGTATATTAGAAGGGAAACAACAAGGCGGCGTAAGGGGGGAGGGCGGGGGGGAGAGGGGGGGGGGGGAGAACGGGGGACAGGGAAATAATTATAAAAAAAAAAAAAAAAAACACCCCCCACCCCCCCCCCTCTATTTTTTTTTTTTTTTTTCCCTTTGTTTTACCCCCCCCCCCCCCGGGGTGCGGGGGGGGGGGGGGAAGGGAAAAGAAAAAAAAAAAAAACAGTAATAAAAGAAAAAGCAAAAAAAAAAAAAAAAAAAAAAAAAAAAAAACTAAAAAAAAAACCCCCGGAGATAAGGGGGGGGGCGGGGGGGGGACGGAGAGGCGGGGGGGGGGTGGCCTTACATTCAAACCAAATGCAGGGAAAAAGATTTGGCGGGTGGGAGGGGGGGGGGGGGGGGGGGGGGGGGGGAGGGCGGGAGGGGGGGGGGTGGGGGGGGGGGGAGGGCAAGGGAGGAAAACAAAAAAAAATGTCACGGGGGACCCGGGTATCGGGGGAACAGTGGCAGGGCGGGGTAAGGTGGGAAGGGGGGACAACAGGGAAAGAACAGACAAAAAAAAACAAAAAAAGGAAAGAGGGGTGGGCAAGGGGGGGGGGGGGACCACAAAGGGAGGGGGGGGGGGGGGGGAGGGGGGGGGGGGTGGGGGGGGGGCAGGGGGGGGGGGGGGGGGAGGGCCGAGGACAAGGACAACAAGGAGGGGAGGATACATAAGGGGGGAGGGGAGGGGGGGGCGGGCAAGACTAGGATGGAAAAGGAAATAGGGGGGGGGGGAGGGGAGGGTAGGAAATGGGGGGGGGGGGAGGGGGAGAGGGAAAAAAAAAAGGACGGGGGGGGGGGGTCGGGGGGGGGAGGGAGGGGAGAAGGGGGGGGGGGGGGTGGGAGAGCAACAGCGGGAAAGGAGGGACAGGCATACCAGGACAAACATCACTCAGCCAAACAATGAAAGGCCCCAATAAAAAAAACATTAAAAAAAATAAAGAAAAAAAAAAAAGGGGGGGGGGGGGGGGGGGGGGGGGAGGAAAAAAAAGGGGAACAAGAAGGGCGGGGGGGGGGAGGGGGGGGGCAAGGGGGCGAGGGAGGGGAGGGGGGGGGGAGGGGGGCGGTGAGGCTCGCAGCACGGGGGAGAGTACCCCAAAACAAAACCTAAACATCTAGGGGGGCGGGGGGGCTAAATTAACACAAAAAAACCCAAAAAAAGGGAACCACAAAGAAGCGGGGCACTATGGGTGGCGGATAAACAAAGATCAAAGAAAAGGTGCGAGCAGGGGGAGGGGACGGGTAGGAAAGAGGGAACAAAAAAGACAGAGGGAGGGAGAGGAAATGGTGAGAGAGAGAGGAGGAGATGGGAAGAGAGAGAGGCGGGGCGGAGAGGGAGAGGAGGGAGGAGAGAGGGGAGGAGAGGAGAGAGAGGGGGGAGGAAGAAAGATGGGGAAAGAGAGAGAGAAAGAGAGAGGGAGGGAGGAAGGGAGAGAGAGCGAGGAGAGGGAGAGAGAGAAGAGGGGACGGAGAGGGAGAGGAGAGTTGGGGGCGGAGGGAGGAAGAGAGAGGAGGAGAGGGAGGGAGAGGGGGCAAGAGGGAGGGAGGAGAGAGGAGGAGGTGGGGAGATGAGAGTGGAAGGGCGGGAGACGAGAGAAGGAGAGAAGAGACAAAGAGAGAGAGGAGAGAGAAGAGGAGAGAGAGGAGGGAAGCGAGAGGTAGAGGGATGGAGAGAGAGAGAGAGAGAGATGAAGCAGAGAGAGAGAGGAGAGAGAGGAGAGAGAGAGGAGAGAGAGGCTACGAGATAGGCAGGTAGAATAAAACAAAACAAAGACTCCATATGCCCCCCCCCCCCCCCCCCCCTACACCACACACCAAAATTACCCCAACCAATAAAAGCAAAACATAAAGACAAAACAAACAACGCAAGGCGCTGGAAATAAACAGAACCAAAACAGAACAAACAAAAAGAAAAGAAACAAACAAACACCCCCCCCCCCTCCCGGTATATGCCTAAAACTTTGGGTAAAACTAGTTGGAGATAACATTTATCAAAAGTATCATAAATAACGATTACAATAATCTCCCTTTTTATATATTAAAAAAAAATTCTTTCTTTGACAAATTGTTGGCAACAACGGAAATCGAAACCCATCACCGATATCATCTGGGGTAAGGTACCAGTTAATTCTTCCCCCAAAAACATTTTTGGAGGCAGCCAGAATCTTGACCTTTCCAATGCATTAATCTATTCTTTTCTGATTCGGACTCGTGGAAACAAAACCTGACGCGCGAATAAAAAATGCCACGTTCTTTATGACCTTTCTGGGAGGGTGGTGGGGGGGTGGGGTTGGGGGTGGAGGGGGGGGGGGGGGGGTGCAACTATTGTTTAGGAATATTAGCGTAGAGCTCTCTCAGGAGGGACAGATAGAGAGGGAAGACAGACCGAAAGAAAAACAAAAAGAAAAAACAACAACAAACAAAACAAACCAAAGAATAGTAATGGTGGACCAACAACATTGCAGAGAGAAGGAAGAAAATAGGTTGTTAGAGGATCTAGGCGTTGGTATTACAACCAACCTTAAGCGAAGGGAAAAGAATCTTGGGTGTATTTCGTTGCATGTCGTGTCTCGGGGAGGTTTTTAAGTTTTATTAAGTTTTTGGAGGAGGAGGAGGAGTAGAAGGAAGGGGAGGAGGAGAAGTAGAGGAGAAGATGGAGAAGAAGGAGGAGAAGGAGTGAGAAGAAAAGAAATGCAAAGAAATAAGAAAAAGGAGAAGGATGAGGAGAAGAAGGAGAAGGGAAAAGGAGGAGGAGAGAAGAAGAAGAATGCAAAGAAGAAGAGGAAGAAAGGAATTTGAAGTGAAGGAGAAAAGGAGGAGGAGGAGAGAGAAGGAAGAAGAAGAATGGAGGAGGAGGAGGGAGGTGGAAGGAGGAAAAAAGGAAAAAAGAAACTGAAGGGAATAAAAAAAAGGCGGTGAGGAGGGGGAGGAGAGGGGGAGAGTTATGAAAGGACAACACTAAACACACACACACACCAAAACAAAAACATCCTCCCCTCCCCTCTCCCCACTCCCAACCATCTCACCCACATAACCCCCACCCACCCCTCACACACTATTTCCCCCCCCCCCCCCCCCCCCCATCCCGGCCCACCCCCACCCGCAAAAAAATCTTCATACGAGAGAAACGGGATAGGAGACTCTAGTCTGTCACCCCTCCTCCACCCACACTCCCTCTCCCCCCTCCCCCCCCCCCCCCCCCCCCCCCCCCCCCCCCCCCCCCCCCCCCCCCCCCCCCACAATCCACCTCCCCCCCCCCCATCCAAACTTTTTTTTTTTTCCCCCCCCCCCCCCCCCCCCCCCCCCCCCCCCCCCCACCCCCCCCCCCCCCCCCCCCCCCCACCACTATAATGTGTAGCCCAATAGAATAAAAAAAACCCCCCGGGGGAAACCCCTTTGTACGTGCCTGTTGAAAAAAATTTTTATCAAAAATGTTTGGGGTGAAAAACGTCACGCGCCCCCCAAAACAGTTGTTTTGTTTTTTTTTTTTTTTTGTTTTTTTTCCCCCTTTTTTAAAAAAAAATCCTATTCCCCTTTTATTTTTAAAAAAAATTCTTTCGAACGCTCACCCGGTTCTTTTTGCTGTCTTTGTTTTAATTGGCGAAAAAGGGGGCGCGTTGTGCTGCCGTTAAGGGCCCGACAGTTAGGCTGGCCCCGCGGTATCCGGGCTTCAGCGCAGGGGAGAATGATCAGTATTTTCGGGGGGGGAAAAAAAAAGGCGGAGACTGGATGGGGCCCAAAAAATAAAAGCAGAAATAGACAAAAAGGGAAGGGGGGAAGGAAAAAACGAGGGGAAAGAAAAGGGAAAAAGGGGAAAGAGGGGAGGAGAGGAGGAGGAGGAGAGAAGAGAGAGAGAGAGAGAGGAGGAGAGAAAAGAAAAGGGGGGGAGAGAGAGAGAGGGGGGGGGGGAGAGAAAAAGAGAGAGAGAGAGGGGGAAGAGAGAGGTGGAGAGAGAGGAGGAAAAGAGAGAAGGAAAGAGAGAGAGAGGAGAGAGGGGAGAGAGAGAGAGAGAGAGAGAGAGGAGAGAGAGGAGAGAGAGAGGAGAGAGGGGAAAAAGAGAGAGAGGAAAGAGAGAGAGAGGAAAGGAAAAAGAGAGAGGAAGAGAGAGAGAGAGAGGAGAGAGAGAGAGAGAGAGGGGAGAGAGAGGAGAGAGGAGAGAAGAGAAAGGGGGAGAGAGAGAAAAAAAGGGAGGAAAGCGAGAAGAAAAAAGAGAGAAAGAAAGAGAAGAGAAGAGAAGAGAAGAAAAGAGAAAAGAAGAGAGGCGAGAGAGAGAGAGAGAGATGAGGAGAGATAGAAAAGAGGCAATTCCTAGCCCAGAATTTCTTGAAGGTGGGGGATGCTATATCTACACTGAGAGGCTTCCAGCATCCCCACAGGGCAAAACTGTTCCTTCTCATAGGGGGGAAACCCCCCAGTCGACCAAGAACCTTTGAGAATTCCTGAGCTTTGGTGGACAAATGAGATATAAATAGAAGAGTGGGGTACAATGGCTGTTCTGTGCTGTGCCATGGTGACTCTCCTATAGGAGATAAAAGCGGAAGGAGAAAAAGAGGAGGAAGAAGGAGGAGTAGACTGCAAAGAAGAAGAGAAGAAGAAGAGAAGAAGAAGGAGAAGGAGGAGGAAAAGAAGAATGCAAGAAGTAGAGAATGTAAAGGAGAAGAATGAAGAAGAAGGATGCAACATGAAGAGTGCAAAGAAGAATGCAAAGAAAAGAAGAATGCAAGAAAAAGAAGGAATGCAGAAGAGAAGAAGAGGATTAGAAGAGAAGAAGAATAGAAGAAGGAGAAAACGAAGCAGCAGAAGAAGAAATTTGAAGAAGAGTGAAAAGAGTTTGAAGAAGAAGAATGCAAAGAAAAAAGAGAAGAAGAAGAAAAGAAGAACAAGACGAGGAAGAGGAAGAAGAAGAAGAAAAATACAAAGAAGAAGAGTTGTGAAGAAGAAGAAGGAGAATGCAAAGAGAAGAAGAAGAAGAACAAGGAGGAAGAGGAGAGTAGAAAGAAGAAGAAGAATGAAAGATAGAGAGAAGAGAAGAAGAAAGAAAACAACAACAAGAACGCAAAGAACACGAAAAGAAAAACAGAAACAAGAGAGAAGGAGATAAAAGAAAAGAGGCGAACCAGCCAGAAAGACAGCCAGCCCCAAGACAGACAGAAGCATGCACAGTCACAGAGACAGCGCCCTACGAAAACAAACACTCGCCAAAATCAGCCTCTGTTTAAAGACACGCTCTGGGAAAGAAAGAAAGAAGGAAGGAAAGAAAGAAAGGCCACACTGCATCAACACAGAAGAAACCTCCCTCCCTATGTCCACACACCAGCCCCTACAGGTTCCAAACATCGGGAATTCCCAAACACGATCTCACATTACCTAGCATTCAGAAAAGTCTTTGATAGTTGGGGGAAGGGGGGTGGTGGTGGTGGTTGCAGAGATAGTTCTATGCCAGAACACGAGATGCTCTCTCTCTCTCCCTCTCTCTCTCTCTCTCTCTCCCTCTCCTCTCTCTCTCTCTCTCTCTCTCCCTCTCTCTTCTCTCTCCCTTCTCTCTCTCTCTCCCCCCTCTCTCCCTCCCCCCCGTCTCTCCCTCTCCGCCCCCCCCCCCCCCTCTCTCTCGTTGATGGGGTATTTTTAGGGATCGGGGACGGGATATAGCGCAGTGGTCACGTTTGGACTTCGGGGGATGCATGCTGGGTATATGTTCCGTGTTTCCAGTAACCCACACCAAACGCTGGCTGACATGAACGACGGGATCTTTAACACGCGTATTCAATCTTCTGCACGTGAAGATTATTATATATTTGAAAGGAATGAAGGCACTGGCAGGTCTGCCACTTGACGTTGACCTGCGAGATCGTAAAAATCCCCATCCACGATTCACCAGACATTAATTAAAATAAACAAAACCCACCACAAAACCCAAAAAACAACCCCAACCCCCACGACTTCATGAACCCATGGAGACTAAAGTCGAACGGTGTTAAACCCCTTCATCCTTAAAGTCCAACCCAACCCAGTCCTGTTGTTTATAGCCCCGCCGACCACAGAGGCCGTACCAGGGCTGTGTGGCCTCGTCTCCCTGAAGTCGAAATGCGGCTACCTTCACGGTGGACAACATAAAACGAGGCCGCATTCGCGAAAATCTCATCAGGGGCGAACCTCACTGACGACTGTAGCAGAGGGCGGGAGGCCACACAAGGGCAGAGAGGAGAGAGAGGTGGTGCTGCTGTGCTAGATGGTATGGTAGGTTCCTTCCAGCAGTACCTTGGCCCACCACTGCATGTGCACACACCATTCATATTGTAGTGCCAGCCAGGCCTGCCGGCAGCCTTCCTTCCCTTCCACATACAACTAGGCTTTGTATGTGTCATGCACACACACGCGCGCGCGCGCGACGACCACGCGCATACACCACACACACACCTTCTCCACCAGACCACCACACACACACACACGCACGCTCCACCACACAGCCGACACACTACACGCACACACACACACACACGCACGCACGCACACACTCCTCTCTACCACTACACACACACGCACTACATACACTGCAAACACACACAACACACCTCTCATTCATTACAACATGCACTACACTTACACTACACTACATACACACACACTATACACACCACACACATACACCCCCTCCCCCCCTAACACCACACACTACACACACTCACTACTACACACACACACACACACACACACCACACGCGCGCGCGCGGCGCTCGCGCGCACACACACCATGCTGCACGCACACAAATTGATCTGATCCAAGCTGAAGTGTTTGATAGAAAAACAGCCACGCGTGCTCTCCAGGATTTTCTTTGTTGTTGTTCTGCTATTGTCGCTTTTGTGGGTGTGTGTTGTTTGTGTGGTGTGTGTGTGTGGTGTTGGGTGTGTGGTGTGGTGTAGTTTGTGTGTGTGTGTGTGTGTTGTGTGCGCGCGACTGCGTGTGCAGTCTGTGTGTGTGTGTAGTGTGGTGTGTGTGGTGTAGTGTCTGTGGGGGAGAGAGGTGTGTGTGTAGTGTGTGTGTGTGTGTTGTGTTGCGGCGCGAGTGTGGTCTGTGTGTGTAGTGTGTGTGTGTGGTGTGGTGTCTGTGTGCGTGAGAGGAGTGTGTGTGTGTGCGCGCGCGTGTGCGTATGATGTGTGTGTGGGGGGGGGGGGGGGGGGGAGGGGGTGCGTGCATGCGTGCGTGGTGTGTAGTGAGTGTGGTGTGGTGTAGTGAAAATTAATGTGTGTGTGTAGTGTGTGTGTGTGTAGTATGTGTTGTGTGTTAGTGTGTGTGCAGTGTAGTGTATAGTTGTGATTGTGTAGTGTGTTTGTGTGTATGTGTGTACTGTAGTGTAGTGTGTGTGTGTGTGCCGCGCGGCGGTGTGTGTAGTGTGTATGTGCTGTGTGCGCACGTGCGAGTGTGTGTGTTGTGCGTGCGTGTATGTGCGTACGTGCGCGCGTGTGTGTTTTATTTTTTCTCGCTTTTCGCTACCACCTGCTTTCCCTTCCATAACTCCCACCCCACACCCCCACTCTCTCTCTTTCTCTCCCTCTCTCTGTCTCTCCCTCTCCGTCTGTCTGTCTGTCTGTCTCCCCTGTTTCTCCACCCCCTCTCTCTCAACCCCTATCCCCAAACTATCCCCACCCACGAATTCATTCCCCACACATTTCACGTTCTCTCCATTTTTAATCCTTGTTTTTTTTTTATATCCTTTTTCTGCGGCTGCGAACTTTTCATTGAAACCTCTCTTTTTCTTTCTTTTTTCTTTCTGTCTTTCCTTCTTTCTCCCACCCTCTCTTTTTCTCTTTCTTTCTTTCTTTCCTTCTTTCTCCCAACCCTCTCTTTTTCTCTTTCTTTCTTTCTCTCTCCCACCCTATCTTTCTTTCTTTCTCCTCCTTCTCTCTTCTCTCTCTTCTTTCTTTTCTTCTCTCTCTCTTCTTCTTTCTTTCTTTCTTCTTTCTTTCTTTCTTTCTTTCTTTCTCCCACCCTCTCTTTCTCTTTCTTTTTTCTTTCTTTGCCTTTGCTACTTCTGATCGATGTTCTGTCTTTAGAGGGCCCCAATGCCGCACAGGTTGTCTTTCTTTGATTTTTTGGGATTGCTTTTATTTTTTAGTATTTTTAAGGTCATTGTTTTTGTGAGTTGTTCGGATTGTTGATTGATTTTTTTGTTAGGGGTGGGGTGGGGTGGGCTTGATTTGTTTATGTTTTGATTTATTGTGGAGTGACGTATTTGTGTGTTTTCGTTTTTTCTTAAGGCTGTCTTCTTTTTCCCCCCCTAAGTTTTTTTCCTTTTTCTCTTCTTTTTATCTTTCCTTTCTCTCATTTTTTTCTTGCTTTGTTTTTTTTGGGCTTTTGTTTTCTGTCTTTCTCATACAGTGGATCGGTAGTCTAGAGGTAACGCGCCTGCCTAGAAAGCGAAAAGTCCGGGTCGGAAGTGTGTGATAGTTCGAATTCCGTTTGGACCCGAAACTTTCCCCCCACCCATTAGACCATGAGTGGTGGTCTGGGAGCTAGTCTTTCGGATGAGACGATATACCGAGGTTCCGAGTGTTACACATAATTATTAAGCGCGCGTAAAACAACCCACGGCAACAAGAGAGTTGTCCCTGGAAAAATTATGTAGAAAAAGCCACTCTGATAGGGAAACAAACACAGTTGCAGATAGAGAAAAGATAAAACATTGGGTGGCGCTGCTCTTGTGGCGACGCGCTCTCCCCGGGGACAGCAGCCCGAATTTCTTGCAGAGAAATTTGCTGTGACTTAAAGTGGTATAAATGAATAGATAAATACATTCTGTTGTGCTGTATTGTACTAGCATTATCTTTCATATGTTGACCTTCTGTAGCTTTTCTGCAGCTGCAACCACCCCACTATGCATCAAACAACAACAACAACAACAACAACAACAACAGCTGCTGCTGCTACAACTGCTACTACTAACTTGCTACCGCTAGTTTATAACAACAAAAACAACAACAACAAAAACATACTCTGCTTATACTAAATACTAACTGCTACTATTTATAACAACCAACTACTACTACTACTACTACTACTACTACTACTACTACTACTTCTAACTTACTACTACTTACTACTACTACTACTACTTGTACTACTACTACTTGTACTACTACTACTACTACTTTTCTACTACTACTTTTCTACTACTACTACTACTACTACTACTACGTCTACTACTACTACTACTACTACCACACCACACCAACCACCACCACCACTACTATACTATACTACTACCACTAACTACTATCTAACTACTATACTAACTCTACCACCACACCACCACCACCACCACTACTTTCTACTACTACTACTACTACTACTACCACTACTACTACTACTACACACCCACACCACCACCACCACCACCACCACCACCACTACTACTACTACTACTACTACTACTCTAAATATACTACTACTCTACTAAATAAATTTCTACTACTACTACTACACTACTACGTCTACTACTACTACCACACACACACCACCACTACTCTACTACTACTACTATACCTACACCACACTACTACTACTACTACTACTACTACTACTACTACTACTACTACGTACTACTACTACTTACTACTACTACTACCCACCACCACCACCACCACCACTACTTCTACTACTACACTTCTACTACTACTTCTACTACACTACTACTACTACTATACTACTACCCCAACCCACACCACCACCACCCTATTCTATACACGCTACTACTACTCTACTACACACATACTACGTCTACACTACTATCTACAAACTCTACTACCACACACCCACCCCCACCACCACCCCCAATCTTCACCCCACTTTACTACTACTATACTACAACCCGCACTCCTCTTCCTCCTCTACTACCCCCAGGGTGGCCACTAACACGAGTACTGGAGGGGTGTTCCAATTAGCACTCTATCGGCAGATGAGGTGATGAGGTTTACCCCATCAGGGGCCAATTACCCCCCTGAGGGTTAATGAGTAACAGACAGGAGAAGAGAGGGGAGAGAGAGAGAGAGAGAGAGAGAGAGAGGAGAGAGAGGAGAGAGAGGGAGAGAGAGGGGGAGAGAGGAGAGAGAGAGGAGGAGAGAGAAAGAGAGAGAGGGAGAGAAAAAGAAGAGAAAAAAAAAGAGAGAGAGAAAGAGGAAAAAAAGGAGAGAGGGGGGGAGAGAGAGAGAGAGGGGGGGGAAGAGAAAGAAAAAAAAGAGAGAGAGAGAAGGGGAGAAAAAAAGAGAGAGAGAGAGAAAGAGAGAGAGGGAGAAAGAGAAAGAGAGAGAGGGGGGGAGGAGGAGGGAGGGGAAAAAAGGGAGGAAGGGAGGGAGAAAAAGGGAGGAAGGGAGGAAGAGAGAGGGAGGGAGGGGAGGGAGAGAGAGAGAGGGGGAGGGAGGGGAGGGAGAGAGAGAGAGAGAGGGAGGAGAGAGAGAGAGGGAGAGAAAGAGAAGCGACAGAGAGAGAGAGGAGAGAGACAGTGACAGAGAGATAGGTAAGGTAAAAGGTAAAGGAGTCCCATAACCGATAAGTCGTAGGGACGAGCTCCAGAGACCTCACTTCTCTAGGCCAGCATGATTGAGGGTGGCGCCCATCTCCTCTCCCTCGCTGCTTTACCTTCCTGACCCTAAAGAGGGCATGGTACCCATTTACAGCTGGGTGAACTGAGGGAACTGTACTGAAGCCAGCGCGCAAACGGTCACCCATCCATCTGGTAACCACGCTCAACGCTGCTTAACGTTGGCTGGGTGGGAAAGCAATGCTCCGACCACGAGCTATCCCGTCCCAAGAGATGCAGACAGATAATATCAAAAATAAATACACAGGCACCACACAACACCATCACACACACACACACACACACACACACACACACACACACCACACACACACACACACAAACACACACACACACACCACACACACACACACAACTCACACACACACACTTGCTCAGACAGCAAGCTATTGTTCATCCTGGCCAAATCAGCGGAACATGCCTGCGCTGCCGTTACGACGACTCACAAGTCGGATACCCAGCGCATCCACATCAGCGTGAGAGAGAATTGTCATCTTTTAAGTCTTTCTGGAAAAAAAAAGTACAGGCAAGAGAATGGACCAAGAAGGCAGAAAATAGACAAGAAGGAGAAGACAGGAAGAAAGGCAGCAACAAAGAGAGGGATAGAAAAGAGGAAATTCCTAGCAAAGAATCTCCAGAATTCGCTATTTATACTGACAGGACGCACGGCATCTCCACGATGAACAAACACACTGTCAGGAACATGAACAAACTTGCAGTATCCTACTGAAAGAAAATAAAAACTCAAGTTCTACAGGACACAACACAAATCTTTCAACCCTGAGTGGTCGTGGGCCGTGTTGCATTTAAATGACACCCCCCCCCCCCCTCACACACACACACAAACGTTCTCCATTTGTGCCGGTCGTGAGCCAATGCCTGAGTCCTGGAAAATGTTTTCATTTCTTTTTAGTCCATTCCGTGATATCATCCAGGCATTGTTTTCTACTCTGTCCGCTTCTTTTTGTTCTACCAAGAAAGGTAAAGGTGTCCCATAACCTATGTAGGGGAGTGAGATGTCAGAGACCTCAGCTTCTCCAGGGGCCAGCATATTGAGGGCGGCGCCCATCTCCTCTCCCTTGCTGCTTTACCTTCCCTGACCCTAAAGAGGGCAGGTACCCATTTACAGCTGGGTGAACTGGAGGGTGAAACAGTCATCACATATGTTACAGCTATCTGTCAGAAGATTTGGGAGACAAAACAGTGGCCAACAGAATGGACACAATCACTCATCATACCCCTGCCCAAGAAGGGGAATTTACGCCAATGCCAAAACTATAGAACAATCAGCCTCATCAGCCACGCCAGCAAGATCATGCTCAAAGTTATTTTGAATCGACTCAAGAAGGAGGGAGAAGAACACCTTGCAGAGGAACAAGCTGGTTCAGGCAGGCAGGAGCACAATCGAACAGATTTTTAACTGCCACATCATGATGGAAAAACATCTCCAACATCAGAGAGACCTGTTCCACAACTTCATCGACTTCAAGAAGGCTTTTTACAGAGTATGGCACGAAGGCCTGTGGCAGGTCCTCAGAATGTTTGGCATTGAAGAAGGACTAGTGCAATCCATCCAAGCACTATACAACACTGCAAGCAGTGCAGTCCTTCTGAACAATCAGGTCGGAGACTACTTCAAAACCACAGTTGGGGGCCGACAAGGATGCCTGTTATCTCCAGTCCTGTTCAATCTGTTCTTGGAAAACAACATGATAGAGAAACCCCCCATGACTTCCACTCTACCATCTCCATTGGCGGGAGACCCCTCAACAACTTACGGTTTGCCGATGACATTGACCTCATGGGCGGAAGTAACACAGAGCTGCAAGATCTTACGACCAGATTTGAGAACAGAGCTGGAGCATATGGGATGGAGGTGAGCTCGGAGAAAAGTAAAGTACTTGTGAACAGCCACGAGCAATGCCCACCGCTAAAATTTACAATGAACGGCAACAACTGAGGAGGTAGATGCTTTTAAATACCTCGGCGCTACACTCACAAAGGACGGGCGATCGACGACAGAAATCAAAGTCAGAATAGCCATGGCAACATCTTCCATGACAAACTCACCACCATATGGAAAAGTAAAGAGATCAGTTTCCCAATCAAACTAAGCTCTACAAAGCCCTAATTCAGTCAATCCTGCTGTACGGAAGTGAAACCTGGACATTGACTGCTGAAACAGCAAAGCGAATCCAGTCATTCGAAACAAAATGCCATAGAAAACTACTGGCATATCTTGGAGAGAACGAAAGACCAATGAATTTGTCAAGAGTCAAATAACACAGCTGGCAGGTCCACAGGAACCCCTTCTCACCATCGTCAAGAAGAAAAAAGCTGACATGGTTCGGCCACGTCCACCCGCCACAACACTCTGCCCAAAACAGTACTGCAGGGAACACTCGAAGGTGGCAGAAGGAGGGGAAGACAGAACAAGTCATGGATGGACAACATCAGAGATGGACCAGGATGAATGACTCGGCACTACTGCGCAGAGCCGAGGACCGAGATGGATGGAGGAGGCTTACCACGGCATCGTCTTTCATGTCTCCCCCACGACCGCCAAGGTCACGGGTCTGATGATGATGATGATGATGAACTGGAGGACTGTACTGAAGCCAAGACGTGCAAACCGTCACCCATTCAAGTGGTAACCACGCTCGATGCTGCTTAAGCTTAGCTGGGGGAAAGCGAGTGCTGTGACCACTAAGCTAACCCCGTCTTCTACCAAACCGAGTTATAAGGCTCTCAATAGCTGGGAATGAGGTCGTCCTGGTAGAACTATCACACAACCTAAAAAGCCATGTAACCCGTTTCTTGGATGGTTGGAAAGAAAAGACGAGCAATGCAGAGGAGAGAGAGCGAGAAGAGAGAGAGAGAGAGAGAGAGAGAGAGAAGAGAGAGAGAGAGAGAGAGAGAGAGAGAGAGAGAGAGAGAAGAGAGAGAGAGAGAGAAAGAGAAAGAAAGAAAGAGAGAAAGAGAGAGACAGACACAGAGATACAGAGAGAGACAGAGAGAGACAGTCTCAGAGAGACAGACAGAGACAAGAGGGAGAGGGAGGGAGAGAGAGAGGGAGCTGAGACAGAGACAGAAACGAGACAGACAGGCAGAGAGGCGGGCAGACAGACAGACAGACAGACAACAGCCACCGCCTCTGTGTGTGCGTGTGTGAGAGAGAGACAGACAGACATACACAGACACAGACATATAGACAGGCAGACAGACCAGACAGACAGACAGATACAGAGACAGACAGATAAACTCACAGGAGTTTAATGCACGGTCACCAACCTAACAAAGTGACACACACACACACACACACACACACACACACACACACACACACACACACACACACTAACACACACACACTCACTCAATCACTCACTTACACACACACTAACACACACACACACACACACACACACACACACACACACACACACACACACACACACACACCACACCACTAACACACACACTAACACACACACACACATACACACACTAACACACACACTAACACACACACCACATACACACACTAACACACACACACTAACACACACACTAACACACACACTAACACACACACTCACTCACTCACTCACTCACTTACACACACATTCACTTACACACACACGCTCACTCACTCACATCACACACTCACTTACACACACACACTCATTTACACACACACAAAAAACCGCTCACACACCCCACCATGTACCCCCCCCCCCCCCCCCCACACATATGACATCATATCCATTGCAAGACGTAGAAATGAAACAGTGGATAATTATTTTTTATCCCAGAATTAGCCTCAGCAACAAAACACAAACATGTAACTAACATTTTAAAAGTCCACGAAAAACAAAACACCCCAACAACCAAAAAACCAACCCCATGATATCGTTTCTAAAACCCCAACAAAATCCCCCCCCCCCCCCCCCCCCCCGAAAAAAATCAAACGAAATACCCCCAGCTATCTTTTCCCCCATCTAATTACCAAGGAAAAAGACATCATAGTTTCTTTTTAATCTTAAAAAAACAACTAACAAAACAAACACAAAGTGTTTGAGGTAAAGGAAGACGCGCATTATTTATGAGGATAATAATCAGAACACCAGAAAAAAAGATGGAAATGATTGCAAAAAAACACAATCCACATAATGATCAGAATAATTCTCTGTTTGTTTGACTGCCTGCCAGTCTGTCTCTGTCTGTCTGGCTATCTGCCTGTCTGTCTCTCTTTCCCTGTGTTGCTTTGTGTCTGTGATGCTCTGTCTATCTCTCTGTCTCTGTCTCCGTCTGTCTGTCTGTCAGTCGTTTGTATGTCTGTCTCTGTCCTGTCTATCTCTTTTCTTTCTCCTCCCCCCCTCCCTCTCTCCCCCCTCTCCTCTCTCCCTCCTCCCACCCCCCCCTCTCTCTTTCCACCCACACCCCAACCCCCACTCACTAGTCTCCAACGTAGCTTGCTTTTTTTCCCGTTCTCTCCTCCACCCACCCACACCCTCACCCCCTGTCCTCCATAATAGTAATACTCTTGTAAAAACACAAGAAAAGCCAATAAGCTCAACAGCTGGCTTCGACCTGAAAAACCTCTCGTCATTGTCCTTGTCCTCATCACTACAATCACACTTTCTGTCCAGTCTTTTGTTTCTGTTGATTATTCTATGTCACAGGGGGGCGGCACAGCTTAGTGGTCACAGCACTCGCTTTCCACCAG
>CM054145.1:5618410-5628410 GCA_028751875.1 Rapana venosa
GTGGTGATGGTGGTGGTGGTGGTGGTGAGTGTATGTGTGTGTGGTGGTGGTGGTGTGTGGTGGTGGAAGTGATGGTGGTGGTGAGTTAGTGTTGTGTGTGAGTGAGTGTGTGTGAATGTGTGTGTGCGCGCGCGCGTGTGTGTGCTGTGAGTGAGCGAGTGTGGTGCGTGAGAGAGAGACAGAGACAGAGAGACAGATTGACAGAGAGAGAGAGACAGAGAAAGAGACAGAGAAGAGACAGAAGAGAGAGGAGAGGAGAGAGAGAGGAGAGAGAGAGAGAGATAGAGAGGAGAGAGAGAGAGAGAGATACAGACAAATTAAAAAAAAAAAACAGGAAAAAAAGGGAGTAAAAGACAGAAGAGATCAGCAGGCACAGATAGTCTTAGGGTGAAAATGTAAGTCTTGGAAGTGTCAGAGTTATCTGTGTAGGGAGTGTCAGAGTTATCTGTGTAGGGAGTGTCAGGGTTATCTGTGTAGGGAGTGTCAGAGTTATCTGTGTAGGGAGTGTCAGGGTTATCTGTGTAGGGAGTGTCAGGGTTACCTGTGTAGGGAGTGTCAGGGTTATCTGTGTAGGCAGTGTCAGGGTTATCTGTGTAGGGAGTGTCAGGGTTATGTAGGGAGTGTCAGGGTTACCTGTGTAGGGAGTGTCAGGGTATCTGTGTAGGCAGTGTCAGGGTTATCTGTGTAGTCAGAGTTATCTGTGTAGGGAGTGTCAGGGTTATCTGAGTAGGGAGTGTCAGGGTTACCTGTGTAGGGAGTGTCAGGGTTACCTGTGTAGGCAGTGTCAGGGTTATCTGTGTAGTCAGGGTTATCTGTGTAGGGAGTGTCAGGGTTATCTGTGTAGTCAGGGTTATCTGTGTAGGCAGTGTCAGGGTAGTGTCAGGGTTACCTGTGTAGGCAGTGTCAGGGTAGTGTCAGGGTTACCTGTGTAGGGAGTGTCAGGGTTACCTGTGTAGGGAGTGTCAGGGTTACCTGTGTAGGCAGTGTCAGGGTTATCTGTGTAGTCAGGGTTATCTGTGTAGGGAGTGTCAGGGTTATCTGTGTAGGGAGTGTCAGGGTTACCTGTGTAGGGAGTGTCAGGGTTATCTGTGTAGGCAGTGTCAGGGTTACCTGTGTAGGGAGTGTCAGGGTATCTGTGTAGGGAGTGTCAGGGTTATCTGTGTAGGCAGTGTCAGGGTTACCTGTGTAGGGAGTGTCAGGGTTATCTGTGTAGGGAGTGTCAGGGTTACCTGTGTAGGCAGTGTCAGGGTTATCTGTGTAGGGAGTGTCAGGGTTACCTGTATAGGGAGTGTCAGGGTTACCTTGTAGGGAGTGTCAGGGTTACCTTGTAGGGAGTGTCAGGGTTACCTTGTAGGGAGTGTCAGGGTTACCTTGTAGGCAGTGTCAGGGTAGTGTAAGGGTTGTCTGTGTAGGGAGTGTCAGGGTATCTGTGTAGGGAGTGTCAGGGCAGTGTCAGGGTTATGTAGGGAGTGTCAGGGTTATCTGTGTAGGGAGTGTCAGGGTTATGTAGGGAGTGTCAGGGTTATCTGTGTAGGGAGTGTCAGGGTTATCTGTGTAGGGAGTGTCAGGGTTACCTGTGTAGGCAGTGTCAGGGTTACCTTGTAGGGAGTGTCAGGGTAGTGTAAGGGTTGTCTGTGTAGGGAGTGTCAGAGTTACCTCTGTAGGGAGTGTCAGGGTATCTGTGTAGGGAGTGTCAGGGCAGTGTCAGGGTTATCTGTGTAGGGAGTGTCAGGGTTATCTGTGTAGGGAGTGTCAGGGTTATGTAGGGAGTGTCAGGGTGATCTGTGTAGGGAGTGTCAGGGTTATCTGTGCAGGGAGTGTCAGGGTTATCTGTGTAGGCAGTGTCAGGGTTATCTGTGTAGGGAGTGTCAGGGTTATCTGTGTAGGGAGTGTCAGGGTTATCTGTGTAGGGAGTGTCAGAGTTATCTGTGTAGGCAGTGTCAGGGTTATCTGTGTAGGGAGTGTCAGGGTTACCTGTGTAGGGAGTGTCAGGGTTACCTGTGTAGGGAGTGTCAGGGTTATGTAGGGAGTGTCAGGGTATCTGTGTAGGGAGTGTCAGAGTTATGTAGGGAGTGTCAGGGTATCTGTATAGGGAGTGTCAGGGTTATGTAGGGAGTGTCAGGGTTACCTATGTAGGGAGTGTCAGGGTATCTGTGTAGGGAGTGTCAGGGTTATGTAGGGAGTGTCAGGGTTACCTACGTAGGGAGTGTCAGGGTATCTGTGTAGGGAGTGTCAGGGTTATCTGTGTAGGGAGTGTCAGAGTTATGTAGGGAGTGTCAGGGTATCTGTATAGGGAGTGTCAGGGTTATGTAGGGAGTGTCAGGGTTACCTATGTAGGGAGTGTCAGGGTATCTGTGTAGGGAGTGTCAGGGTATCTGTGTAGGGAGTGTCAGAGTTATGTAGGGAGTGTCAGGGTATCTGTATAGGGAGTGTCAGGGTTATGTAGGGAGTGTCAGGGTATCTGTGTAGGGAGTGTCAGGGTTATCTGTGTAGGGAGTGTCAGAGTAACTGTGTAGGGAGTGTCAGGGTTATCTGTGTAGGGAGTGTCAGGTTTATGTGTGTAGAGAGTGTCAGAGTTATGTAGGGAGTGTCAGGGTAACTGTGTAGGGAGTGTCAGGGTAACTGTGTAGGGAGTGTCAGGGTAACTGTGTAGGGAGTGTCAGGGTTATCTGTGTAGGGAGTGTCAGGTTTATGTGTGTAGAGAGTGTCAGAGTTATGTAGGGAGTGTCAGGGTATCTGTGCAGGGAGTGTCAGGGTTATCTGTGTAGGGAGTGTCAGGGTTATCTGTGTAGGGAGTGTCAGGGTTATCTGTGTAGGGAGTGTCAGGGTTATCTGTGTAGGGATGTGTAGGGAGTGTCAGGGTTATCTGTGTAGGGAGTGTCAGGGTTATCTGTGTAGGGATGTGTAGGGAGTGAGGGTTTATCTGTGTAGGGAGTGTCAGGGTTATCTATGTAGGGAGTGTCAGGGTTACCTGTGTAGGGAAGTGTCAGGTTTATATGTGTAGGGAGTGTCAGGGTTATCTGTGTAGGGAGTGTCAGGGTTATCTGTGTAGGGAGTGTCAGGGTTATCTGTGTAGGTAGTGTCAAGGTTATCTGTGTAGGGAGTGTCAGGGTTATCTGTGTAGGGAGTGTCAGCGTTATCTGTGTAGGGAGTGTCAGCGTTATCTGTGTAGGGAGTGTCAGCGTTATCTGTGTAGGCAGTGTCAGGGTTACCTGTATAGGGAGTGTCAGCGTTATCTGTGTAGGGAGTGTCAGGGTTATCTGTGTAGGGAGTGTCAGGGTTATCTGTGTAGGGAGTGTCAGGGTTATCTGTGTAGGGAGTGTCAGGGTTATCTGTGTAGGCAGTGTCAGAGTTACCTGTGTAGGGAGTGTCAGGGTAGTGTCAGGGTTATCTGTGTAGGGAGTGTCAGGGTTATCTGTGTAGGCAGTGTCAGGGTTATCTATGTAGGGAGTGTCAGGGTTACCTATGTAGGCAGTGTCAGGGTTATCTATGTAGGGAGTGTCAGGGTTATCTGCTTGTGTGATAACTCCACACTGGGGGAGGGGGGGGGGGGAACACGTCAAAGGTGCGT
Source organism: Rapana venosa (assembly GCA_028751875.1). Taxonomy (NCBI): domain Eukaryota; kingdom Metazoa; phylum Mollusca; class Gastropoda; order Neogastropoda; family Muricidae; genus Rapana; species Rapana venosa. The sequence goes on from CM054145.1 coordinate 5,621,982, forward strand.
GTGTCTCTCAACAGTGAGCAGTTGGTTCTTTTCATTGCAAGAGCAGAGGATGAGGAGAAGATGGGGCAGTAAAGTTACAAGGCATCGGGTTTTAAGAGACGTCATGCGTACATGTACACCCGTAACTTCTGCAATCTAAAGCAGGATGTCTGTAAATAACATGTGTACGTATATGAACATTTTGTGCAGGAACACTTGAACGCGCTTGTGTGTACAGACTCATGTATGTGTGTGTGTGTGCGTGCGCATGCGCGCGCGAGCACGTGCGCAGTGCGTGTGCAGGTGTATGGGCGCGTGGGCGCTCATAAACACTGACGCAGGCGTGCACGCGTGAATGTACACACAGGCGCACGCGAACACACACACACACACACCGACACATATAATAGTCTGTACACCCAAGCGCGTTCAGTGTTCCTGCGCAAAATGTTCATGAGTGGAGTCGGAACTTATATAAACTCCAGGTAAAAATAAAAATAAATCTCTTTTCGCGGGCTTCTCAGTGTTGGCTGGTCCCAGAATCGATCCCGGGCCGCTCTATCGCGAGCACAATGTTCCACCCACCAGGCTATCCCACGCGCAAACGCGCGCACGTGTGTGTGTGTCTGTGTGTGTGTGTGTGCACCTGCCTACACGCGTACTCGGGTATGCATGCCTATAAAACTTGATGGCTTGCACTGACGTCCCCCTTTTAATGAAGGGGACCATTCTTTAGTCCAGAAGCCGCACCAAATCCAGACGAACGATGACGCTTTGCTATCAGACATGGAGAGATAGCATAGCACGAACCCACGCCACAACGTGGCTATCATTGCCAGTGCACATCACTTTTGCGTTGTGTATTCTTGATGCTGTTGCTGCTGCTGCTGCTGTTGCTGTTGCTGCTGCTGTTACTGCTGCTGTTGCTGTTGCTGCTGCTGCTGCTGCTGATCACAGTTTTACTCAATTTATCAACCCTAGGCTAACCACCCCCCACCCCACCCCTCAAAAAAACACTCCGCCTCCCTCCGGTGTTAAACTGGAGAACCCACAACAACAAGAACAATAATATAAAACAATCAGAAACTAAATCAAATAAGAACACACACACACGCGCGCGCACACACACACACTCACGCACGCACACACACGCGCGCGCGCACGCACACACATGCATGCACACACCCACGCACGCACACACATGCACGCACCCACGCACACACACGCACGCACACACACACAGACACACGCACGCATGCACGCACACACACTCGCACGCATGCACGCACACACACACACACGCACGCACCACACACACAACACTATCTGTCTCTCTTTGTCTGTCTGTCTCTCCCTCTCTCCCATCTCTCTGCCTCCCTCCCTCGCCCTCCATCTTCTCTCCATCTCTTCTCTGTGTGTATCCCCCTCCATCTCCTCCTCACTCTCTCTCTCTCCCTCTCTCTCCCCCTCCCATACGGCATAAGCCACAAGAGAATCGTTATTCAAACAAACAGAGAGGCAGGCTTCACAATCCCCAGAGGTCGATAGATTGAATTGCAGCTGTCAAATTCAAACCGTGCTTCATTGGTTGAGATGGATTCCAACTGGTCATTTCTCTCTCTCTCTCTCTCTCTCTCTGTCTCTGTCTCTCTCTCTATGTATCTCTCTCTCCTCCCCCCTCCCCCCAAAAATGCCAAAAAAGAACCAAAACAAACACAGCCTCCTCGTGGGAATGCCAGGGAGCCTGTCAGTTATAAATAGCATCCTCCATCTTCTGGAAATTCTCTGCAAGGAATTCGTTCTTTTCTATCCCTCTCTTTGCTTCTGCCTTGTTCCTTTTCTTCCTGTCACCTCCTTCTTGTCTATGTTCTGCCTTCTTGGTCCATTCTCCTGCCTGTTTTTCCCCAGAAAGACTTTAAAGATAACAATTCTCTCCCATGTCGAAGTCGGATGCGCTGGGCCTGACTTGTCAGGCGCTTCACGGCAGCGCAACGCATTTTCGTTTATTATGACAGACGACAATAGTTGCTGTACGAGCGTTCGACGAAGATGAGGACTGGTCATTTGACACTTCGGTCGGTTCTGGGTCAGTTTGTGGGGAGAAATAATTTTTATCTTATGTCTATCTGTCAAAAGTGGAAAGGACAATTTGGTCTGTTTTGTAATTGGCATCTCTGAAGCCTTTTGTAAAAAAAAAATAATTTATTGACTTGTATACCATTCCTTCCGTCATTCCTCATATTTTCCTTTTTGTCCTTCTTTCTTTCTTTTCTATCTTCTTCCTTTCCTTTCTTCTACTGTTCTTTCATCCTTCCTTCTTTTCATTCGTTCTAGATTTTTCATTTTGTTTTTCTTTCTTCTGTTTTTGTTTTTGAAACTGAAAGAATGGTAAGAGAGGCAGGGACAGAGACAGAGGAAGAGAGACAGTGAGAGAGAGACAGAGACACAGGGAGAGAAAAACAGAGCGAGAGCGAACATAAAAAGATAAAATACAGAAAAGAAAATGAGAAGTAAAAGAACCAATCAAAGAGAGAAAGAGAAGAAAAAAGAAAGGATAAAAATAAACGAAAAAAAGCCAACGCAAAAGAAGGAAAAAACAACAACAAAAAACCAGGCCAAAAAATAACATAAGAAAAAAAAGAGAGACGAAATAAAGAAAAGAGAAAAAGGGGAGGAAAGAGAGAACGAAAAAAACCAAACCCCACGACAGAGAAAGAATGCGAAGAAGAAGAATTGCGAAGAAAAAAGAATTGCGAAGAAGAATTGTGAAGAGAAGAAGAATTGCGAAGAAGAATTGTGAAGAAGAAGAATTGCGAAGAAGAATTGTGAAGAAGAATTGCGAAAAAAAATGCAAAGAAGAAGACGACGAGACGACGACGACGAAGAAGAAGAGAAGAAGAGAAAGAAGAAGAAGAAGAAAAAGAGAAGAAGAAGAAGAAGAAGAAGAAGAAGAAGAAGAAGAAGAAAAAGAAAAGAAAGAAAGAAAGAGAAGAAGAAATATGCAAAGAAGAAGAAGAAGAATGCAAAAAAAGGAAGAAGCAAAGAAGAAAAGACCAAAGAATGTGAAGAAGAAGAATGCGAAGAAGGAGAAGAATGGGAAGAAGAAGAATGCGAAGAAGAATAAACAAGAAAAGAAAGAAAGAAAGAAAAAGAAGTAGAAGTACGAAGAAGAAACAAGAAAAGAACTGGGAAAAGATATATTGAAAAGCAAACCAAAGAAACAAAATAACAAACCAAAAAGAATCAAGGAAAATACAAGCAGAAACACATTACCATCTTGCTCAAGGTAAGATCAATAATCGCTTCGTAAGAGAGGAGAGGAGAGAGAGAGAGAGAGAGAGAGAAGAGAGAGAGAGAGAGAGAGAGAGAGAGAGACATACAGACAGACAGAGAAAGAAAGACAGACAGAGAGATAGAGAGAGAGAGAGACGGGCACAGACAGACACACAAAACAACAAATACACACAAACACACACATGCACCCCTCCCCCTCCCTCCCACCACCACCACCACCACCACACACATACAGAAAACTATCCACACACACACAGAAAACTCTATCCCCCCCCCTCCCCCCCACACACACACAGAGAAAACATCCACACACACACACACACATCACACACCAAAGACCCTTTCTAATCATCTTCCCTTCCCTCCTCACCCCCTACCCCCACCCTCTACATTAAACCCTCCCCCCAACCCACCCACCCCACCCCCATCTCCAACACCCCACCTCCTCCTCCTCTCCTTAATGCTAGTGACTTGCCACATGGATTTCTAGATCGTTTTAGATCGTTGTATCAGAAAAGGGGTTGTACTTATCCAAGAGCTCTTTTTTTTCCTTTCTTTCTTTTAATGATGGCTTGCATCTATCAGCCTAGCGCTACGCTCGTGATCTGACGATCTTCCTTCACCTTCACCTATCCCGTACTCCCGTTGGTGGGGGATCCACTGAAGATTTTGGCAACCAGCTTCCTCCACTCTCTTGCTTTCCGTAGCAAATCGTTGCTCAACTCAAGGCCAGTCAGTCCACCATTCTCTCTGATGTTTTGTCTGTCCATCGTTTTCTCTCTCGTCTGTCTCATCTGTCTCTCTTCCTTGTACGATCTGACGACAGCCGAAAGGTAAAGGGCTTGAGAGAGGTTTAAAACAAAATATCTTTTTTTTCGGGGGGTTGTGTTGTGTCGTAAAGTGGATTCACTGGCGTTAAGAGGTCAGGACCAGGTGCTTTTTCTTTGTCGAACGCTCAGACAGCAACTATTGTTGTCTGTCATATGAGCGAAAATGCGTCACGCTGCCGTTAAGCGCCTGACAAGTCAGGCCCAGCGCATCCGACTTCGGCACAAGAGAGAATAGTTACCTTTTAAGTTCTTTCTGGAAAAAAGGCAGGAGAATGGACCAAGAAGGCAGAAAATAGACAAGAAGGAGGTGACAGGAAGAAAAGGAACAAGGCAGAAGCAAAGAGAGTGATAGAAAAGAGGAAATTTCTAGCACAGAATTTCCAGAATGTGGGGATGCTATTTATACTGATAGGCCCCGGCATCCCCTCGGGGGAAGGACCAGGTGCTCAACGGGGTCTTGGACACTTTTCCTGTGGGAAAACTTATTATACTTGCTTCTTTCCTTTTATTTCACCTACCCAGGTGAGTTGTTGATAATGCATAGACTGGAAAATCGCAAGACAAACGTTTGTGGTTGCTGTTGTTCTTTTTTTCCTTGTTCTCTTTCTTCTTCTTCTTGTTGTTGTTATTGTTCCTCTTTTTTCCCCCTTCTTGTTTTGTTCTTGTTCTTGTTCTCCTCCTCCTTCTTCTTCATGTTGTTGTCGTTGTTACTGTAGTTCTTTTTCTTTGCGTCTTGTTGTTGTTGTTGTTGTTGTTCTTCTTCTTCTTCTTCTTCAGCGTGTGCGCGTGTGGCCTCTCTCTGTGTCTGTCTGTCTGTCTCTCTGTGTATGTGTATACACACACACACATAACCGTACGTACATGCTGTCGTGAAAATACCAAGGCCAGACGTGTATTGATGAAAGAAACAACAAACAGCTCTGACATGGAAACTCCAGACATGACAGGCTCACATCGTAAAACGAAGTCGTTTAGCACACACCTTCATCTCCTGTTTGGTCTCAAACCCAATACTGTAGTACCCTCTGTTTTAAGACACAGTGTATCAGGCTTGTACGCATGTGAAACGTGGTCCATAACAGCAGACACTGAAAGAAGGATACAGGCAATGGAGATGAGATGCCTTCGCAAACTCCTTGGTATCTCATACGGAGATCACATCACTAACGAGGAAGCGAAAACCAGAATTAAAAACGCCATCGAACCATGTGAATAGCTCCTAACTTCAGTGAAAAAAATGCAAACTAATGTGGTACGGGCACGTCACACGAACATCTGGACTGTCCTACAGAGAACAGTACAAGGAGGGAGACGAAGAGGCAGACAGAGAAAACGATGGGAGGACAACATCAGAGAGTGGACTGGCTTTGAGTGGAACGATTTATTACGGAAAGCAGAGGACCGCGGGGAGTGGAGGAAGCTGGTTGCAAAATCTTCATTGGTGCCCCCACGGTCCATGAGACTATGGGATAGGAGAAGATGGAAGACGTCAGGCTTTGGATGCCTCTCAGTCCAGATTTCTAAAGTCTGTTATCGTTTGGGTTCTTTGCCTTGGAACTTGTTATAGAAAATACAGACAAACAACAGAAAGGGAAAGGTGTCCCATACCTATAACGTCGTAGGGAGCGAGGCGTCAGAGACCTCACTTCCCTAGGGCCAGCATATTGAGGGCGGCGCCCATCTCCTCTCCCCGCTGCTTTACCTTCCCTGACCCTAAAGAGGGCGGTACCCATTTACAGCTGGGTGAACTGGGGGACTATACTGAAGCCAAAGCGCGCAAACGGTCACCCATCCAAGTGGTAACCACGCTCGATGCTGCTTAACCTTAGCTGGGGGAAAGTGAGTGCTCTGACCACTGAGCTATCCCGTCCCTTAAGAAAGGATAAACGAGAAAACAAAAGAAAAAAATGCCTCAATAAATTTGGAATGAAATCTGAGTGAGAAATGAGGAAAAATATTAGAGAATGTGACATTTTGCAAGTTGAAATGAATAAATAAAAATCGAAGAGAAAAAGAAAATAAAACCATTCCAACAAAATGACCAAAGCATCAAAACAACCATTGGGGAAAACAGAAAGAATGAAAAAAATGTAACAAGAGGATTTATAGACAAGAGAACGAAGAAAAGAGCAAGACGGACATGCTGGTTAAAAGAGAATAAAAGGGAAAATGAAATGAAAAAGAAAAGAATGAATAACACACACTGGTGAACATGTGTGCATGTGCACAGAAACAGATACAGATACGGACAGACTGACAGATAGACACACACACAAACACACACACACACACACACACCACATCCCTCCACCCCCTCCCCTACACA
>CM054145.1:5633410-5638410 GCA_028751875.1 Rapana venosa
ACGGACACCCCCCCCCCCACACCACGGACACACACACACAGACACACACACACACACAACAAGGGGACACGTACACACACACACACACACACACACACACACACACACACACACACACACACAGGTACAAAGAACTCTTTCTACTCCTTCCCTTTTGCTTTCTTTGTGTGCCCCTGCTTCACAGAAAGTCTCCTCCACTGTTTGGGGGTGGTGGGGGGTGGTGGAAGGGTGGTGATAGTGGGGGGGGGGGGGGGGGGGGGGCGGCTGAGAAATCTAGTGGTTAGAGCGTGGATGCTGTCATCTGGTGGTGTAGCTAAGGGCTGGAGTTCCAGTCTTTGCTTATGATTATGTTGATAAATACGAGGGGAGTTTTGTGTTTTTCCCTCATAGTTCAGATCGGTTTAGGGTCGATTTCTACCAAGGCGTTCTTCCCTTTGGGAACTATAAACCAGGGCCACTTGTGCGTAGATATCTGCCTGTCTATCTGTCTGTGTGCCTGCCTGCCTGCCTGCCTGCCTGTCTGTCTATCTATCTATCTAAATATCAATCCATCTGTATGTATGTCTATCTATCTGTCAGTCTGTCTATCTATGTCTGTTTTTCTGTCTGTCTGTCTGTCTATCTCCGTCTGTCTGCTTGTCTGTCTGTACGTCCGTCCATCCATCCCTCCATCCATCGGTCCGTCTGTCCGTATGTCCGAATGTCCGCCTGTCTGTCTGTCTGTCTGTCTATCTATCTAAGAGAGAGAGAGAGAGAGAGAGAGAGAGAGAGAGAGGGGGGGGGGGGGTGGGGGTGGATGGGCGAAGGGGTAACAAAGATGCAGGGGTTTTCAGGAGGAAGAAGAAGAATGCGAAGGAAAGAAGAAGAAGAATGCGAAGAAAGCGAAGGAAAAGAAGAAGAAAAATGCGAAGAATGCGAAGAACTACAACAGCCCAAAAACAACAAAAACAAGAAAAGAAAAGAAAAAAAAATACTATTCATACACCCTTACAACATCCACTTAAATCTTGCTTTGTGGGGAAGAGACCCACAGTCATATTCCATACATTATTATTATTATTATTATTATTATCCTTATTATTATATAACCCTAACCTTTACACATGTAGCACTTTGAGACTCGATTTAGCTACGACCACAAAACAAAACATAATAAACAAAACAAAACAAAACAAAACAGCTCAGTAATTAACAGCACTGAACACTGCGTAAGACACAGGCCGGAAGCACACTTCAAAGACAGACAGGGGAGACAAAAGCCACAAGAAAATGGTGGTTGGTTGTCTGCCGCTGGTCTTTTATTTGCTGATTCAGAGAGAGAGAGAGAGAGAGAGAGAGAGAGAGAGAAAATTGTCCGAGAACTGAGCCGGGTGTTTTTTTCTCTTAAAACTCTTTGTTTCTAAATTTCTTTTATTCATTAATTCATTATTTATTTATTTACCTTCCATTTTCTGCATGGTCGACGGGACAGCTCAGTGGTCAGAGCACTCGCTTTCCCCCAGCTAACGTTAAGCAGTGTCGAGGGTGGTTACCAGTTGGATGGGTGACTGTTTACGCGCTTTGGCTTCAGTACAGTTCCCCAGTTCACCCAGCTGTAAAAGGGTACCTCCCTCTTTAGGATCTGGGAAGGTAAAGCAGCGAGGGAGAGGAGATAGGCGCCGCCCTCAATATGCTGGCCCCTGGAGAAGCTGAGGTCTCTGACGCCTCGCTCCCCTACGACCACATAGGTTATGGGACACCTTTACCTTTTACAATCTCCCTGTTGGCTGTGTGTAGTAGAATCTGTTGGAAGTCTTTTAAATTAGTTTTATCCCGATTCTGCTTATTCTTTTACTTTAAACAGATCTAAAGCACATGTATGGGGTATACATAAATTCCAAATATGCGCATGAGTCTCTAGATGTCTGTCTGTCTCTCTGTCTCTTCCTTTTCTTCTTTTCTTTACTCCCCCCCCCCCCCACGCGCGCGTATGCATACAGGGGAAACACACATACACAAATTTTCCCTCATTCCCCACCCCAACACAAACAAACAGAGAAAAGAGAGAGAAGAGAGAGAGAGAGAGAGAGAAAAGAGAGGAGAAGAGAGAGAGAGAGAGAAACAGACGGAGGAGGACAGACAGAGACCCGAGACAAAGACAGACAAACAAGACAAACAGAGACAGGGACAAAAGAAAAAAGAGACAGACAAAGAAGAACAAAAGGAGAAGGATTCAGACAAAGAAAGCAGACAGACAGACAGATAGACAGCCAGACAAGCTACTCTACCAATCAACAGACAAAAGCAGAACTCAAAGAAGCAGGCCTCTACTTGTATTTCACCTCAGCGACCAAAATGGGAAACAGACAGCAACAAACTGGGAAAGTGATGTTTTCTGAAGGTGTTGGAGAGGAACAGGATCTGCTGTTTTTAACATAGAGAGAGACAGACAGACAGAGAGAGACAGAGACAGAGATAGATAGAGAGACAGAGAGAGGGAGGGAGGGAGAGAGAGAGGGAGAGACTGACAGAGGGGGGAGGAAGAGAGAGACAGAGCATACAGAGAGAGACAGAGACGGAGAAAGAGAGAAAGGAAGAGACAGAAAGACAGAGCGGGGAACCGAGAGACAGAGACAGGGAGACAGAGACTGAGACAGAGAGAGAAAGAGAGAGAGGACAGAGAGAGAGACAGAGAGAGGGAGGGAGAAGAGAGAGGGGAGACTGACAGAGGGGGAGGAAGAGAGAGACAGAGACATACAGACAGAGAGAACAGAGACAGACAGACGGAGAAAGAGAGAAAGGGAGAGACAGAAAGAGAGAGCGGGAACAGAGAGACAGAGACAGAGACAGAAAGAGGGAGGGAGGGAGAGAGAGAGAGAGAGGAGAGAGAGGAGAAGAGAGAGAGAGGAGAGAGAGAGAGAGGAGAGATGAGAGGAGAGAGAGAGAGAGAGAGGAGAGAGAGAGAGAGAGAGAGAGAAAGGGAGAGATCGACTAGGTGATTGATTGATTATCTTTTTTCCCAAGGGTTACAGAAATATTGACTTTTTCATCTTGCTTTTGCCTTGAGAAGGGGCTATCACTGATAATCGCGACCAATAATTCAAGAAAACAAAAAGAAAGCTATTTTGATATGAGAGGAGAGAGAGAGAGAGAAGAGAGAGAGAGAGAGAGAGAGAGAGAGAGAGAGAGAGAGAGAGAGAGCGAGCGAGCGAGCGAGAGAGAAGAGAGAGAGAGAGAGATGAGGAGAGAGAGAGAGAGAGAGAGAGAATTTGAAGAATATGGAGAAGAACAATTTGAAGAATTTGAAGAATTGGTATTTGAAGAACCTGAAGGAGAAGAATTTGAAGAAGAATTTGAAGAAGAAGAAGAAGAGAGGAAGGAGGAGGAGGAGGAGGAGGAGGAGGAGGAGGAGGAGGAGGCACAGAACAAGAAGAAGAATGCAAAGAATGCGAAGAATTTGAAGAAAAATTTGAAGAATGCAAAGAAGTTGAAGAATGCAAAGAATTTGCAAAGAACAAGAAGAGGAATTTGAAGACGAAGAAGAAGAATGCGAAGAATTTGAAGAAGAATTTGAAGAAAACAAAGAAGAATTTGAAGAAGAATGCAAAGAATTTGAAGACGAAGAAGAAGAAGAATGCGTAGAAGAAGAAGCTATATATTCAACCTCATCTATATTATGCCTCTATATTCAACCTCATGTATATTATGCCTCTATATTCAACCTCATCTATATGATGTCTCTATATTCAACCTCATCTACATTATGTCTCTATATTCAACCTCATCTATATCATGTCTCTATATTCAACCTCATCTATATGATGTCTCTATATTCAACCTCATCGGCTAATCAGAACAATAGATTCTACAGAAAATAAGCGTACGTTCTAAGATCGAGTACTACACAGAATTCCGTGGTTACACACTACGGTTATATTCTGGCGCTTTTCCTTCTATTTTCATATGATCACTCTTGCTGCACGTACAAAGGCATCCACAAAATTCTTTTTAAAATCGCAATTTTTGTGAAAGGCTAGCCCCTGACTCAAAAGTCAGGACAATACGAACAAATTTGGAAGGTTTGAACTTAATTTTTTTTTCTCCAGCAAACACTGTACCCCCTCAGTTTTTTGTCGCCTGCTAGCTGCTTCACCACAATACGCATGCGCGGGGTCAACACTGTAGGAACACAAGCGATCCTCATTTGACGATCATTTCCCACTTTCTCAACACTTACCTGGTACATGGTGTTAATCTATGGCCTCAACCCCCCAAAACAAGTACACAGTGCATTTTTTCATACTTTCAAACCAAACCCCCCCTGTGAAAACCGGCAAACATTTTTCTGACTGGCACTCTATAAAAGATACTACATAATCCCGCGAGCTAACCCCGGAGTGTAACCTGTCTGTCATTGTGAGAACAAAAGTTGGGGAAGAGAATGAGAGTTGGGGGGAATGGATGGGGAGGGGTGGGGGGCAGGGGGTGTCGTGAGGGGAGGGAGGGAGGGGGCTGAGGGGAGGAGGGGGGGGGGGGGGACGGAACATGTCGTTCCCTCATCATATATCACATGTCGAGGGACTACTAATTTACAGGGGTTGATGATATTTCTGGAACGAATCGGATGAAGGCTTTTTCCAGAGGCGGGTGTGTCATCTGATGGTATTGATGTGTGTGTGTGTGTGGAGTTGTTTTTTTTAAACGGTTTTGTTTCTGTTGTTTGTTTGTGTTGCTTCTTCTTGTTGTTGTTGCTGCTCTCGTTGCTGCGATTGTCGTAAAAGTGTGTATGTATGTGTTTGTGTGTGAGAGAGAGAAGGAGAGGGGAGAGAGAGAGAGAAAGAGGGGAAAGAAGAGAGAGAGAGGGAGAGGGAGAGAGAGAGACACACACACAGAACAGACAGACAGAGAAAATAAGGGTAGAGGGGGGAGAGAGAAGGAGAGAGAAAACAAAAATAATGGAAAGAGGAGGGACATAAGAAAGACAATAATAAACAAATAAAAGGAAACAAGCAAGAAGGACA
>CM054145.1:5645910-5665910 GCA_028751875.1 Rapana venosa
GTAGACAGAAAGGTATGCACATAGGTAGGTATGTAGGTAGACAGACAGACAGACTGGTAGGTAGGTAGGTAGTAGACAATGCAATAGACAGATACGTGAACAGAAAGACAGACACTCGTACAGACAAGCAGAAAACACAAAGACACAGAACTATATAATTGAAGGTAACAACTCATTACAGTATGAAACTAGTCACAACTCTCCCTCTCCCCCCGCCCCTTCCACGCCCCCCCCCCCCCCCCCCCCCTCCTCAATCAAATGATAACTACTACGACCTGTAACTACATCACCAATCACAAAATTTGAATTTCTTAACATTATTTTGAGATGTTTTTTTCTTCTGTGACGTTCCTATCTCTCCCTGCTGTTCCCACGCCGCTCATTTCAATCTCCTCGCCACAGCCACACCCAGATTCCTTAGGTCTGTTTTAAGATTTCGGTTGAATGTGTAAGAACAGGCTGAATGCAAGTGCTTTGATTTTTTTTTTTACAAGACATAATAATGATAATAAATGGAATTTATATAGCGCTATCATCATCACCATCATCATCATCATCACCACCACCGCCACCACCACCGCCATCATCATCATCATCATCATCATCATCATCATCATCATCATCATCATCCGCCTCTTTCGTTAACAACAAAACACACACGCACACACACACACGCACGCGCGCGCGCACGCACGCACGCACACACGCACGCACGCGCACACACACACACACATACATCATGAAAGCCATCAGCGATCAAACGCCTTGTCATATTTCGAAGACAGCTTTCATCACCCTTTCTTTTTCTCTTCCCATTCTCTCACGGAATTCATCTCCAGGCTATTATCATAGTTGTCTCCGAAATTCTTTTCGAAAACCAGGGCGCAGAAAATTAAATTCCATAACAAGGCAGCACAAGACCCATTTATTGCGATTTGATATTCCCCAATCATAATGAATCATTCTATTCTTACTCTTTCTGTAGTCTCCTCCTCCTCCTCCGTCTCCTTTTTCTTGTTCTTGTTGTTGTTGTTGTGTTGTTGTTGTTGTTGTTGTTGTTGTTGTTGTTGTTTTTCTTCTTCTTCTTCTTCTTCTTCTTCTTCTTCTTCTTCTTCTTCTTCTTTCTCCTCCTCCTCCTCCTCCTCCTCCTCCGTCTCCTTTTTCTTGTTCTTCTTCAGCTCCCGCTCCTCCTTCTCCTCCTTGTTGTTGTTGTTGTTGTTCTTCTTCTTCTTCTTCTTCTTCTTGTTCTTCTTGTTCTTCTCCTTCTTCTTCTTCTTCAGCTCCCGCTCCTCCTTCTTGTTCTTGTTCTTGTTCTTCTTCTATTGTTGTCTGTCACATGAGCGAAAACAGCGTGGCGCTGCCGTTAAGCGCCTAACTAAAGAAACAACAGAAACAAGCGAGTAGAGGTAAGGAAAAGACTTTCGGGGCAGTGGAGTCAGAACTGACGTTAACTCCAGGGGAAAAGTCCCCTCCAATGAACAACTCAGTGGTGGCTCGATTCTTGGTCGTCAAATCGCCAGCGAAACGTTTCATTCACTGAAAATGTCCTGTCGTTTTAGCCGACATAATAATCAAACACTTCTTTTATTCCCACTCACATCATTCCACAATTGTTTTGCTCCATCGAATATCAGAAAGCGAGCAGCAGCAGCAGCAGCAGCAAATTAAATCCCGCTAACCCATTCAGCAGGAGACTCGCTTATTACGACACGGAACCCCTACCACGTTTAATTTGTTCCATCAAAATTACGCCTTCCAGGGAAGAATCGCATATTATCAAGTCATCTAGCCAAGAATTAATTTTGTGAGTTAATAACTGGCAGAATGAACACAAAGAAGGAAGGATCTGATTCCTTGATGAGACCTAGACTTGTCATCCATTTTGTCTTCTTCTTCCTCGATTGCTCAGACAGCAACTAGTGTTGTCTGTCATATGAGCGAAAATGCGTTGCGCTGCCGTTATGTGCCTGACTAAAGCCAGGCCCAGCGCATCGGACTTCGGCATGAGAGAGATTTGTTATCTTTTAATTCTTTCTGGGGAGAAAAAAGGCAGAAGAATGGACCAAGAAGGCAGAAAATAGACAAGAAGGAAGAAAAGGAACAAGGCAGAAAGAGAAAAATAGAAAAGAGGGAATTCCTAGCACAGAATTTCCAGAAGACGGGGATGCTGTTTACACTGAGAGGCCCCCAGCATCTCCACGGGGGATACTTTCAGCATGAAAATGATCCTCAGACTTTTCGTTCCTTCCCATTCACATCATAGCTATTAAATCTGCTTTGCTCCTTGACTATTAAGTAATGACCAGTAGCAAATTCAACCCTCAAACAGGGGGGCGGGGGGAGATAGCCTGGTGGTTAGAGCGTTGAGCTCGCGATCTGTCGGCCTGGGTTCGAGCCACCACCCAGGCATTCGTTCATGGGCATTTCCCCCCTTGACTTAACATTAACAAACCGACTCCATTTCCCTTGAAAGTCCTTTGGATGAGACTACAAACCAAGCTCCCGTGTGCGCAAACGCATGCAGAACATCTAGCGCACACGTTAAAACCCGTTTTGCACACGGGTGTCGTGTTTAGACATCATACCCGAAGTCAGAATGTGGCTACCTTCATGGTGGGCAGAAAGGGTTGCATACGCAAAAAATAATTAACCATTAAAATTTTTTTGTGAACTTCAGACCTCTAGAGTAGACCATTGTGTGCCAGTGGAATGGATGACAAAATGTACAGAACTGCTTACACACGAGGACTGGATGTAAAAAAGCACTCGAGAGCTTATTCTATTATCCTTGAAATATAAAAAAAAGAAAGAAAGAAAAGAGAAGAATAACGAAAGGAACTAAAAACAAAACAAAACAAAAATCCCTAAAACCCACTCTGTAACAAGCTCCCTAATTACGACACGAAACCCTTGCCACATTAATTTGTTCTATTAAAAGAATGAAGCCTTTAAGCACAACATTTTATGATTCAATATCTGAGCGCCACTATAACACGGAACTCTGGCCACATCAATTTTTTTCCTTCAAAGAAGAAGAAAACCTTAGAGTGAGGAGTTTTATGAGTCAATATCTGGGCGTCACTGTCAGATAGGAAACACGAGACCTTTGCCAGACTGATTTATTTGATAAAAAGAAAATCTTTGGCCGAAGGACTATAATTATGGCAAAGAATGAATGAATTAATCACTTTATGAGGCTTTCATGATTATCTAGAAAGAAAGAAAGAAGAAGAGAATATCAAACAATTTCAATCAATCTGAAAATAGACAAATAGACTAGAATATAGACAATAATCTGGGCACCACTGTAAGATACGGAACACAAAACCTTTCCAGATTAATTTGTTTTATAGAATATACAGGTTTTGGCCAAACGATGATGCGATTCAATAACTAAAGAGAGAAAAGAAAATAAGTGCAAGAATGAAAGACCAAATCTCTTTAAGCGCTTTGATTTGGTCTCACAAAATATAGCGTTAATCAAATTCCATATCTTATCATCATGATCATCATCATCGTTATTCTTCTTCTTTTCATGATCATGATCATGATCATTATCATCATCGTCATCATCATCATCATCATTATTATTATTATTATTATTATTATTATTATTATTATTATTATTATTATTATTATTATCATTATTTAGTTTTTATTCATGAGACCTGCAGGATTATGTGTAAAAACAACAACATAGAAATGAACACAGAAATAATAACAATCCAACAAAACCCAGCAAAAATTAGTAGGAAAAAATACACAAACACCACCGCATCTAAGCTTGTCACATCAACGTTAGAAAAAAGGTGTAAACTCAAAAACATTATACTAGTGTTTTAAACTTCTTTGAGCGCTCAGACAGCAACTATTATCGTATGTTATTTGAGCGAAAATGTATCACACTGCCGTTACATGCCTGACAATCAGGCCCAGCGCATCCAACTTTGGCATAAGAGAGAATTGTCATCTTTTAAGTCTTTCTGGGAGAAAAATGACAGGAGAATGGCCGGACCAAGAAGGCAGAAAATAGACAAAAAGGGGTGGAAGGGAAAAAAAAGAACAAGGCAGAAACAAAGAGAGTGATAGAAAAGAGGACATTTCTAGCACAGTATTTCCAGAAAGTGGGGATGCTGTTTGCTCTGACAGGCCCCCCAGCATCCCAACAGGGGAGTGTTTTGAAAAAAAGCTAAACGCTTCTGTCACCGAAGCTTATTCCATTCACACACACACACACACACACACACACACACACACACACACACACACACACACACACACACACACACACACACACACACACACACACACACAAACGCCTTGAAATTTCTGCCTGAAAATGTTCATCAAAGGCATCCTTCCCTTCCCATTCACCATCACTTCATAAATGTTTTACTCCCTGGCTATCAGAAAGTGAGCAGCATCAGCATCAGCATCTGTAGCAGCATCAGCAGCAGCAAATTGAATCCCACTAACCCATTCAGCAGAAGACTTGCTTATTACTACACAGAACCCCTGACACATTAATTTGCTCCATTAAAGAAGAAAGCTTTTAAGCGAAAAATTTTATGATTCAATTATCTTGGCGCCAAGATAAGATAAGGAACACGAAACCTTTGCAGATTAATTTGTTTTGATAAAATATCTAGTTTTTGGCCAAAGGATGATGCGATTCAATAACTGGGCACAGTGATGAATTAAAGAGAGAAAAGAAAACAAGGGCAGAGAATGAAAGACCAAATCACTTTAAGCGCTTTGGTTTGTTCTCACAAGGTATAGTGCTATTTAAGTTCCACATTATTATCATTATCACTATCATTATCATTATTATTATTTTCATCATCATCATCATCATCATCATCATCACATCATCATCATCATCATCCATCATCATCATCATCATCATCATCATCATCATTCTTCTTCTTTCATTCATGAGACGAGCGTGATGATATGTAAAGAAACATTAGAAAGGAACACAGAAACCATAACAATCCATCAAAAACCAACACAAAAACTAGTAATAGAACAGAAACACACAAACACAATCTAGTCTAATCTTAACATATCAACGTTCAAAAAAGTATTAACTCCAAAACATTACACTGATATTTTAAACAAAAACAAACGCTTCTGTCACCGAAGCTTTTACCATTCCACACACACACACACACACACACACACACACACACACACACACACACACAACACACAGAAACGCCTTGTAATTTCAGCCTGAATATGACAATCACACGCATCCTTCCCTTCCCATTCACATCAATTCACAACTGTTTTACTCCCTGGCTATCAGAAAGTGAGCAGCAGCAGGAGCAGCAGCAGCAGGAGCAGCAGCAGCAGCAGCAGCAGCAGCAGCAGCAGCAGCAGCAGCAGCAGCAGCAGCAGCAGCAGCAGCAGCAGCAAATTGAATCCCACTAACCCATTCTGCAGTAGACTCGCTTATTAGGACACAGACCCCACCCCCACGTTTAATTTGCTCCATCAAAAATAAGATCTCCTGGCAAAGAGTTTTGTGATTCAATAACTGAGTGGCCACGATTGGTTTAAAGAAGAGGAATAAATGGACAAAATATTTAAAGGATGTAAAATATCCTATTAAGCCCTCGAACAAAAAGAAAACTGTAAACAAGCAAAATGAATAAGTTTATGATGGAATAAACAGGTGATAGGGAAATGATAAATAAACTGAATGATAAAGAAAGAAATAAAGGATGAATCAATAAATAAATGAACATAAAGAAAACAAATAAACAAAATAGATAAATAAAACTGTTTATCTGAGTATTATCAGTGCAAGTAAGTAAATAAATCAGAAAAAGCTAGAAAAAAATAAATCGAGAGATTAAACGAATGAATAATGGAACCATAAAGATGAACGAAAGAAGTAATGAACTGATCGTTAGTAAAGGAGCAATCCTGTGAATAGAAGTGTGATTAATGGAACTCAAAAAAACCCAAACAAAAGTACCAACCAAAAGTATGGCAGAAAATTAACTAATTTAACCGTCAGTAAATAGATGGCGAGATACTTAGTGGTTTTGTTTTGGTTTTTTTTAGATGAGATTGAGACATTTGCACTGAATGAAGAGATACTTGATGTTTTTGAAATGAGATTGAGAAACTTGCTCTATGTCCTCAATTAAAAAAGAAAAACCACTAGCACGCAGTGCATTTTTCATACTTTTTAAATTTTTTTTATAAAAATCAGCATTTTTTTTCTGATTAGCACTCTACAGAAGAGTACTACATGACACCGGAAGGTCTGTCTTTCTGTCTTCTTTTATATCGAGGATAATGGAGTAAGAACTCATGAGCTTTTTTACATCCAGTCCCCCTGTGTATACGGTTTTTTTGTGGTAAAGTTTGTCATCTGTTCCCACCGGCATACAATGGCCGACTCTTTCGAAAAGCGGAACAGGATTTAACGTGTGCGGAAGATGTTCTGCGTGCGTTCGTACACGGGACCTCAGTTTACAGTCTCATCCGGACTTTCAGGGGAGAATGGAGTCTGCACTGATGTTAACTCCAGAGGAAAAATCCCCTTGAACGGGATTCGAACCCGGGTCGTCAAAATTGCGAGCGGAATGTTCTAACCACTAGGCAATCCCGTACCCCCCCCCCCCCCCCCCTACCAGGAGTGTAGCCTCAGTGGCGCTCTTGGCTTAAAATGCAAGGGGAAGGAAGCAGAGGTGTATGAAGTAGTTTCTGAAGAAGTTAGCTTCTAGTGGCTTCTTAGGCAGAGTTCAGCTCAGCCCAGCTGTCTGCTTTTCCTGTATTTGCCTAGCAGCTTCCCAGCAGAAGTTAATGTCTTAACCTGTACACTCCTTCACGTTCCCTCCGCTCTGCTGCAGATACCCTGGGCTTACGAATACATAGATTCAACCAATCCACCGCTGGCCGCCGCTCTTTCTCTATTTCGGGTCCATCGACCTGGAATGAGCTCCCTCTCTCTCTTCGCCAGAAGCCTAGCTATGATACTTAAAAATTCAGCCTAAAGACATATTTATTTCAAACCTAAGATTTCCCCCTCCTGTTTCATATCAGAACTATCCCACCTTCACTAACCCATGTCCTATCACCCTGCTAAAGTATATGACCTGTGAGTGTGTGTGTCACTCACTCACTCATCCCTTGGTCGGGACAACCGTTGGGGTACCCGCATGGACGCTGCAAGTGGACCGCCAAATGGTTCTGTCCTGGACTGTTTTCAGGAGGCTTGGTACAGTGAGGCCGGTCCACTCCTTGATGTTGGACATCCAGCTTTTGCGTGGTCGTCCCTGCCTCCTTGCTCCTTCCACCATTCCCTGCAGGACTGTCTTTGACAGGCTGTTATGCCTTGTTGTGTGGCCAAACCACTTCAGTTTCCTCCGTTTGACTGTATCTAGCAATGGTTCTTGTTTGCCAGCCAGTGCCTCGATCTGCTGCCAGACGTAGTCATTGGTTTTGCGGTCTCTGTAGGTGATGTTCAGGATCCGCCTGAGGCACTTCATCTCAAAGGCTTGAATGCGACGTTCTAAATCGGCAGTAAGTGTCCATGCTTCACAGCTGTACAAGGCAATGGATGTGACGAGTGCCTTGTAGAGTCTGACCTTGGTGTGGGTTCTGATGTTGTGGTTTCTCCACACTTTCGCCAGCTTAGTCATGGAGGAGAGTGCCACAGCAAGTCTGATCTTCACCTCTTGTGTGCTCGTGCCTTCTTTGGTGATGACTGCTCCAAGGTACTTGAAAGTTTCCACCTCCTCTAGTGTCTCGCCACTCATCTTGATGCTAGTTAGTGTGTGTGTGCTTTTGAGAAACATTTGACTATTGCAATTTTATTTCATAGATTTGGTCTGCAGCGTACCATGTTTGTAATATCTGTTTAAACTATTGATTATTTGTCATTGGTTGTATGACTGTGTAAGATTAGGTTGAATGCATGCGCTTTGATTTGTCTTTGCAAGATATAGCGCTATATAAGTTCCATTTATAATTATTATTATTATTATTATTAGAAGAAGAAGAAGAAGAAGTATACAGAGGGGGTCAGGGTACACTCTGAGGTAAGACTGCTGAACACTGATGGATGAGGAAGTGACAGAATTTAAAAAAAAAGAAAAAGAAAAAGATGGATGGAAGCACGACCAGACTCGTTGTTGTTTAGTGTTGGCTATAAATTTGAGAGAGAGGAGGGGAGGGGGAGGGAAGGCGGGAGAGAGAGAGAGAGAGAGGGAAGGCGAGAGAGAGGGAGAGAGAGGGAGAAGGGGACAGAGAGAGAGGGAGAGAGAGATAGAGAGAGAGAGGGAGAGAGAGAGAGGGAGACAGGGAGAGAGGGAGAGAGGGAGAGAGAGAGAGGGAGAGAGAGAGAGGGAAGAGAGAGAGGGAGAGAGAGAGAGGGAGAGAGAAGGAGAGAGAGAGGGGGGTGGGGGGAGAAAGACAGAGAGAGAGACAGAGAGAGAGAGAGTGAGAGACAGACAGACAGGACAAAAGACAAAAAGACAGATATTTCCAGCAAATATTCAATTCACATTTTTTCAATGTACAATAAAAAAAACAACCCAGCACACTCAAAGCTCTACAAAACAAACTATCACTTGAACATCAACACCACCACACACACACACACACACACACACACACACACACACACACACACACACACACACACACACACACACACACACACACACACAAGTTCCCATAAAGCCCTCCACTTCATCAGTGAAGCAGATGATACACAATGTCCTGTTGCTAGTGAATCAAACCCATGTCACTGTTCCAGCCAGAGCGATGCCTGTTCTTTCCTTCTTTCTTTCTTTCTTTCCTTCTTTCTTTATTTCTTTCTTTCTATCTGTCTGTCTGTTTGTCTTCCTTTCTTTCTTTCTGTCTGTCTACCTGTCTTTCTTTTTCTTTCTTTCGTTCTTTCTGTCTTTCCTTCTTCCTTTCTTCCTTCCTTCCTTTCCTTCCTTCCTTCTTTCTCTCTCTCTCTCCCCCTCTCTTTCTGTCTCTGTCTGTCTTTCTCTCCTCTCTCTCTCTTTCTGTCTCTGTCTCTCTCTCTGTGTCTCTGTCTCTTCCCCATGAACACGGATTCTGGTCTTCCTGCCGACAACTGAAAGGCGGTAAATGAACTTCCTGACTGAGCTGTGTGCCACATACACTTCCTTCCTTCCTTCCTTCCTTCCTTCCTTATTGCAGCATGCACCGGCCCCTTACAATGATTACGTTACACAGCCAATCAACCTGGCAGCTCTGAATGGAAAACATAGAGCCCGCCCATTTCTCTGTCTGTCTGTATGTCGCTTCTCTGACTGTCTCTTTCTGTCTATCTGTCTCTGTCTGTCTGTCTGTCTTTCTCTCTTCCAATCCATCTCTCTCTCTTCCAATCTCTGTCTGTCTGCCTGCCTGCCTGCCTGCCTGCCTGTCTGTCTGTCTGTCTGTCTCTTCTCTTTTCTTCTCTTCTCTTCCCTTCCCTTCTCCTCCTCCTTTTTCTTCTTCTTTTTCTTCTCTAGGTCTTCCTTTCTTTGTCCTCGTCTCTGTGTTTCTGTCTGTGCATCATCATCATCATCATCATCATCATCATCATCATCATCATCATCATCATCTCTCGCTCTCACTCTGTCTGTCTGTCTCTTTCTCTGTTTGTGAGTGAGTGAGAGAGAGTGAGAGAGAGAGAGCGATGCAACTCAACCATAATTCAATGCCTGATTGCCAATGTAGGGATGTGAAATACCGTGATAGAATGGAATGAATGATTTATTTATTAGAGCCAGCCTGCGTGATATGCTTTCTCTCCCAAAACATCCAACAACTTGAAACAGAAAAGAGTTTGGGAAGGTGTGAAAGGGAGGGAAGGAGAGGGAGGGAAGGAGAGAGAGAGAGAGAATGAGAGAGAGAAAGAGGGGGGACAGATACAGAGAAACAGAAAAGAGAGAGAGACACACACACACAGAGAAAGAGAGATAGAGAGAGACAGATACAGAGATAGAGAGCGAAGAGAGAGAGAGACGCACACACATACTCTCTCTCTCGGTCTCTGTCCCTCCCCTCTCTTTCTATATCTGTTATCTCCCTCCCCCTCTCTCTCTCTTTCTGTCCCTGTCCCCTCTCCCCCCCATCTCTCTCTCTTTCTCTGTTTCTCTCCGTCTTTGTCTCTGTCCCTCCCCCTCTCTCTGTGTATCATCGTCATATTTCGCACATAATATACACCGAAAAGCACAAGCAGAGTGAGACACTTGTAGCTTTGGGACAAAACGAGATAAAGGATAGAATAGAATAGGGTAGGGGGGGTGAGGGTTAATCCAATTCAATCTTGTTGTTTATTGCCCCGCCGACCACAGAGGCCATATGGGGACTGTCCCCTTGTCAATTTGGATGGGTGGGTGGGTAGGTGAGGGTGGGGGTGCGGTTAGCACAAAGAAGAAAGGAAAGGAAAAGGAAAAGGTGCAGCAGCAGCAGCAACAGCAGCAGCAGCAGCAACAGCAGCAGCAGCAGTAGCAGCAACAGCAGCAGCAGCAACAGCAGCAGCAGCAGCAACAGCAGCAGCAGCAGCAACAGCAGCAGCAGCAGCAACAGCAGCAGCAGCAGCAACAGCAGCAGCAGCAGTAGCAGCAACAGCAGCAGCAGCAACAGCAGCAGCAGCAGCAGCAACAGCAGCAGCAGCAGCAACAGCAGCAGCAGCAGTAGCAGCCAACAGCAGCAGCAGCAACAGCAAGCAGCAGCAGCAACAGCAGCAGCAGCAGCAACAGCAGCAGCAGCAGTAGCAGCAACAGCAGCAGCAGCAACAGCAGCAGCAGCAGCAGCAACAGCAGCAGCAGCAACAGCAGCAGCAGCAGCAGCAGCAGCAGCAACAGCAACAGCAGCAGCAGCAGCAGCAACAGCAGCCTCTAACGAAGAAGCCTCACAGGCTTTCTGCTTGATTGTACATTGCACCCTATTGTTTCGCTGCTTTGCAAAAGTCTTCTTGTCTGTCTGTCTGTTTCTCTGTCTGTCTGTATTCGTTTCTTCTCTCTCTCGCTCACTCTCTCTGTAACTGTCTCTTTGTCTCTATTTTTATCTCTCTCTCCTCTCTTCTTTTCTTCTCTTCTCTCTCTCTACCTGTCTGTCCTTCTCTCTATGTCACTGTCACTCCCTGTCTGTCTGTCTGTCTGTCTGTCTCTCCGTCTCCCCCCCCCCCCCACCCCCCTTGCTCTCTCTCGAGCACTCTCTGTTTATCTGTCTGTCTATCTATCATGACAAAGAATGGAGAGAGAGTGAGTGAGAGAGAGAGAGAGAGACCGGGGGGGGGGGGGGGGGGGCAGAGAAAGAGCGAGAGGGAGAGAGAGAGAGACTGATAGACAGACAGGCAGAAAGACAGTGAGAAAGACAGACAGACGGACAGAGACACAGACAGACGGAAAGAAAGAGGACAGGAGCCGCGTAAAGAGCATCAGCGTGTTTGATGAAAAAGCAAGTTCTATGGTTTCACCTTTATTTTATTTTATTAAATCTTTTTAAGATCATTAAGATCATCCTCTGTATCATTTCTGGAGAGACAGAGAGCGAGAGAGAGAGGGGGGGAGGGAGAGAAGAGAGAGAGGGGTGAGAGAGAGAGAGAGAGGGAGAGAGAGGGGGATGGACGGAGGGAGAGAGAAAGAGAGAACGGGAGAGATTTATTTATTTTATTTTGTTGTACTCTTTTATTTCGAGGATAATGCAATAAGCACTCATGTTCTTTTTTTTTTATCCAGTCCCCATGAGTATGCAGTTTTGTAAATGTAGAGAGAGAGAGACAGACAGTTTCTTGGAAGAGATAACAAACCTAAATATCCGAAGCCACATGCATTTAGCACAATGAGAGAGATACCTTTGGAAAAAAACTTTGTTTTTTTAAAAGAAAGAAAAAGAACAATAAAAAAAGAACAATAACTTACAGGCAACCACATATCAACACAAAAGACCGGATAACTGGGAAAAAGTTCGCATTGCATAATACTATAAAATGGAATACAGCACAACAGAACACAACACAACAATTTCCCATCAAGGTATACACAGTTTCTTCTTCTTCTCCATCGTCGTCGTCGTCGTCGTCGTCGCCAAACGCTCAGACAGCAACTAACGTTTGTCATATGAGCAAAAATGCGTTACGCTGCTGTTAAGCGCCTGACAAGTCAGGCCCAGCGCATCCAACTTCGGCCTGAGAGAGAATTATTGCATTTCAAGTTTGTCTGGAAAAAAAGGGAAGGAGACTGAACCAAGAAGGCAGAAAATAGACAAGAAGGAGGTGGCAAGAAGAAAAGGAACAAGGCAGAAACAACGAGAGGGATGGAAAAGAGGGAATACAGAATTTCCAGGAGGTGGGATGCTATTTATTCTGACAGGCCTCACGGGGGAATAAACAGCGTCGACTGTGGACTGGCTTCACTTTGACCAAACTGGACATCACTTGACCCCAACGCTGGTTGATCCAGTTTTGACGTATCGTGCATACTGCCTAGTACCCTGTACCCACCCCAAAATAGCCACTCTGATTCCTTTCTCCCCCAGGCAATCCGTTTTTTCTCTCACTCACCCACTAAACCCGCTCACCCTCTGCTAAGAAAAAAGATATCCTGTATCCTTTCCCTTCATAAGAAAAGATGGAAAGGATAATCAAGCGTGAGAGAGAGAGAGAGAGAGAGAGAGAGAGAGAGAGAGAGAGAGAGAGAGAGAGAGAGAGAGAGAGAGAGACCGACGAAAAAGAGTTCTTTGTCTACCCCAAAAAGGAGGATGGATAGATAGATACATGCCATGGAGAATATGGCCCATGATAGGATGGGAAAAGATGGCAATGGTTGAGATAAACCAGTGGTAGACGTACACCTTTGGAATGGTCATTTTAGAAGGAGGATAAGGACTAGGAGATTAAGAAAGATTAAGTTGGATTTTTAGTTTTGTTCATCAAACTGTCAAGTCATAGTTTTGTTGTTGGCATGTTGTTACAGGTGGGGTTTCTTTTATATTACCCCTGAAAGTGGAATGTGGCTACCTTCATGGTGGGCTAAACGGACACATAGGCAAAATCTCACCATTGGTAAACCTCAAAGCTCTAGCGGAAAAACGAAAATGAAACCTTTATTACACTAATATGCCTATGGGATTCAACACATAAGATTATTAACATAATTATGTTATTACACAGTGCTTGTTGGATTTCACGTATTACACGTACAACCTCTTCCGCATTTTATGAACATTACACAACTGATGTTGGATTTCATAAACAGTATATCACATCCTCTATATTCTATAGGCAGTATACCCCTTTTGTTGAATTTCTGAAACAGTAAACTGCTTTAGTTGGATTTTATAAACAGTATACAGCTTTAGCTAGATTTCATAAAGAGTATACCGTATAATATGTAGAATTTTATAGGCAGTATACCCTTTCGCTGGATGTCATAAACAGTATACCATGTTTACTAGATTTCATGACCAGAATACCACTTAAGCTGGATTAAGAAAAATTCTTTTATATCGAGGATAATGGAATAAGCACTTACGTGCTATTTACATCTAGTCCCCGTGTGTATGCGGTTTTGTAAATTCTGCCATCTGTTCCCACCGGTACACAGTATTTCGAAAAGCGGAACAGGATTTAACGTGTGCGTAAGATGTTCTGCGTGCCTTCGCACACCGGGCCTCGGTTTATAGTATCATCCGAAGGACTTTTGGGGAGAGTGGAGTCTGCACTGATGTTAACTCTAGGGGAAAATATCCCCTTGAACGGGAATCGAACCCGGGTCGTCAGATTGCGAGCGCAATGTTCTAACTACTAGGCTATCCCACTCCCCTTTCATAAACAGTATACCATATCTGCGGAAATTTATAGGCAGTATAAAACTTTAGCTGGAGAGACAGTATACTATAGTTGCTGAATTCTATAGGAAGTATACCACTTAAGCTGAATTTCTTAAACAGTATACCGCTTTAGCTGGAGTTCATAAACAGTATACCACTTTAGCTGGAGTTCATAAACACTATACCACTTTAGCCGGATTTCATAAACAGTATGCTGCTTTAGCTGGATTCCATTAACAGTATACCGCTTTAGATGGATTTCATAAACAGCGTACCACTATAGCTGGGTTTCACTCCAGCATTTCATAAACAGTGTACCACTTCAGCTGGATCTGCTGGTCAGTAACCACACACGCACTTTTACACCAAGTGTGACGCATGGAGCATGCTGTCTGGTGCCCTGCCAAAAATAGCCGCATTTTCTTCTTCCCCTGCCCCTTCCCAACCCACTCCCCACCCTCCCATGTAAATCTGTTTTTCTCTCCCCTTCCAAAAGCTTCATCCTTCCCCTTCATGAAAAAAACCCATCCTGGAAAGGCTAATTAAGTGCTGAAAAAGAGAATACCAAAAACAAAAAAAGTTAAGTATAGATGGAGAACGGTGGATAGATGACTGACATGAGGAGTTGGGTCCATGACAGGAGCTATACCCATCGCACACAGCATCAGTGGAATTCTAATGACACTGACATCCTCTCAATCTTGGAAGGAAGGGAGAAAAGGCAACATCACCATCTCATTAAAA
Organism: Rapana venosa; assembly: GCA_028751875.1. Taxonomy (NCBI): domain Eukaryota; kingdom Metazoa; phylum Mollusca; class Gastropoda; order Neogastropoda; family Muricidae; genus Rapana; species Rapana venosa. The sequence goes on from CM054145.1 coordinate 5,660,470, forward strand.
AACAACAGCGGTGGCAGAAGCAGCAACAAAGGAAACAAAAGGAACAAAAAAACCCGAAACACAAAAAGCTAAAGAAGAGAGAAAAATTACCAACGTCAGAGCACCAGACACTTTGAAGCACAGATGAACACAACAGCAGATTTTTCTGCGTGAAATTCAGGCTGCTCTCCCCGGGGAGAGCACGTCGCCACAAGAGCAGCGCCACCCATTATTTTTTTTTCCTGCCTTCAATTGTATTAGTTTCCCTGTCAGAGTTAAGTTGGGTTTGGGTTTTTTTTACAGGATTTTGCCAGGGCAACTCTCTTGTTGCAGTGGGTTCTTTTACGTGCACTAAATAGTTATGTGTAACACATGAGATCTCGGTTTATCATTTCAACTAGCACCCAGACCATCACCCATGGTCTAAAGGATGGGGGAAAGTTTCAGGCCCAAACGGGAATCGAACCACTGCACACCTCCGACCCGGACTTTTCGCTTTCTAGGCAGATGCATTACCTGTAGACCACCGATCCACCATAATATATATATATATATATATATATATATATATATATATATATATATATATATATATATATATATATATATATATATTTGTATTTGCAGCAGGATCATCGCTAACAACGCGATCGATAGTGAACCCAACTGTACTCCCTTCTTTTCAAAGCAGCTGAGCTAACTGGTATCCACGTCAAGGAGTTCCACCCAGACCTGGAGTGCACCCCAAAGGAGAAAGCCCTATCACCCCATGTTTTTGTTAACTGCTAGTAAACGATGGACTGGTGTATGTTAGTCCGTCGTGTTCGACGATGACCTCTAAAACAGCAGAGGAGGCAGCTGCCGTTTCGGAAATTGGGCAGAAATTTGATTATAGTGGAGATGCCTTGCCCACAGTACATCTCCACTCTCTCCGCCAAGTGGGCATAAGGACAGTCAGCGTTGGAGATGTTCTCCAAAGCCAGCTAGCCCCCAGGGCTGCAGCACATATTAAGGACTATGCAAGTCAAGCCTCCTAGTCAGAGAGTCATAGTCGATCACTAAAGACTAAGCTGTAAAGTGGAATTCCATGAGTGGAAAAGCCACTGGTCATACAGCCTCTCACTTTGCTGTTTCCCCCAGCGTCAATGGTTTAATCAAGGTGGTCTAGAGGTAACGCACCTACCTACAAAGCGGAAAGTCTGGATCGGAAGTGTGTGGTGGAGCAATCCCCATTTGGGCCCAGAAGTTTTCCCTAATCTGTGAGTGGTGGTCTGGGTGCTAGTCTTTCGGATGAGACGATAAACCGAGGCCCTGTGTGTAATACATCATTATTTAGCGCACGTAAAAGAACCCACGGTAACAAGAGAGATATCCCTGGCAAAATTCCGGAGAAAAAAGCCTCTTTGATAGAGAAACAAATACAGTTGCAGACAGGAAAAGAAAAAAATAATGGGTGGCGCTGCTCTTGTGGCGACGCGCTCTCCGCGGGGAGAGCAGCCCGAATTTCACGCAGAGAAATCTGCCGTGACTTAAAGTGGTACAAATAAATGAATGAATGAATAGATAAACAAAATAAACAACGAGAGTCAGAGGAAAAGCAGAGGTTTCTTGAGGGACTGTAGACAGAGAGAAGTTCGTGAACACAGGCGAGGGGAAAAGCCTGTGGAAAAGGTCTTCTTCATCAAACGCTCAAACAGCAACCATTGTTGCCTGTCATATGAACGAAAATGCGTTGCGCTGCCGTTAAGCGCCTGACATGTCAGGTTCCAGCACATCCCACTTCGGGATGGGAGAGAGAATTAGAAAATTATAGTATTGCAAAATACCCAGGTGTGAGCTGTTGCACTTACTATGTGCATAAATTGTTATCTTTTAAGTCTTCGGGGGGGGGGGGTGGGGGGGGGGGGGGGGGGGGGGGGGAGGCAGGAGAATGGACCAAAAAGGCAGAAAATAGAAAAGAAGAGGGTGACAGGAAGAAAAGGAACAAGGCAGAAAAAAGGATAAAAAAGAGGGAATTTCTAGCACAGGATTTCCAGAAGGTGGGGATGCTATCTACAATGACAGGCCACCGGCCACTTGGGGGGCGGGGATGGGGGGGGGGGGGGGGGGGGGGTAGTGTGTTAAAGTTAAAACACAGTGTAGCGATCTTAACTCTAAGCAGGAAAAAACCCAGTCCCTTCAAACAGGCACCTCAACAGACACTCACGCTCCCTTCTTGAGTTGCTGTCAAAATGACAGGCTCAGTCCCCTCTTAATACTGAACCATCCCCCCCCCCCCCCCCCCCCTGATAAATACAGAGAATTACAAGGTAGTGCTCTGTCTTCTCCTCTCCTCTCTCTCTCTCTCTCCCCTCTCTCTCTCTCTCTCTCTCTCTCTCCTCTCCTCTCTCTCTCTCCTCTCTCTCTCCCCCCCCCTCTCTCGTTGGGGCCAAGGCCTATATTGAATAAAACTTTCGCATTTGCATTCTCTCTCTTTTTATCTCTCTCTCCCTCCCTCGCTCTCTCCTTGCCCCCTCCTCTCTCTCTCCTCGTTTGTTTATGACATATCTTCACAGAATAAACCTCCCTGAACCACCACCCCCCCCCAAAAATCCTACAACTAATAGAATAAGATAAAGACGGGATGAGACATAAATGGTTTGATTTATTAAAGCTGAGAATGGTAAGAGGATATATATATCTATATATACATATACATATATATAATATATAGTATATATATAAAATATATATATATATATATATATATAATATATATAAACCCAGTCACAAGAAAGATAGCTTGCCATGCTAAATGAATGGAAGAACGATGAAGAAGAGCTGTGATCAAATAAAATCAGGAAAAAATCTCTGTATGACGAAGGAGATATAATAATAATGATAATGATAATATCCATATAACCCTTTTCGATGGCTCTGCTGTGCAGAGGCTAATATCACGTCTGAGGTCTATGCGATATCCGGACCAATCCTATCATACGCTTTTTACATCCTGCCCCCTCTTCTCTCTGGCGGCTGGAGCATATATACCCACTTGTACCCCCATCTTCTCTATATCTACTTGTCCTATTGATCCTCCTCCCTACCCTCCCCCCCTCCACATGCCCCCCCCTCCTCCCTCTGCCCACCACCTCCTCCTCCTCACCTCACCATACTCTAACTCTGCCGGAGTTATTTTTTCTGTATCCAGAAACAGCAATGCCGGCTTTTATGTGGATCGGTGGTCTAGAGGTAACGCGCCTGCCTAGAAAGCGGAAAAGTCCGGGTCGGAAGTGTGTGGTGGTGGTTTGAACCCCGTTTGGGCCAGAAACTTTTCCTCCATTCAAAAGACCATGAGTGGTGGTCTGGGTGCTAGTCTTTCGGATGAAATGATAAACCGAGGTCTCGTGTGTTATACATAATTATTTAGCGCACGTTAAAGGACACACAGCAACAAACGAGTTGTACCTAGCAAAATTATGTAGAAAAAAAGCCACTCTGATAGGGAAAAACAAATACAGTTGCAGACAGATATAAGAAAAAAATACTAGGTGGCGCTGCTCTTGTGGCGACGCGCTCTTCCCGGGGAGAGCAGCCCGAATTTCACGCAGGGAAATTTGCCATGACTTAAAAGTGGTACTTCATTATCTCGAAATAAAAGAATAAATAAATAAATGAAAACTAACTAGCTAGCTAACTAACTAACTAACTGAATGAATAACTAACTAACTGAACTGAATGAATAACTAACTAACTAAACAAACGTGTAGCATAAGAAGGAATAGAATTAGTCATCTAAATCACAGCATCTAGAAAAAGAGGGTGAGTCAACTCTTTATATGAGGAAGAAAACCATGTTAATAACACAGTACCGTCAGTATGTATCATTCTTCTTCTCGTCGTCGTCGTCGTCGTCGTCGTCGTCATCATCATCATCATCACCATCATCATCATCATAACTGCTACTACTATCATAATTATTATCATAATCATTATTATCATCATTGTATAGAGCGGCCGTTCTTACGTCTTCGTCTGTGGCATCATATCCCTGGATCAATATCGTACATGTCTGTTACAATGGGGAGCCCATCTGGTGGCGCTGGTCTATTGGCGATCTGCCCAAAAATTCAGACCCCTCAGATCTTTCTCTCAATGCCGGGCAATGCGTCTCTGCTTATAGCACAGACGTTCTTGCATTTGATACCCCTCCCGCTGTCTTTTTTCTTTATTTGAGGATGTAATGTATACCATTGTGTGTGTGTGTGTGTGTGTGTGTGTGTGTGTGTATGTGTGTGTGTATGTGTGCGTGTGTGCGTGTGTATGTGTGTGTGTGTGTGTGTGTGTGTGTAAGTAAGTAAGAAAGAATTATGAGAGAGAACAGGACAGAGAGAGAGAGAGAGAGGGAGAGGGAGACAGACAGACAGGTGGAGACAACAGAGACACAGACAGAGATAGAGAGACAGACACTGAGACAGACTAACTAATCCATAAATAACACATTTTGAGACAAGAAAAATGAGATAAGTAACCAATAACAAAAAAAGCAATAACAACCCCCCAAAAAAGCAACCACCACCACAACAAAACAAACAACAAAGCGAAAACAATACAAAACAAGAACAAAACAAAAAACCAACAGACTATTAGAATAAAGAAAAAATATGTAGCCCCCCCAAAAAAACCACTCCACACAAACAACAACAACAAAAACAAACCAATCAAGAAAGAGCAGATAAGAAAAAAACCCCAACAACAAATGAATTGGAAATAATCCTAGACATTTCTTTTTTATGAAACATACCAAGGGCTGCCAAGTTACAACGAAGAAAATAATATGGCAACTGCAAAACAAGACAGAGAAAAGTCCAATCCAATTCTGTTGTTTATAGCCCCGCCGACCACAGAGGCCATAACAGGGTTGTCACCTCGTCAACTTTTAAATCTCATATTGAAACTGTGCAACTACATGCAGATTAAACCAGGGTATAAAACCAACTCTACTGTCATTCCTTATAGAAACGCCCTGGCCAACCAAAAGGGTCAACCCAGGACGGGCACCGCGATGTAAAAAGAAGGTAAAGGTGTCCTATGTCCTATGTAGTCGTAGGGGAGCGAGGCATCAGAGACCTCAACTTCTCTAGGGGCCAGGATATTGAGGGCGGCGCCCATCTCCTCTCCATCGCTGCTTTACCTTCCCTGACCCTAAAGAGGAAGATACCCATTTACAGCTGGGTGAACTGGAGGACTGTACTGAAGCCAAGGCGCAAAACAGTCACCCATCCAAGTGGTAACCACGTTCGATGTTGTTTAACATTAGCTGGGGGAAAGCGAGTGCTCTGACCACTGAGCTATCCCGGTACCGCGTTGTAGGAAGTGACAAAAAGTCACAGAAGTAGAAGTCAATAATGAATCAATAAGACCTAATGGAAAAAAAAAAGGGGGGGGGGGGTGGGGGGAAGGTAGCATCGCAGACCTAAACG
>CM054145.1:5680910-5690910 GCA_028751875.1 Rapana venosa
AGAGAGAGAGAGAGAGAAGGGAGGAGGGGGGGGGGGGGGGGGAGATGACAGATATAAGCCACTGGTATATTACTATGACCATAAAAGATAAATCTGTCATTATTTGCTTTAAGCTTATGGTGTGTGTTTCGGCTTCAGGGTACTAAAGGTGATAAGAGGGCATGGAGGAGGAGGAGGAGGAGATGGAGGAGGAGGAGGAGGAGGAGGAGGAGGAGGAGGAGGAGGAGGAGGAGGAAGAAGTGAAAAAGAAGAATTCAAAATAGAAAAACAAGACTTTAAAGAAGAAGAAGAAGAAAGCAAAATGGTACTCGTGGCAGTAGCATAAGTGGCAGTAGCAAAAGCAACACCTTTATGTGTATTCATACAGTCACAAATTGTTCAGATTCAAATACTTATAGTTTTAAAGCCAATATAAAGGTAAATAATTGCCAACGTTAAAATGAATGAAAGAATAAACGAATGAATGAACAAATGAAAGTATAAATTCTTCTTCGTCGTCGAACGCTCCGACGCCAACATGTCATATGAGCGAAAATAGACAATGAAGGAGGTGACAGGAAGATAAGGAACAAGGCAGAAACAAAGAGAGGAAAAGAAAAGAGGGAGTTCTTTGCACAGAAGTTTCAGAAAGTGGGGGTGCTGCTCATACTGACAGGCCCCCAGCATCCCCCCACGGGGGAGAGAAAGAACACGACTGAATGATCAGTCAGTGACCTGATGAATGATTGAATCAATCAACCAATCAATCAATCAATCAACCAGCCAATCAACCAATGGGATCACTGAACTAAGAATCCAACGAAACCTTTTCTATCAATCAATCAATCAGTCAACCAACCAATCAATCAATTAATCAATCAATCAATCAACCAAAGGGATAAATGAACTAAGAATCCAACGAAACCTTTTAGAACCTCGTTGACAAAAGCTTGTAGATTCAGTACAGAAGACAATGATGGAGCGTATCTGTCAGCTTGAGTTCATTCTGATACACAGCTGAGCACTAGCAGATTCACTGAGCTGTCCAGGTCACGGTATGATGAATGGAATCAGCTCAGTAAGTATGTCCCTGAGGGCTGAGGGGGGAGACAAAACCTCCAGACTTAATATTGTATTGTAGAGTATGGTAAAGGAGAGTAGAGTAGGGTAGAGTAGAGTAGAGCAGAGTAGAGTAGAGCAGAGTAGAGTAGAGTAGAGTAGAGAGAGTAGAGTAGAGTAGAGTAGTGCAGAGTAAGAGTAGAGTAGAGCAGAGTAGAGCAGAGTAAGAGCAGTAGAGTAGAGTAGAGTAGAGTAGAGTAGAGTAGGTAGAGTAGAGTAGAGTGGAAATGGAGTGGAGAGTGGAGTGGAGTGGAGTGGTAGAGTGGAGTGGAGGTAGAGTAGAGTAGAGTGAGAGAGTAGAGTAGAGAGAGTAGGGGTAGAGTAGAGAAGAGTAGAGTAGAAGTGTAGTGTAGTAGAGTATAGAATAGTAAAGTATGGTATGGTATGGTGTGGTGTGTGTGGTGTGGTATGGTGTGGTGTGGTGTGGTATGGTTGTGGTTGGTATAGTATGGTACAGTAATAGTATGGTACAGTATAGTATAGTACATACAGTACAGTACAGTATAATGTAGTATAGTATAGTATATATGGTATAGTATGGTATGGTATGGTATAGTAGAGTGGTGTGGTATGGTATGGTGTGGTGTGGTATGGTATAGTATTGTATTGTATTGCTTTGCATTGTATTGTGTTGCATTGCATTGTATTGTAATGCTTTGTATTATATTGTATTGTTGTCTCTCCGTGGGCATAGCCGGGGGCCTGTCAATATAAACAGCATCCCCACCTTCCGAGGGAATCTCTATTCTATCCCTTTCTTTGTTTCTGCTTTGTTCCTTTTCTTCCTGCCACCTCCTTCTTGTCTTTATATATGTAATAAAACCAAAATGTGACACACACAAAACACACAAAACACAACACACACACACACACACAAACACACACTCTCTCTCTCTCAAACCAAGACAAACCACACCGATAATCATTCAAAAACAAACCAAACAAAACACAACACACCCCCCCCCCCCCTCAATCCCCAACCCAAATGACCTTGCAAAAGAAGAAAATAATATCACTGTGTATAATACACTCTTGTTTGCCTTGTATATGCCATCTTTATTCATGACTTAACGCAAGCAATACCCTATATATCCCCTCTAGGCACCCATACTAACGCTTCAGGGTGTTCCACACCCCATTAATATGTCTGCACAGGCGAGACCGGCATATATTATTACAAGACAGACAAGACAAGACACGTGAGGTGGCAAGACAATAGGGATGGGGGATATGGGGGGGGGGGGGGATGGAGATGGTAGTGGTGAGGGGTAGGGGTTGTTGACTTTTGTTATGACTGTATTTGACTTTGGTACGTAACTCCTAAAGGAATTGATAGGGCATTGCTCTGCCTCCAACTCTCTGTCTGTCTGTCTGCCTGTCTGCCTGTCTGCTCTCTCTGTATCTCCGTATGTTGCTAATTCTGATATTTTTGGTGGGGCGTGTGATGACCCAGTACATCATTGTTTGCATAGTTTGACATCAATTGTAAATTGATAATTGGAGGGGGGGGGGGGGGGGGGGGTCAGTGTGAGAGAACACGGCAACATACCCGGATCCCATCCAGTGCAGTGAGGTCCGCCACATCACAACTGCCTACAATGTGAAATCGGGGCGGGAGGGGGGGGGGAAAGAACCAAAGGAAGAGAAAACAACGGCAACATCATTCACACCGACACCCCCCCTCACACACACACTCACACACAACACACACACACTCTCTCTCACTGGGGGACGGAATAGCCGGTGGTTAGAGTGATGTATTCGTGATCTGCTGACCCGGGTTCATTCCCTTCAAGAGGATTTTTTCTCTGGAGTTAACATCAGTGCCGACTCCACTCCCCCCAAAAGTCCCCCTCGGATGAGACTTTAAACCGAGGTCCCGTGTGTGAGCGCACGCAGAACATCTTGCGCACACGTTAAACCCGTTCTGCTTTTCGGAAGAGTAGGCTATTGTTTGCTGGTGGAAATGGATGACAATATTTACAAAACTGCATACACACGGGGACTGGATAAAAAACCCATATGAGTGTTTTTTCCATTATCCTCGAAATAAAAGAATAAATAAATAAAACAATAAAACTCCCTCCCTTACACACACACACACACACACTGACACCCCCCTCACACACATACACTCGAGTACTCTCTCTCACGTACACAAGGACACACACACACTGACCCCCCCCCCCCCCCCCCCCCCACACACACACACACTGACCCCCACACACACACACTGAACCCCCTCCACCCCTCCCCCCCCCCCCCCCCCACCCCCCCCCCCCCCCCCCCCACCCCTACACACAACACAGCTTCTGCATCTCCTGAGGGCATGGCCCCTCTTTCTCAAACCCATTAAAAAGGGTTTCCCAGACCCTTAGCTGTGCTGTTCTTCTTGTGTCTCCGATGTTCGCAGGGAAAATATCAAGTGGGGAGGCAAAAACCCACACACACTACACTACCAACCAACACTACCACCAAAACACACACACACTCACACACATACCCACGCACGCCACACTACACACAAACACACACCACACAAAATACACATACCACACAACACATACACAACTAACCACATCACCACACACACATAACACCCTCACTCACAACCATACACACCTCACACTGTACACACACTACACATACACTCACACACACAAAAACAAAGAAATACCCTTTTTAAAAAGAGCAATTCAGGGAAAAAATTTTTAAAGCTACTAAAAAATGCGTTTATTCGACTCACTGAAAACCCCTTTTTTAACCTTGGGAGCAGAAGTTTGGTTTCTTTTTGTTTTAATGGGGAAAACAGAGTTTCATATTGAAAATTTTCAAGGCATGTTATCCAATCATTTTTTTTGTATGAAAATTTTTTCCATGAAATTTTTTTGAAAACAAATGTGTTCAAAAAAAAACATTATACTACCCATTTGGGTGAATTAGGGAATTTTTCCCACTGCCCCTTAAAATCATATGCAAAAATTCTTTTGGATTCATTTGCAGATCAAAACCGACCTTTTTAATTAGAATAGTATACGATTATTTGTATCGAATAATACATCGAAAAAGGAAAAAACACATGAAAAATTTTTTAACAAAATTGGATTCAAACATGCTGGAAGACCAAAGCATTTAATGTTCATCGGTTGGTTAGCTGTTAGAAGAAAACTTGGGACATGTAAAAAAAATTTTGGACTACCAAAAGAAAGAGTTTGCAAAAAAAAAATTTTTTGTTTTGCTACCAAAGAATACAGTTGGGAAACCATATTTAGTAAACTATGAAAAAAAAAACTCAAAAAGAGAATTTTGTAAATTTCGCACAAGCTATCAAATTTAATGAAAAGAGAAAGGGAGACACCAAAATATATCCAGGAGGACAGAAAATGTAGACACTGTAAAAAAAAATTGGAAGTTGAATTTCATTTACTTGAGAATGATTTTATTATGAATCAAAAAATAATTTGTTTTTTTAAAATCAAAACGAAAGACAAAGAAAGCAAAAACTGTGTACATAAATTAAGGGGAATAAAACATTGTATATATCAAGCGTTATCACAATATGTGTGAGTGTTTTGAAAAGAGAGAAAAAGAGAAGTAAAATACAACATGTTTTTGTGACATCGTTTTAGCCCAAAAAAATAATAATTTTAGTTGTGTTTTTGTTTTTTTAAAAAAGTTACATGACTTAAATGGGAATAAAATATTCTGAAATTTAATCTGAATCAACACACCAACAACTACACAAAACACACATACACGCGCGCGCGCACACAAACACAAACCCCACACACACATACACACACTATACACACACGTCACCACAGTAAACACACCACACACAAAAACCACACACCCCACCCCACAACACCACACACACCAAAACACACACCACACCACCCCAATACCCCGTAAAACCCATCAGAAAAGGCAGCAAGGAGAGGACAGGAGACAGAGAGAGAGGGACAGAGAGCAGAGAGAGAGGGACAGAGAGAAGGAAAAGAGGACAGGAGACAAGAGGAGGGCGAGAGACAGAGAGGAGGGACAGAGAGACGAGAGAAGAGAGGGACAGAGAGAGAGAGAGAGTAAAGAGAGGGGAGGGAGGGAGGGAGGGGAGGGGTGGGTGAGAGAGTAAAGGGGTGAAAAAGAGGAGAGAGAGGGGAGAGGGAGGGTGGGGAGAGAAGAAGAGAGGGGAGGGGAGAAAGAGAGGAAGGAGGAAAGAGAGAGAGAGAGGAAGAGAGAGAAGGGGGGGGGGAGGGAGAGAAGAGAGAGGGGGTGAGGAGAGAGAGAAAAGAAGAGTGAGAGGAGAAGAGAGTGAAGGAGAGAAACAAGAGAGATTGGGGGGGGGGGGAGGGGGAGAGAGAGAGAAGAGAGGTGAGGAGGGAGAAAGAGAGAGGAGGTTTTTGGTGAGAAAGAGGTGAGGAGAGAAAGAGGAGGGGAGAGAGGAGAGAGAGGAAGAGAGAGAGAGAAGGAGGAGGAGGGGGGGAGGAGAGAGGGAGAGATGGAGGGAGGGGGGGAGAGAGAGAGAGAGAGGGGGGAAAAGGAGAGAGAATGAAGAGAGGGAAGAGGAGAGGGGGTGGAGAGGGGAGAGATGAGAGAGAGAGAGAAGAGAGAGAAGAGGAGAAGAGAGAGAAGAGAAGGGGGGAGTGAGAAAGAGTGAAGGAAGAAACCTGAAAGTAATTTATTTCCTTGATAACGTCTTTTTTGGCAAGGAGCACAATATAAAAATTAATTTAAACAAATCTTTTTTTTCAACAAGAAAAAAATTTTTAAAATTTTTTTACTGTGCCCTTTAAAAAGACAGAAAGAGAGGAGAGAGAGGGAGGAGAAAAGAAGAGAGAGAGAGGAGAGAGAGAGAGGAGGAGGGAGGGAGGAGAGAGTGAAAAGGGAGAGGGGAGAGAGATATGAAGGGGAGAGGAGGAATAGAAGATATCAGCCAGACAGACAGACAGACATACAGACGGGACACATATAGACAGACTGGGACCGACAGAGAAAGAGAGAGATAGGAGAGAGACAGACAGACACACACACAAACAGAGACATAGGAGAGAAGGGAGACACACAGAGAGATTACACGAGGGACAGACAGAGACAGAAAGCACAGAGACAAAGAGTAATTTCAGACAAATTGACACACTAGATAATGTCGGAGACGATTTTGCGAGCGAAGGACAGACGGGGGGCGAACAGGGCAAGGCAAATGAGGAGGCAGTACGGGGAACAGCTGATTGTTCCATTGACGGGTAAAGGGCTGCACAGGCTTAAAAGTTCTCCCCGCTTCTGTCTGTTTTACGCCTTAGGATTTGGCGAATGACAGATCAGGCTGCATGCACCGCCCTGTCTGTCTTTGGGGCTTTTGGATCAATGATAAAACTGGTGCACTAGGTAGGAACTACTCACAAGTACGTGGTGTGTGGCGGCTGCAAGCAAGCCGCACACAGACTACACACACTCACGGGGCGTGCCGGGTGTGTGTCTCCCGCATGCATGACAGACAGAGGGAGAGAGACAGAGGGAAAAAGGATTAGAGGGTGGAGAGAGAGGGACGGGCGAGATGAGGAGAGACATGTGAAGCACGCACAACTAACTAAGGGGAGAGGGGGGGGGGGGGGGGGGGGGGGGGGGAGGGAGGAGAGGTAGAAAGAGAGAGAGACAGTGAGACAGAGACCCCCCCCCCGTTCAAACACACAGAGGCATGCACACATGAAGCACGCAACCATGAGCACACCACACATGCAGGCACACATGCACATAATTATGGACAGACACATGCAAACACATGTATATGCAAGCGCACAAATGTAACGTGCACGCGCATTAACATGCACACACACAAACACCACAATGGGATGGGGTAAAAAAAAAAAAAGAGAGAGAGAGAGAGAGACAGACAGAAAGAGAGAGACAGAGACAGAGTCAGAGAGACAGAGACAAGAGAGACACAGAAAGAGAGAGAGAGAGAGAGAGAGAGAGGAGAAGAGAGAGAGAGAGAGAGAGAGAAGAGAGAGATGCCCTCACACACAAGCACCTACCCCACCCACGTATACACACACACACACTCTTTTTATTTTTAAACATAAAAGGCCCCAAATATCAGTGTGTGACATTCTAACGCACTTGAGGGATTGAAGATTGTTACTTAGGAAATCTAGCCCATAGTTCCGAAGGTTGCACCAAGATGGCAAAGGAACTTGATCTTCCCCGAAGAGCATCCAAATCCCTTCCTCCATACCCTATCCTTTACCCTACCCTGCAAAAAATAATTTTAAAAAAGATTATTTTTGTAATAATATGTTTCTCTCTCCCTCTCTCTCACTTCTCATTTTACTGCTATGGATAGGATTGAAAACAATATTATTTGGTTCTTTTCTCTGCTGAGTTTTTCCCCAGCCTTTAAATTTTTTTGTTGTTTTTCGTTTAGAAATAAATCTTTCTAGAAGTTACACATTTGATAGTATTTTTCCCCTCATTTTTTTCTTTACTCCTTTGCTTTCATCGCTTTTTTTTTTTATAGTTTGTCTTTGTTATTGGTTTTTATATTATGGTTTTTGGTCTTTTCGTGGTTTTTTACTTTCGTTTTTTTTTTCTTCACTTTCTTTCATTCTTTGGTTCTTCATCTATAACGTCTCAAATGCTGTCACTGAAAGATATCAATTTTGAAGGATTATTTATTACTTGAACCTTTGATCATTATTTTTTAAAGCGTATAGAGTTTGTCACTGGTTTCCAGCATTTGTTTTCCTCCACTACTTTTTCTTCAATAGAATTTCTGTCATTTTTTTCTCTCTTTGTCTTTCTTACTTTCTGTTTCTTTGCTGTTTTTATCTCACTTGTTGTTGTTTGTTTCTTTCTTTCCTTGTTTCTTCCTTTCTTTTTTTGTTGTTTTTTTTCCCCTTTTCTTCAATCTTTTTTTTGTTTTGTCCCCTGATTTGCTGTTTTTCCTCTCCCCCCCCCCCCCCCTCCCTCTCCGCTCCCCATCATAATATAAATTCAGCATTAACCAAGCCCGAGAGATACAGACACCTGCTGCGTTGGTCAGGTCATTTGAAGCAACAATCTCAAATTGCATCCATCATGTGGATAAAGCTTGACTGTGTGGTCCCAGTCTTCCAAATTTTGGATATGATTTTAGTTTGATATTGCATTTTTTTCCAACCTTTTCTTTCTTTCTATTCTTTTATTTCATTGTTTTATTTCGATGATAATGGAATAGGCACTCACGTGCTTTTTTACATCCAGTCCCTGTGGATGCAGTTTTGTCAATTTTGCAATCCGTTCCCACCAGCACAAACTTTGGTGTGTGTGTGTGTGTTTGCATGTGTGTGTGTTATATATATCTCTGTATGTTTGTGTGGTGTAGGTGTGTGTGTTTGCAATGAGTGGGTATATGTCTCTGTGTGTGTAGTGTGTGTGTGTGATTGTGCACAAGTGTGTATGTGTGTGTAGGTGTGTATGTATGAGTGTACATTTGTGTATGTGTGTGTGTACGCGCGCATATGCGTGTGCATATGAGTAGGTATGCATGCAAATATGTCTATGAAAATATGTCATATGCAAATATGTCTATGCCTGTTTGGCAAGCACACGTGTACGCGTGCATGCATGCATATGTGTGCAAAATCACTGGCTCATGCATCAGTTTTCATTTATCTTAAAGACACACAGACAATGACGGAGTGCATGCCCTGATACATTCAGCCAGAATCCTAAGGCTGTAAAAACAGGACAGAAGCTGGGGGAACTGTATGTAAGCCTGTGGCAGGCTTGACCCAGTCGATAGAACGATCAGTCATGTTCCCTTACTACCCCCTTCAATTCCCTGCACTGTCCGTCGGTCTGTCCTTCCCTTCGCAAAATCGTTCTGTGGACACTGTGAATCTGTCTAGGCCGAGTCGTTGGAGCTATCAGTCATTTTCTCGTATTCTTCCTCATTTCTTTGTCCTGTTTCGAACATCTCTCTCATCCTTTGCTTTGCGAATTGCTTCACTTGTCACTTCACATCTGTCTAGACTGAGTCGATGGAGCTATCAGTCATTTTCCCTTAATCTTTCTAATTTCCGTGTCCTTGTCTAAGTATCTATCTTTGCGAATCACTTCACTAGACATAGTAAATCTGTCTGAACTCTTTTGAGTTGAGGTAGCTATCAGTTATTTTCTCTTACCCTCCTCAATTTCGTGTCCTGTTCCAAGTATCTATCTTGACCTTTGCGAATTCTTCTCTTGACACTGTAAATCTGTCTAGGCTGAGTCAATGAAATGACCAGTCATTTTCTCTTATCTTTCCTCATTTCCCTTGTCCTCTTCCAAACATCTCTCTTCTCCTTTGGTTTGGGAATAGCTTCATTTGACACTGTAAAACTGTCTCAATCTTTTGAGTCAATGGAGCAATCATCCATTTTCCTTACCCCTCCTCATTTTCCGTGTCCTGTTCCAAACATTCTCTCTTGCCTTTGGTTTGTGAATTGCTTCACTTGTCACTTCAAATATGTGTGGGCTGAGTCAATGGAGCAATCAGCCATTTTCACTTATCTTTCCTCATTATCCGTGTCCTGTTCCAAACATATCTCTCATCCTTTGCTTTGCGAATTGCTTCACTTGTTATTTCAAATCTGTCTATGCTAGGGGGACGGGATAGCTCAGTGGTCGGAGCACTCGCTTTCCCCCAGCCAAGTTAAGCAGCGTCGAGCGTGGTTACCAGTTGGATGGGTGACCGTTTGCGCGCCTTGGCTTCAGTACAGTCCCCCAGTTCACCCAGCTGTAAATGGGTACCTCTTTAGGGTCAGGGAAGGTAAAGCAGCGAGGGAGAGGAGATGAGCGCCGCCCTCAATATGCTGGCTCTAGAGAAGTGAGGTCTCTGACGCCTCGCTCCCCTACGACCTTATAGGTTATGGGACTCCTTTAC
>CM054145.1:5700910-5705910 GCA_028751875.1 Rapana venosa
GGTGATGATGGTGGTGGTTGGTGATGATGATGAGGATGATGATGATGATGTTGATGTGTGTGGCGTGTGTGTATGTGTGTGTGTGTTTTGTGCATTGCGTGCGTGCGAGTATGTGTGTGTAAGACTTGCTTAACCGAGCACTCTCTATATTTTTAGGAGAGATCATTAACCTGACAAAAAGACCAGCACGGTAGACATATAGAATCCTTTCATGTCTTATTGTCTGCCTGCCTGCCTGCCTGCCTGTCTGTCTGTCTATCTGTCTGTCTGTCCTATTTTTTGTTTTACCTAGATCTCGATCTCTTTATTTTAGGAGAGACCATTAACTTCACTAAAAGACCACCAGGGTAGACATATAGAATCCCTTCCTGTCTGTCTGACTGTCTGACCGTCTGACTGTCTGTCTGTTTGGGTTTTGATTAAAGACCTCTTGTTTCTCAAAGGAAGTTTCACTTACATCGTGAAAAGATCACCTCAGTAAACCTGTAGAGTTCGTGTCTGTCTGTCTGTTTTATATGACTGACTGTCTGTCTATATCTTTCTGTCTGTTTTGTCCGTCTGTTTATCTGTCTCTCTGTTTTCTTTTTGCTTTAAGACCTCTCTGTTTCTCGAAGGAAGTTTCACTTACATCGTGAAAAGATCACCTCAGAAAACATGTAGAGTTCGTGTCTGTCTGTCTGCCTGTCTGTCTATCTGTTTTATATGTCTGTGTTGCCTGTCTGTCTGTTTATCTACCTGTCTGTTTTGGTTTTGCCAAAGATCTCTCTGTATGTGGGAGGAAGTTTTACTAACATCACGAAAAGATCACCTCAGTAAACCTGTAGAATACGTTTCTTTCTGTCTGTTTTGTCTGTCTGCCTGTTTTGTCTGTGTGTCCGTCAGTCTGTCTTTCTGCTTGCCTATCAATCTTCCTGCTGGTCTGTCTGTTATATCTGTGTCCTAAATTTGTTTTAAAAAAAAAGACTTCTACCTGTTTTAGAAGAGCCATTAACCACACACAAAAAATCACCACAGTAAACTTTCTGTCTGTCTGTCTTCTGTGTGTTTGTGTTTGTGTTGTGTGTGTGTGTGATTGTGTGTGTGTGTGTGTCACCATCGAAGAAGTCAAACTTGTAGAGTTCTTATCTGTGTGAGTGTGCGCGCGCGCGTGTGTGTATGTATGTGTGTGCACGCGCTCGCGTGGCGTCTGTGTGTGTGTCTGTTGTCTTTCTTTCTTTCTTCTTTCCTTCCTTCTTCTTTCTTTTCCTGTCTGTCTGTCTGTCTCTTTTAACTGTATGCCTGTCTGTTTGCTTGTCTGTCAGTCTGTCTGCTTGCCTACCTTCCTTGTCACTCTGTCCTCGTTTGTTTGCTTTTTAAACTAAGACTTCTCTTTGTTTTAGGTGAGTCATTAACCTTTACCAAAAGAGAGAGAAAAAAAAGAGGTCATCACTGTTATCGGATAGAATCGGACTGTCTCTATGTCTGTCTCTGTCTGTCTGCCTTACTGCCTGCCTGTCTCTGTGTATCTGTCTGTTTTCCTACCTCTCTCTCTAGTCTCTTGTCTCTCTTTCTGTCTGTCTGTCTGCCTGCCTGCCTTCCTCTCTTTCTTCTTCCCCCCCCCCCCCCCCCCCCCCCCCCCCTCCCCCCATCTCTCTCCCCTTTCTCTCCCCTCTCTGTATGTCTCTGTCCCCCTCTCTCCTCCCCTCTCTGTCTGTCTGCCTGTTTGTCTGTCTCACCCTCCTCCTCCCTTCCCCTCTCTCTCTCCCTTCTCTCTCCCTCTCTCTCTATCCATCCCTCCTCTCTCTCCATCCCTTCCTCCCCCTACCCCCTTCCTCTCTCTCTGTTGTGTCTGTTTATGTTTGATTTTCAAAGCGTCTGTCAGGTATGTTTTTTTTGGTTAAGAAGGCTTCTTAGTTTATCTAGGAGAGGTCAGTAACCTCGCGAAGGCATCGCCATGGAACACCTACAGAATCTTTGTTTATACCTGTCTGTTTCTCTGTCTGTCTGTTTGTCTGGTCTTGTGTCGTCTGTCCTTGTCTCTCTCTTTCCTGTCTGTCACTCGCTTTCAGTCTGTCTGTGTCAGGTTTCTTTTGTTTTTGTTTGTTTGTTTGGGTGGGTTTTTGTTGTTGTTGCAAGAATGACCTGTTTGTTTGTCCTAGGAGAAATCGATGACCTCACGGAAAGATGAATATCTTAAACCTGTAGGATTCTTTTATGTTTGTCTGCTTTATCTGTGTGTGTGTGTGTGTGTGTGTGTGTGTGTCAGTTTTTTAGGGTTTTTTTTTTTTTTTGGCAAGAAGACGGTCTGTTTGTTTTTAGGAAAGATCAATAACCTCACAAAAGACCACTATGGTTAACCTGTAGGATCTTTTCCCTATCTGTTTGTATGTTTGTCTGCCTGTTTGTCCATCCGTCCATTTGTCTGCTTTATCTGTGTGTGTGTGTGTGTGTGTGTGTGTGTCAGTTTTTTAGGGTTTTTTTTTTTTTTTGGCAAGAAAGACCGGTCTGTTTGTTTTTAGGAAAGATCAATAACCTCACAAAAAGACCACTATGGTTAACCTGTAGGATCTTTTCCCTATCTGTTTGTCTGTCCGTCTGTCTGTTTGCCTGTTTGTTTCTATGTTTTGTTTTTGCAGTGAAGACCTGTCTCTTTGTCTTGGGGGAAATCAGTAACATCATGAAAAGATTGTAATGGTCAACCTGTAGCATTTTTCTGTCTCCTTTGTCTCTTTGTCTCTTTGTATGTTTGTCTGCCTGTTTGTCCATCCGTCCATCTTGTCTGTCTGCCTGCCTGTCAGTATGTGGGCGATATCTTAAAAAAATTTTTTTTTTACTTAGAACTTTCTCTTTATTCTTGGAAAGATAAGTAACTTCACACAAAATGAACACGGCAGTAAATCTATAGAGTCCTTTTTAATCTGTCTGTCTGTCTGTCTTTCTATCTGTCTCTGTGTGCGTTTTCTGGGTAATGTTTTTGTTTTTGCAAAGACTTCTCTGTTTTAGGAGAGATCAGTAACCCTCACAAAAAGGTCGTTATGGTAAACCAAGAGAATCCTTTTCTGTCTGTCTGCTTTTCTGTCTGTCTGTTGTCTGTCGGTCTGTCTGTTATATTATTTTAGTGCAAAGGCCACTATGTGTTAGGTGAGAGCAGTAGCCTCACAAAAAAGATCGTTATGGTAAACCATGAGAATCCTTTTCTGTCTATCTGTCTGTTTGTCTATCTGTCTGTATACCTGTCTGTCTGTTTGTAGTCTGTGTTTTTTGTGTTTTGTTTGTGCAAAGACCTCTCTGTTTTAGGAGAGCTCAGTAGCCTCACAAAAAAGATCGTTAGGGTAAAGCCAGAAAAGCCTTTTCTAGATATATATATATGTTTATGTCTGTCTGTGTGCAAATCTGTCTGTGTGCTGTTGGTTTTGTGTGTGCAAAGGCTTTTATGTTTTAGGAGAGATCAGTAGCCTCACAAAAAGACCATTATGGTAAACCATGAGAGTCCTTTTCTGTCCATCTGTCTGCCTGTTTGTCTGGTTCTCTCCCCTCCTCACCCCCCCCCCCCCCCCACAAGGCCTTTCTGTTTGTTCTAGGAGAGATCAGCAACCTCACAAAAAGGTCGTTTCGGAAAACCTAGAAAATCCCGTAATGTCTACCTGCCTGCCTGCCTGCCTGCCTGTCAGTCTGTCTGTCTGTCTACCTGCCTGCCTGCCTGCCAGTCCGTCTGTCTGTCTTGTCTGCCTGCCTGCCTGCTTGCCTACCTGCCTGCCTGCCTCTGTGTGTGTGTGTGCTTGCCTGCCTGTCTGTCTGTATGCCTGTCTTCTTGCTTGCCTGTCTGTCTGTCTGTCCTGGGTTTTTTTTTGGTCAAACATCTCTCTTGTTTGTTTGTTTTGGTCAGGTTATCGGGACTTTTTTTTCGTTCTTCGGCTACAGCTCCGAAGTTCACCAATGTCGAGGATTTGGTTTTTTGTGTATGCGACCGGTTTTTTAAAAAACCACCACGAAGGTAGCCGCATTACAACTTCTGGGATGGTTTTTAGCAATACACCTGTGCGCATGCGGGTTATTATTATTATTATTATTATTATCATTATTATTATTAAATGTCATCCGTTCATGCCGACATACAACGGCCTTCTCTTCCAAAAGGCTGAACAGGTTTTTAACGTGTGCGCAAGATGTTCTGCTTGCGATCACACACGGGGCCTCAGTTTTAGTGTCTCATCCGAAGGACTTTTGGGGGGAGTGGAGTCAGCACTGATGTTAACTCCAGAGGAAAGATTCCTAAAAAGGGCGCCTCCGTGGCGGCTCGAACCCGGGCCGTCAGACCTCGAGCACAAAGCTCTAACCACTAGGCTATCCCGCCTTCTCTTGTGTGTTCAAGATAGGCACGAAAAGACAGGGAATATTTTCCCCAGGAGTTAACATCAGTGCCGACTCCACTCCCCCCAAAAGTCCTTTGGATGAGAGTATAAATCGAGGTCCCGTGTGCGAATACACGCAGAACATCTTGCGCACACGTTAAAACCTGTTCCGCTTTTCTGAAGAGTAGGCCGTTGTGTGCCTGTGGGAATGGATGGCAAAATTTACAAAAACTGCATACACATGGGGACTGGATGTATAAAAAAAAAGCACATGAGTGTTTTTCTATTATCCTCGGAATAAAAGTATCATCAATCAATCAATCAATCAATCTTGTCTATCTGTCTGTCTGTCCGTCTGTCATTTTTCCTCAAAGGCCTCTCGCTTTGTTGTAAGATAGATCAGTGATATGAAAAGATCATAGTAAACGTACACAATCTCTCTCTCTCCTCTCTCCTCCCCCCCACCCTCCCCCCTCCCACCCCCTCCCTCTCCTCCCTCACTCTCTCCTCTCCTCCCCACTCCTCCCTCCCCCCCCCTCCCCCCCCCCCTCTATCTCTCTCTCCCTCTCTCTCCTCCCTCTCTCCCTCCTCCCCCTCCCTCCTACTCCCCCCTCTCCCCTCCTCTCTCTCCCCTCTCTCCCTCCCTCTTTCCCCCCCCTCTCTCCCACT
>CM054145.1:5708410-5718410 GCA_028751875.1 Rapana venosa
TTTCTACTTTTTCTTTTTAAAGAAAAAAGAGTACAGTATTGTTTTGCCGGGTCTGTTTTACCTATTTATTTATATTCATTCACGTATTTATTCATTTACTTATTTATTTACTTAATTATTCATTTACTTATTTATCTACCTATTTTACGTATTTATTCATTTATTTACTTAATTATTTATTTACCTATTTTACGTATTTATTCATTTATTTACTTAATTATTTATTTACTTAATTATTTATTTTGCTTTTTAAGTTTTTTCCCCACCGTTTTGTCTCTTTGAACGTTGATTAATTTCATCACACTTTTCTCACATCTGTTATTTTTTGGTTTTCTTTCACCTTTTCTTTCGCATCTTAACAGACAAGGGAGAGCTTCTCCCCCTTCACTGTAACGATGTTATAGTTTTTAGTCTTCCTTCCGTTGATTACAGACGAAGACTCTTGCCTAATCGAATGAAGAGAATGAGAGAGAGCAAAGAATAAAGAATGAAAAAAAGAGAGAGACAAAAGGTGGGGGGGGGGGGGGGGGGGGGGGGGAACAGAGAGAGAGGGAGAGAGAGATGGGGGAGGGAAGGAGGGAGAAAGAGAGAGAACAATGAACATTGCTTTATCTCGTTCCTCTAGCTATTGATACAAAGAGCTACATAAAACAATATCAACTTGTATAAAAGATGTGGACAAAAGGAGAGAGAGAGTGGGGGGGGGGGGGGGGGGGGGGGGGGAAGAGGGAGGGGAGGGATGGGAGGGGGGGGACAGAGGGGAGAGGAGGTAGAGATGGAGGGAGGGAGGAGAGAGGAGGGAGAGAGAGAGAGGGAGAGAGCGGGGGAGAGGAGGGGGGGGAGAGAATGGGAGAAAGAAAAAAGAGTGTTATTCATTGCTTTTAACCCTCATTCGTGGCTATTGATACACATAGGGAAACAGAGAAAAAGAATCAAGTACAAAAGATTAGGACAAAAGGAGAGAGAGAGAGAGAGAGAGGAGAGAGAGAGAGAGAGAGAGAGAGAGAGATAGAGAGAGAAAGAGAGCAGACAGACACACACAACAACACAGAATGAATGAATGAAGAAGAAGGTAGAAAGAGAAGAAGAACAAGAACAAATGAGCAAAGAAACTAACAACAACATATAATTAAGACAACGAAGACAACAACGACGATCAAAAACAATAAGCAGACTAAACCAAACCCAAAAACAAAGTCTAACTCAGCAGACAAAGAAACAAAACGTCCAAAACTGGAACAAGCCAATGGCGTTGCGGAAACGAGAAATTCAGACAAAGTGTGGCAACAGAAAAACATTTTATCTATCTATCTATCTATCTATCTATCTATCTATCTCTCTCTCTCTCTCTCTCTCTCTCTCTCTCTCTCTCTCTCTCCTCTCTCCTCTCTCTCTCTTCTCTACTCTCTCTCCTTTATCTCTAAGTCCTTCGGATGAGACTATAAACCGAGGCCCCGTGTTCGAACGCATGCAGAACATCTTGCGCACACGTTAAATCCTGTTCCGCTTTTCGGAAGAGTAGGCCATTGTGTGCCGGTGGAAACAGATGACAAAATTGACAAAACCGCATACACATTGGGGACTGGATGTAAAAAAGCACATGAGTGCTTATTCCATTATCCTCGATATAAAAGGATAAATAAATAAAAATATCTATCTATCTATCTATCTATCTATCTATCTATCTATCTATCTATCTCTCTCTCTCTCTCTCTCTCTCTCTCTAACTCACTCTCTCTATCTACCTAAAGGAAGAAAGAAAGAAAGAAAGAAAAAAAGAAGTAAAAAAAAAAGAACACGTGCAATTATTTCGAGAGAGAAATAAAACCCAGCCTATTAACACAAGCTTAAACTCTTCCACCTCTAAAAGAAAAAAAACACCCACCCAAACCAAAAACCAAAACCAAAAGATCAACCCCAAGAGGCTAAAGTGTCTAAGATCTACTTCAGCAGCAAAAAGGTGCCAGAACTAGCGCTGGCAATAGTCAGGAAACCAAAACCTCTGGAACTATGGGGAGGGGGAGAGGGAGGGGGAGTGGGGAGGAGGAGAGGGAGAGGAGGAGAAGGAGAGGGGGAGGGGGGGGGGGGGGTGGGACAGAGATCACAGAAAGATAAAACCCCATCTGTTTGTTTCTCTTTCACTTCAGTATAGTGTTTCGGAGCCAAAGTTCTCTGCATTCATCCGCTTTTGCAAAGTTGGTAAAAGTATTTAGCGCGCGCGCGCGCGCGCACGTGTACGCACGTAGGCATGCACAGAGAGAGGGAGAGAGCGAGAGAGAGAGAGAGAGAGAGAGAGAGAGAGAGAGAGAGAGGACAGAGAAGAGAGAGAGAGAGAGAGAGGAGAGAGAGAGAGAGAGAGAGACAAAAAGACTAAAAAGACAGATACAAAAGACACACAGAGACAGAGGGAGAGAGAGGTACACACACACACCCATCCACTAACACCCACCCACACAAAGCCTTTATCCACCCAACCGCAAGCACACACGCGCGCGCGCGCACACACCACACACACCCTCACGCCAACACCAACACTACCTGCTCCCGCCACCCACCCACATTCTGATTAACAAACAAAAAGCTTTATCCATCCCCCTCCCCGCGCTCACACACACACAACCCTGGGCACACACACACACTCCCCTGCGCACACACACACACAAATTATAACCCCCCTCACACACACAAAAAAAATTGTCGTGGGGTCACTAACCTGCGCAAGCGACAAAAGCCAACAGCAGCAGCAGAAGGAACCAGAGAAGAAGCAGAAGACCAGGAGAAGACACGGGGACCAACATCATCCTGGGCATCCTTCTCTCTCCTGCCTCCCACTTTTTGGAATCCACACACAAGACCGAAGATTCCTTGCAGAATCCAGAAACTGATGCCAGAATGGTGCCTTGCCAGGCAGAAATTAAAAAAAAAACAACTCGAAAAAAGGTTCAACTACACAAAACTGATGGATGAAATGTTGCAGCAGAGTCCGTTCACATTAAACCTCCTTTCATGTATGATGATGATGATGGTGATGTAAAATATACAGCGAAGAATTTTCGGTTGGTTGGTTTTTGTAGAACTGTTTAGAAAGAAAAAAAACACGTTCTGTTTTAAAATAGGTCACATTTTGAGAGCACAGAAAGATTTGTTTGTTTGTTTGGTTTTTTTAGAGGGGGGGGGAGGGAGGATTATTTGGGTGTTGGTTTTGTTGTTGTTTTTAGGGATTTTGTTTTGGTTTTTTTGTGCTGATTTGTTTTTGATACTTTGAAGTGAGACTTATTTATTGTAAACTTTAAAGAAAAGTTTTACTCTAAACCCATTCAGGTTTTGACAGCACGAGATTTGTTTTGTTTTTGTTGTTTTTGGCTGATTTGTTTGTTTTTAAATTTTAGAAGTGAGACTTCTTTATTCTAAACTTTTTGAAAAAAAAAGTTCTGCTCTAAAATCATTCAATCTTTAACAGCACGAACAGATTTGGGGTTTGGGGGAATTTTTTTGTTTTGGGGGTTGGTTTGGGTTTTTTTATACTTAGAAGTAAGACTTATTTATTCTAAACTTTTTTTAAAAGAAAAGTTCTGCTCTATAAAGTCATTCAGCTTTGGACAGCACGAAAAAGATTAAGCTTTTTACAACTTGTTTATTTTTGGTTTGTTTGTTTTTGATACTTAGAAGTGAGATTTATTTGTTCTAAACTCTTTTTTAAGAAAAGTTCTGCTCTAAAATCATTCAGCTTTTGACAGCATGAAAAGGTTTGATTTTTTTTATATTTTGGTTTTTGTTTGGTTTTGATACTTTGAAGTGAGACTTATTCACAGATTTCTTTTTTATTTTTGCTTCTATGTAACTCGGTGGTCTATATTTTTGTGTGCTTAACCGTAACACGAAAGTTGTCCCGTAATGTTACACTGACCCAAAACGAAACCTTGCGCAACAGGTTAAAAAAAATGACTAAAAAAAAAATATCGGTAAAAATTCAACACTTTGAGATTCACTTCTTATTAAGTGAGAATACAGTTTCCATTATTGTTTGAATATTTTGTAGTTGATATTGTTTTTATGCAGGTTATTGTGTAGTCATTAACGTCGATATCAACATTACCACTTTGTAGTCGAACGGAAATCTTCAAGTAGTCTCTTAAAATACTTTTCTTTTTGTCCTCTTCTCGTCTCTGTCGATGTTTATAATCTCAAAACTCCACCGTCACCGAAACACACAATAGTATTCACAGAATACAGTGAAAAATAAACACCAAACAATGTGATCTGTATAAATGGGGATGTTTATCTTTTATGTTTCTACCCCCCAAAAAAAATCCTTGAAATAAAATATTCAAACACAAAAATGCAGATCGTATTAAACCACATAAGTGCTTTTGGAAATGTTAGGTTTAAAAGCCAGCAATGATTTCAACTGTTTGTTATTATTCCTTTGGAGGGAAAATTCCATGCACTGTCGTAGTGACTAAAGACAGCCTATCCATCGTTTATTTTGTTTTGTTTTGCTTTTTACTTGCTTGTAGCTGAGACGGGATAGCTCAGTGGTCAGAGCACTCACTTTCCCCCAACTAAGGTAAAGCAGCATTGAGCATGGTTACAAGTGGATGGGTGGATGGGTGACCGTTTGTGCGCCTTGGCTTCAGTACAGTTCCCCAGTCCACCCAGCTGTCAATGGGTACTTGCCTCTTTAGGGTCAGGGAAGGGAAAGCAGCGAGGGAGAGGAAATGGGCGCCGCCCTCAATATGCTGACCCCTGGAGAAGTTGAGGTCTCTGACGCCTCGCTCCCTACGACCACTACCTTTACCTTTTTTCTCAATCTGTCCACCCACAGATTCTTTTCATTTCTCTCTCTTTCTCCTTGTGATAATTCTCCTCAAGTCTATGAATTAAGGTGGCTTCTTTTCTCTTTCGAATTTACCCTTGTGATAGTTTTCCTTAATTCTGTAAAATCGGATTGTTCTTTTTTCTCTCCTTTTGCGATAGTTTTCCTCAGTCTGTCAATGGTGTGGTTCTTTTTTTCTCTCTTTCTCCTTACAAAAGCTCTCCTCAGATCAGTTGTTTACCCAGATGGTTCTCGCTGCTTCTCTCTTTCTCCCGGAGATCAGTCTCTGTTTTCAGTCAGTAGGAGGCCTTCAGTGTCCAACGGTTGACGCTCATGCTGCTAGCTGCAACATACAGGCCAAAAATAGGAATGAAAATAGGATTTCAAATAGGTAACTAGGGATTTCGTCTACTTCAATGAGAAGAAATGTTTATGAGCTAATAGCAGCAGCAGCAGCAGCAGCAGCAGCAGCAGCAGCAGCAGCAGCAGCAGCAGCAGCAGCAGAAGCAGCAGCAGCAGCAGTAGTAGCTGTAGCTGCATTAGTATTCCTGTTGTTCCTATCATCATCATCATCATCATCATCATTAATTTCCTTCTTCTTTTTCTCGTCATCATCATTATATCATTATTATTGTTATGATGATGATGATGATGATTGTTATTATTACTGTCGTTTATCATCATCATATCATCATCATCATCATCATCATCATCATCAGCAGCAGCAGCAGCAGCAGCAGCAGCAGCAGCAGCAGCAGTAGTAGTAGTAGTATATCTGCATTTTCACGCATGTGGAACATAAACAATGCATACCCACTACTTGACCCCCCCCCCCCCCCCCCCCCCCCCCACCAAAAAAAAACTACCCCCCAAAAAAACCAACCAACAAAAAAACCCAAACCAAAACAAAAAAAGCAAAACCTACACAAAAATATGCTTTCTCGTTTAAAAGTAAAGGTGTCCCATAACCTATATGGTCGTAGGGGAGCGAGGTATCAGAGACCTCACTTCTCTAAGGGCCAGCATATTGAGGGCGGCGCCCATCTCCTCTCCCTCGCTGCTTTACCTTTCCTGACCCTAAAGAGGCAGGTACCTATTTGCAGCTGGGTGAACTGGGGGACTATAATGAAGCCATGGCATGCAAACGGTCACCCATCCAAGTGGTAACCACGCTCGATGCTGCTTAACCTTGGCTGGGGGAAAGTGAGTGCTCCGACCACTGAGCTATCCCGTCCCCAACCCAGTCCCGTTTACAATAAGAAAATAATATGTAAAATAACTTTCTAGTTTGCAATAAGAAAATAATATGTAAAATAACTTTCTAGTTTGCAATAAGAAAATAATATGTAAAACAACTTTCTAGTTTGCAATAAGAAAATAATATGTAAAATAGCTTTCTCGTTTACAATAAGAAAATAGTATGTAAAATAACTTTCTAGTTTGCAATAAGAAAATAATATGTAAAATAGCTTTCTCGTTTACAATAAGAAAATAATATGTAAAATAACTTTCTCGTTTACAATAAGAAAATAATATGTAAAATAGCTTTCTCGTTTTCAAATTGAAAATTATGTGAAATAGCTTTCTAGTTTGCAAATTGAAAAACATATCTGAAACAGCTTTCTCATTTACAGTAAGAAAATATCTGAAACAGCTTTCTCGTTTACAAATTAAAAATTATGTAAAACGGCTTTCTCGTTTACAAATTGAAAATTATGTGAAACGGCTTTCTCGTTTACAAATTGAAAATTATGTGAAACGGCTTTCTCGTTTGCAAATTGAAAATTATGTGAAACAGCTTTCTCGTTTACAAATTCAAAATTATGTGAAATAGCTTTCTCGTTTGCAAATTGAAAATGATGTGAAAAAGCTTTCTCGTTTGCAAATTGAAAATGATGTGAAATAGCTTTCTTGTTTGCCATACAAAAATATGTGAAATGGCTTTCTCGCTTGCTTTTTTTTTTTTTTCAAAATTTCATCTCTCTCTCTCTCTCTCTCTTCTCTCTCTCTCTCTCTCTCTCTCTCTCTCTCTCTCTGTCGCTGTCACTGTCACTGTCTCTCTGTTCTTTAGTTTTCTTTTTTTTAATTGTTTTATTTTGAGGATAATGGAATAAGTACTCGTGTACTTTTTTCATCGAGTCCCCGTGTGTGTGTGTGCAGTTTTGTCAATTTTGTCATCCATTCCCACCGGAACACAATGTGTGTGTGTGTGTGTGTGTGTGTGTGTGTGTGTGTGTGTGTGTGCGTGCGTGTGTGTGTATGCAGAGATGTAACAGACCAGTTTATGCATGCTTATGTAACCTCAAAACAAGATTATTTGAAATTTCAGACATCTTTGGTTCAAAATTGAAAAAAAGCCTCAAACTCGGAAAAAAATCAAAATTCAAATTCTTTAGTTTCTGTCATCGCTTGAAGAATATGGAAGATTTTTACATAATATCAATGCACAAAATCGTAACCTAACACTAAACATTCACCATGTAACTAGATATTTGAACATATTACTATAGAACAAAACATTGTTTACACATATCAAATTCTTTGAACAAAGTTTACATGCCATTTCTGATCGTATTGATAGTAAACACAATGTCAAAAAAATGCTCTATTCAATAACGATACCGAATAACGACAATAACACAATATCACCACAAAAATGCCAGCACTTACACAATCACAGGATGAAACGCCATATAATCTCTTCAAATATAGATTTATAACACCAACAAAAGCAATCAAAAGAACAATTGAATAATTATCGAAATATGGAAGCATATTTTCTGCAATTTACATGGCTTATAAAATCTGCCACGACCAATATTATAACTAGTTTTTTTTTACGTATCCGTGTCCTGTGGACCATGGGGGCACTAATGAAGATTTTGCAACCAGCTTCCTCCACTCCCTGCAATCCTCTGCTTTCCGTAGCAAATCGGTTTCTTTACAAATCACCAAAGATGTAGAACTTTAAAACTTTCAATTATTGACAACACAACGATAATTATAAACACTTACCAAAACCCCCCTTATTTTCTTACGATCCACAACGTCACATCAATATATCATTCTAATCCTGTTGTTTATAGCCCTGCCGACCACAGAGGCCATATCAGGGCCGAATTTTATCAATTCACCACCAATCCAATTACAAAGTCTTCAGACATCACCACACCAACAAAATTATATTATTTCAAAGCTCCTTACCTCACCACAACATAACTGCCCCCTTTCCCCTAAACGAAACATTCTCATAAACCAAGGGAAGAAATGGAAGCCTCTACTCACCAAAAACAAACACAGAAACACACACACGTCTTTGCTTATGTTGAAGACTACACGCAGAACTCGCATGAATTTCTTTGTTTGTGAGATAATGATAACAAGTCTTTGATTTCAAACTAAGAACTTAAAAAAAGTTATACTCACGAACTTTTCTAAGCCTCGCCTCTTATCAGTCACACACACACACACACACACACACACACACTACGCGAAAAGCGTGCAAGTTAAAACAAAAACAAAACAAAGAGGCTCAGTTGCCAAATTTGTTGGGTTGCGTTCAACCTACATACCTACGTTCAGACTGTGACACAAACTTACAATGGAGAGCGAGAAAGAGAGAGAGAGAGAGAGTGAGAGTGAGAGAGACAGGCAGAGACAAACAGAGAGAGAGGAGAGAGAGAGAGAGAGAGAGAGAGAGAGAGAGAGAGGAGAGAGAGAGAAGAGAGAGAGAGAAGGCAGACAGAGAGACTTTGAAAGAGAATGTGTGTGTGTGTGTGTGTGTGTGTGTGAGAGAGAGAGAGAGAGAGAGAGAGAGAGAGAGAGTGTGTGTGTGTAAGAGTGAGAGAGAGGGAGAGGAGAGAGAGAGAGAGAGGAGAGAGAGAGAGAGAGAGAGAGAGTCTTCATCGTCGTCATCTTCCTCCTCTTCACCCTCCCCCTCCTCCCACTCATCCTCATTCTCCTCCTCTTCCTCATTACCACCATCACCATTACTATCATCGTTGCCACCATTACCACCACTACATCCATCCTCTTCCTCCTCCTCATCACCACAACTACCACTATCACGTGAGATCTTTCGTCATCACCACCACCACCTCCACCACCACCACCACCTCCGCCCTGATTATCTGTCAGCCTGCCTCCCTGCCTGTTATCTTGATACCGTCTGTTTCTGTCCTGAAATGGGTTCTGTGTCCTTAACTAAATTTAGACGTTCAACTGCCAAACAGCAACGCAATAGAAAATTTCGTATACACTGCTCTCAGCACATTGTTTGATGTCAGCAACACGCATGAAAACACAACCGAAAATAGCAATAAAAAGATATTAATATCATCTCTTCCCCTCCCGTGGGATGCCAGGGGGCTTGTCGGTATAAATAGCATCCCCACCTTCTGGAAATTCTGTGCCTAGGAATTCCCTTTTTTCTATCCCTCTCTTTGTTTTTTGTCTTGGTCCTTTTCTTCCTGTCGCCTCCTTCTTGTCGATTCTCTGCCTTCTTGGTCCATTTCCATTTTCCAGTTCCCCCCCCCCCCCCCCCCCCCCCCCCCCCCTTTAAGACTTAAAAGGTCTACACTACAACGTTGTTATGTTGTAAAATGTTGTGTTGCGATTGCCTTCAGCCATGACAAGCTCTTAACGTAACAACCTGCACTCTCCTTTGTTAAAGGAGAAAAAAATCCACTGAAGTCGGAGTATGGTTGCCTATATGGCAAGGTACTTGAAAGGAGTCCATACACGCAAACTTCTCATCCGGTGTACTTCCTATCTCACAGTGATTCCCAGGTGGGATGAGTGAGTCAAGAGAGTGCATGTTCTGGGTGACCCCCAGGGTGTAAGGCTGGGGAACGCACAATAACAGCAAAACATCATCATCATCAACAACAACAACAAAAGATAACAGTTCTCAGGCGTTCGCCTTAACAGCAGCACAACGCAATTTTCGCTCATATCACAAGACAATAAACAACTAGTTGCTGTCTGAGCGTTTGACAAAGAAGAAGAAGAAGAAGGACGAGGACGAAGAAGAAGAAGAAGAAGAAGAAGGACGAAGAAGAAGAAGATGAAGAAAGACGAAGAAGAAGAAGAAGAAGAAGGACGAAGAAGAAGGACGAAGAAGAAGAAGAAGGAGGAGGAGGAGGAGGAGGAGGAGGAGAAGAAGAAGAAGAAGAAGAAGAAGGA
>CM054145.1:5720910-5723410 GCA_028751875.1 Rapana venosa
GCTGCTGCTGCTATTACTACTGCTGCTGCTATTACTACTACTGCTGCTGCTGCTACTGCTGCTATTACTACTACTGCTGCTGCTGCTATTACTACTACTACTGCTGCTGCTGCTATTACTACTGCTGCTGCTGCTGCTGCTGCTGCTGCTGCTGCTGCTGCTACTACTACTACTACTACTGCTGCTGCTGCTGCTGCTGCTGCTGCTGCTGATGCTATTACTACTACTGCTGCTGCTGCTGCTGCTGCTGCTGCTGCTGCTACTACTTCTTTCTTCACACACACACGCACAAGGGACGGGATAGCCTGGTGGTTAGAGTGATGAATTCGTGATCTGCTGACCCGGGTTTGAAGCCCGTTCAAGAGGATTATTCCTCTGGAGTTAACATCAGTGCCGACTCCACTCTCCCCAAAAGTTCTTCGGATGAGACTATAAACCGAGGTCCCGTGGAAAACGAACGCAGAACATCTTGCATACACACGGGGACTGGATGAAAAAAAGCACATGTGTGCTTATTCCATTATCCTCGATATAAAAGAATAAATAGAGATATAAAATAATAAATAAAACAAAAAATGATAAAATGAAACACACACCCACACACTAATGGGAATTAAGGCACTGGCAGGTTTGCACTTTAAGAAAACAAAAGTTGACCTGGGCGATCGTTCTGTGTCTTAGAGAACCATTTCCACGAAGAGAGTTCCGACTCCTTTAAAAAAAACCCAACCCTTCTGCATATGTGTATACAAACGAAGAAAATTAAGGCATTGGCAGGTCTGCACTTTTAAAAAGATGACCTGGGAGATAATTTTGTGTCTTAGATCCATTTCCACAAAAGGGGAAGAGTGGGGGAGGGGGGTGGGGATCAGCATCTGACATGTCATTGACAAGGTTATCTGACACTGGTGGTTGAGCTGTCAGTTTTCTACAAGCTTGTTTAGTGGCAGACAGATCTCATCGTGTTCGCTCTCTGCTTACTACTTGTCTCCTTTGCTGACACTGATCAATGTGTCTTGTCCTCTTGGAAACTGCTCTATGTGTGTGTGTGTGTGGTGGTGAGTGAGTGTGTGAGTGGGTTTGTAGTGTGTGTGTGTTGTGTGAGAGAGAGAGAGAGAGAGAGAGAGAGAGAGAGAGAGAGAGAGAGAGAGAAAGAAGAGAGAGAGAGGGAAGAGAGAGCGTGTGTGTGTGTGACTGGGTACAAATACTTATTTAATTTATTTATTATTTATTTTATTCTTTTATATCGAGGATAATGGAACCATCACCTATGTGGTTTTTTACATCTAGTCCCCGTGTGTATGCGGTTTTGTAAATTGCGTCATCTGTTCCAGCCGGCACACAATGGCCTACTCTTACGAAAAGCGGAACAGGGTTTAACGTGCGCGCAAGATGTTCTGCGTGCGTTAGCACACGGGGCCTCGGTTTATAGTCTCATCCGAAGGACGCAGGGAGAGTGGAGTCTGCACTGATGTTAACTCCAGGGGAAAATATCCCCTTGAACAGGAATCGAACCCGGGCCGTCAGATTGCGAGCGTAATGTTCTAACCACTAGGCTATCCCATTACTGCTAAGAGAGCATGTGACGGAAAAGTGCGATTGATAGGCAAGTAACCCACTAGGTGTCCAAAACCAAACACAAAAAAGGAAAAAGAAAAAACCCAACCCACTATGGTGAAGGAGTGGCGTGGTCAATTCCCCCCAAAAGGGAGAAAATCCAAACAAGCTCAACTATCTATGACATCAAGAGTATATATATAATATAGATTTTTTAAATTGAGCATGAATGCATGGTTTATAAGAGCGCACAGGCATGTGCACCCCCACCCCCCCACCCTCTCTCTCTCTCTCTCTCTCTCTCTCTCTCTCTCTCTCTCCTCTCTCTCTCTCTCTCTCTCTCTCTCTCGATTGTCATTGAAGAGGATTTTTCCTAAAAACATCAGTGCCAACTCCACTCTCCCCAAAAGTCCTTCGGATGAGACTATGAACCGAGGTCGCCTGTGCGAACGCACGCAGAACATCTTACGCACACGTTATAACCCGTTCCGCTTTTCGGAAGAGTAGGCCATTGTGTGCCGGTGGGAACGGATGAAGAAATTTACAAAACTGCATACACACGGGGACTACATGTAAAAAACTCACACGAGTGCTTATTCCATTATCCTCGAAATAAAAGAATACAAAATAAGTAAAACACACACACGCACACACACATATACACCACCCACACACCCGCGCGCGCGCACACATACACACACATTCTTTCTTTAATCCAAGGTTTCTTTTTCTACTTCTTTCCTAAAAAAGAAAACTATACTTTTACACAACAAACTAACACACACACACACACCAGCCGCCCTGGCGCAGTGGTTAACGCCTTGGGTTACGGACTGGAAGGTCGCGGGTTCGAATCCCATACGAGTCATAGGGATTTTTCGTACTCCGGCCGGCTCCTACCCAGAGTGAGTGTGCTGTGGGCTCAGTGGGAAGACTGGGACCA
>CM054145.1:5730910-5750910 GCA_028751875.1 Rapana venosa
TGTCTGTCTGTGTCTGTTTTCTACCGGTCTGACTGTCTGTGTATCTCTGTCTCTCTCCCTCTCTCCCTGTGTTCATTCATTCATTCATTCTCTCTCTGTGTTCATTCATTCATTCATTCTCTCTGTGTTCATTCATTCATTCATTCATTCATTGTGTGTGTGTGTGTGTGTGTGTGTGTGTGTGTGTGAGTGTGTGTGTGTGTGTGAGATAAAGTCAAACTTTTGTTACTTTCAGATGGTTCATTGAATAAGCAGTGCAACTTCTTTTTTTTATCAAGCCGTCCATATGTGTGTGTGAGTGTGAGTGAGAGTGTGTGTGTATTGTGTGTGTGTGCGCAAGTATGCGTGCGCGCGTGCGTGCGTGCGTGCGAGCGAGCGCGCGCGTGTATAAAATTAGTCTCACAGAAGAAGAAAACCAACAAACAAAACAGAAAAAACACACACACACAGCGATAGTCTCTTGCTGATATCTACAATCACACTGATTGGAATAAACCAGAACTAACGCCAACATTCGTGTGAAAATAAAACAACGCAATTTATCCAGAAATCTATAAAATAATTATACAAAACAAAAGCTACAGGTCTTGCATCTCTTATTTCAACCTTTCCTCTACTACGGGTAATCCGCTACAGGGTAACCATCCATCTACTAAACCCTTCCCTCCCTATCGCCCACTACTGTCAAGTCAAGTCAAGTCAAGTAAAGTAAAAAAACACTCTAATCATCCCATGAAGGGCAATTACAATACTGACAGGTACATTGATATGTATCATAATCTCGAAAAGACACAAAGAAAGCTACATTTCATATTAGTATAAACATTCCAAGATAATTTCAAATAAAAATGTCACGAAACACGCGCGCACACACACACTCACACACATATACACTCGCACGCACGCACACACACTCACACACATATACACACACGGATGCACGCACACTCACACACACACACACACACAGAGCCGTCTAATATCACTTATACTGAACAAACGTTAAGGACAAGAACGAACACAAACTCCTCTCTCTCTCTCTCTCTCACACACACACACACACACACACACACACACACACACACACACACACACACACACACACACACACTCATACACACACACACACACACACACACACACACACACTCATACACACACACACACACACACACACACACACACACACACACACACACACACTGGGTTATCATAATATCTGTAGCTTCCTACACATCACTTTTATCGCACCACACTCCCTTAGAACAGTTTCAAACTCTCTAAGACGATGGTTGATACCATTCAAACAACTTTTCAATATCATGCCAACGTTATCTCTTCAGCAACCATGTATGTATCTGTTTATTTATTTATTCTTTTATTTCGAGGATAGTGGAATAAGCACTCATGTGATTTTTTTTCATCCAGTCCCCGTGTGTATGCAGTTTTGTCAATTTTGTCATCCGTTCCCACCGGCACACAATGGCCTACTCTTCGGAAAAGCAGAACGGGTTTTAACGTGTGCACAAGATGTTCTGCGTACGTTCACATACGGGACCTCGGTTTATAATATCATCTGAAGGACTTTTGGGGAGAGTGGAGTCGATGCTGATGTTAACTCCAGAGGAAAAATCCTCTTGAACGAGATTCGAACCGGGCTCAGGAGATCCCGAATACATCACTCTCACCACCAGGCTATCCCGTCCCCCCTATCAAAATAGTGAAGGAATCACCAGTTAACTTACCACCAACAGTGTCTCACTTTTAGAAACTTTCCACCATCACAATTCAGCACACAAAAATAAAATCCGCCAACACACAATTACACCAACCAAAACACACTCCTGCACACGCAAAATGCTTATATGCTTGAATGCTTATATACCTTCCGAGAAATTTGTAACTTTAACACACTTCACTTATTTGTTCAAAGAAAAGAAACTTTAGTAGTTTCTAAACTTCATTCACACACACAAAAAAGGACGCAGAAAACTTCAGAGAACAAAAAAGATGAAGTAACATCCTACCCCTCAAAAAAAAAACCCGGTAGCATAACCACACACATCACCACCATCACAAATTCTTCAGTAACACATACACACACACACTCCGAAGAACACACAACTTCTCTTACTTAGCCTACTAGGCCTACTAGGCTACTACCATCTCAAGAACACCGTCAGAGAGAGAGAGAATTTTAGAATTCCAAACTCATCACATACACACACGCTCTCTCTCTCTCTCTCCCACTCTCTCATCACAGACTCTTAGAGAGAGAAGATATGGCCTCAAACGCGTCAGGAAATTTCAAGCGGGACGGTACCCTACCCATTTTCAACTATTGGCATCGCTACGCAGACTGCCCCAGGTAAAAGTTTAGGTGATGGGCGCAGAGCTCTCGCTCTCTCTCTCGAAACAGCAGCAGCAGCAGCAGCTGTAAGGAAAGGAGGCAAAGCCAGCGTGTGTGAGCGAATGCGCGAGCGCGTGAGAGAGATAGAGAGAGAGGTGGTACTTGTGAAGGAGAGAAAGATTGAACGCCTATTTTTTCTCTTTTTTTCTTGCTGTGCGGCATAGCCAACCACACGCAACACGGTGTATTACGTCGATACAAGGAGAACAGTAGACGGTGTATATTATATATAAGGCCACAGACGGCTGTTTACGTTGGTTACGTTTTTCGGGGTGTAGTGTAGTGTAGTGTAGAGTAGAGTAGTGAGAGAGAGAGAGAGAGAGAGAGAGAGAGAGAGAGAGAGAGAGAGAGAGAGAGAGAAGAGTTATTCATCCTTCATGAGAGAGAGAGAGAGAGTGTGTGTGTGTGTATGTGAAGTCAAATCCAGTCAAGTCTCTCTCATACACACACACACACGCGCGCGTGCGCGCGCGCGCGCTTTCTTAGAGCCAAGGTTTGCTTTTGATTCTACTTCTTTCCTGAAAACAACCCGTATTTATTAAAAACCACCACCACCACCACCACAACAACAACAACAACAACAACAACAACAACAACAACAACAACAACAACAACTACATTACCTTTTAAAATATATACAAAACACATCAGGGTTTTTTGGTTTCTGGTTTGTTTTTTTTCTCTTTCCACAAATCACAATATCTCTCTTACCATTCTCACAATACTGGCTCACAAATAAGCATCGATAAATCCAACGAAAGTATAATACAGAATCAAAACACCACCACTGTAAACCGTGTAAGCACAAACATAAGAACAAACATATCTTTCACTTTAGTTTTTCTTCGTCCATTTTCTTCCTTCTCCTCTCAAGTCACTTTCCAACCCAAACGGAATCAAGTTACCAAACAAACACACACATATACACACGCGCGCGCGCGGTAGTCCCAAAATGCAAGCACACACGTGCACGCGTGTGCGAGTCAAGTGTGTGAATGTGCATGTACGCGTGGACGGGCGATATTGCAATTTCTCATAGGGATAGAGCGTGGGAGAGGGTGGGTGGTGAGAGAAGAGAAGGGAAGTCGAAACAGGGAGAGGACAGAGGAGGAGGGAGGGGGGGGGGGGGGGGTCGTTAGCGAGTGGGTACCTACCCTCCCTCCCTCGCTGCAACGCTGCACTGACAGGTTTTCGGAAAGCTGGGTTGAGCTCATTTTGCATCGATAGGGGTGACAGGTTTTGTGGGGGAGGTATTGGCGATATAAAAGATCGCGAGAGAGCGAGGTAGTCCAGTACAAAGAGATGAAAAGCAAACGGTGTGAAATCGCCACCTTTCATTCAATTATGTCCCCTTCACGCATTCACGAATACACGATTTCTGAATATAAAAACTAGTTAAACCAATACACGGGCACGTGCCCGCGCGTGGGCGCGAACACACACATGAGACGAAATAACACACACACGCGCGCGCGCGCGCCACACACACACAATCACAAACAGAGATTGGATGCGAAAAGGCACAAGAGCCGAAATATGACACGCACACACACACACACACACCCACACACACACACACTATGATGTATGATAGGCATGGAAAATTTCATGATTACTTTCTTTCTTCCGTAATTTTTTTGTTTGCTTTTGATATTTTCTTATTTTACTGATAGTTATATTGAACTGTTCATTTTTCATACTGTTATTACAGTGTGATCCATTCTACTTTCGAATCTTTCTCTATCTCATGTTTGTTTGTTGTTATTTTTCTTTTTATTATTATTATTATTATCATCATCAATTTTTCTAGGCTGAGGGCTGGGTGTCAACTGAAAGAAAAATCTTGATGTGTGCTTATTACTTTCCCCGCAATTAAATAGAACAAAAGTACGCTGTCTGTTTCTCAGTGTGTGTGTGTGTGTGTGTGTGCGTGCGCGCGCGCGCGCGTGCGTGTGTGCGTGTGAGTGTGTGTGAGTGTGTGTGTGTGTGTGTGTGTGTGTGTTTTGCAATTACTGAATTTTCTTGACTGAGGGCTGGATGTGAAGAAAAAGCCATGAGGTGTGCTTGTTCCTTTCCACGAATAAACAGATCCATTCATTCATTCATTCATTCATTCATTGTAATAGCCCTTCATGGGATGATTACAGTATTTTTGACTCCATTCATTCCTTCCTTCATTCATTCATTCATTCTGTCTCTCTGTGTGTCTGCATCTCTGTCTCTGACTCTCTTTGTGTCTTTCTCTCAATTCAGAAGTTCTCTCTCTCTCTCTCTCTCTCTCTCTCTCCCCTCTCTCTCCTCCTCCTCCTCCTCCTCCCACCCCACCTACCCCACTAGAAACCCCTTGCACTCCACCCCGCCTACCCCATCCCCCCCTCCCCCCAAAACCCCCCCCCCACAAACAAAACCCCCAACCCACCCCACCCACCACCCCCAACCCCCCCCCCCCCCCCCCCACTCCCCCCCCCCCCCCCCCCACCCCCCCCCCCCCCCCCCCCCCCCCCCCTTACACACACACACACACACTCCACCACCACCACCACCCAAACGCTACCCCTTACCCCCAAACGCGCACAACACACCCCCAATTTTAACTGGCGAGGTGGTTATTACTCATCACACGTGCGCACGCACGCGCGCGCGTGGCGTTCCGCATGGTTGAACACAGGCCGACTAAAACAAGCACACTGGCTTTGGCGTCGGAGGGTTTGGGGGAGGGGGAGGGGAAGGGGGGAGTGAAAGGTGAACATGGGAGGGTGAGGGGAGGGGGAAGAGGAGTGGGTGAGAGAGAAGAAGGAGGAGGAGGAGGAGAAGAGGAGGAAGAGGAAGAGGAGGTGTATAATTACGATAATAGGTGAGCTGAAAGTGATTAATTAAGGAGAGGTGAAAGGGGAGGTGCAGGACAGTGTGGGAGGGAGGAGTGAGTGGTGGTGGTGGGAGGGGGGGGGGGGAGGGGGTGGAGGAGGAAGGAAGGGAGGGGGAGGGGGGGATTGGGTGTGGGGTAGGGAATCATGGCTGGTTTCTGTGTTTTCAGAGAGTGAGAGAGAGAGAGAGAGAGTGTGTGTGTGTGTGTGTGTGTGGTGTGTCTTGTA
Source organism: Rapana venosa (assembly GCA_028751875.1). Taxonomy (NCBI): domain Eukaryota; kingdom Metazoa; phylum Mollusca; class Gastropoda; order Neogastropoda; family Muricidae; genus Rapana; species Rapana venosa. The sequence goes on from CM054145.1 coordinate 5,736,413, forward strand.
CCTGCTTTGTGTGAGTGCATTTGTCACACACACACACACACACACACCTGCATCCCTCTCTACCCCATCCCTTACACACACACACACACATGACACACAGCCCCCCCCCCCCCCCCCCCCACACACACACACACACACTGACACAAACACGCACACACATGGTCACACGTAGCGGCCAGATCCTCTCACTTTAAGATAATCTAGCGCTGTCCTAATCAACTTGAATTGACGTCAGATGACCAGGTTAACTGACCATTAGCTGAGAGGGGGGGGGGGGGGGGGGGGGGGGGGAGGGGGGAGGGGGGGGGGGGCGTCAGTTTGCCAAGAACAACAAGCCTTGTGACACTCCAATTCCCCACTGTTGTCATACGGATGCAGTCCTAAATGGACTATCGTGTTCAGCGCCCACACGTCCACACGCGCGCGCGCGCGCGCACTCACCCACACACGCATACACACATACATTGACACACATGCTCATACTGGCACACAGACATAGACATAGATGCACGCACACACACACAAACATACAGAGAGAGAGAGAGAGAGAGAGAGAGAGAGAGAGAGAGAAGAGAGAGAGAGAGAGAGAGAGAGAGAGACAGACAGACAGACAGACAGACAGACAGACAGACAGAGGGCAAACCAAATTCCTTATTATTGTTATTATTATTATTATTATCATTATTGTTTTTGTTATCATCATCATCATCATCATCATCATCATCATTATCATTACTCCAAAGTTCACTTGAAAATGATTTTATTTCTTCAAAATACCTAACCTTTTGTGTTTCTTCTTTTCTAAGTCAAGAAACACACACACACACACACACACACACACACACACACACACACACACACACACACACTCTGAAGCAGAAAGAGAGAAAGAGAAGAGAGAGAGAGAGAGAGAGAGAGAGAGAGAGAGAGAGAGAGAGAGAGAGAGAGAGAGAGAGCGTCTGTCTCCAGTTCTGTGGAAACTAAAGGGGGAAAAACATTTTTTTTAAAAGGATAAAAGATCAGAAAAGTCCTTGACTAGATCCCTTAGAGTACAGGTGGAATGCCATCTGGTTTCTGCGTTAAGAAACCATTCATCTCCCTTAATGGCTTTTCCGCAGAAACGCGTTGCTGCCCTGAAACTGAGAAACCAGTAGCTAACACATTGAAGGTTAGACACGGGAGTATAGAGAGCAACATTCAGATTTTCTTGTTCTTGCTCTTCTCCTTTTCCCTTCTTCTTCCTCCTCCTTCTTCTTCCTCCTCCTCCTCCTTCTTCTTCGTCGTCGTCGAACGCTCAAACAGCAACTAAAGTTGTCTTGTCATATGAGCGAAAAATGCGTTGCACTGCTGCTGTTAAGCGCCTGACAAGTCAGGCCCAGCGCATCTGACTTCGGCGAGGGAGAGAATTATTATTTTTTTTAATCTTTCGGGGGTGGGGGGGGGGGGGGGGGGGCACTAGACAAGAAGGAGGTGACACGAAGAAAAAAAAAGAACAAAGCAGAAACAAATGAGAGGGATAGACAATGGGAATTCTTAGCACAGAATTTCCAGAAAATGGGGGATGCTATTTTCAGTGACAGGCCCCTGGCATCCCCTACATGATTTTGTTTATTTATTTATGTTTTTGATATTTAGAGTTGTTATAGAGATGTGGAGATTTCTCTTTGTAAGAAAAAACACCTAGAAGTTGGGTTGTAAAATTACCACAGTGGCTTCACAGTTCCTGTCTCTGCTCTAGGTTAAAAGTCTTAGGAGACTCAAGATCAATGTGGCCATACTCGAACAGAGCTCCCAGGTTCACCAATGGTGAGGTTTCTTGCTAATGTGACCGTTTTTTCCCACCACTGATGCAGCCGTATTCCATCTTCCGGGATGATACGTAAACACAACACCTGGGTGCATGCGGGTTTAGTTTTTACATTTTGTCATCCGTTCTTACCAACACGAATGGCCTACTCTTCGAAAAAGCAGAACGGGTATTTACGTGTGCGTAAGATGTTGTGTGCGCGTTCGCACACGGGGCCTCGGTTTTATAGTCTCAGCGGCAGAACTGTCGGGGGAGTGGAGTCAGCACTGATGTTAGTTAACTCCAGGGAAAATATCCCCTGGAACAGGCGAACATTTCGGTGGTGGCTCGAACCTGGGTTCGATCCCGGGCCGTTAAATCGCCAACGCAACGCTCTAACCACTAGGCTACCCCCCCCCCCCCCCCCCCCCCCCCCCCCCCCCCCCCCCCCTCCTTCTGAAAGTCATCATAAAAACTTGTGCTTAAAGATCATGTTTCGGTTCTTATGTCTATTTAAGAGATATCATCTTCCACATGATATGTGTGTATTTTAAAACCCAACCTTTCAACGGCAGTCTGGGAATAATCAAGGATTGTGTCTCAGTGCTTACAATGAACTATCACGCATGACAACAAAAATAAACTAGCCTACCTCGTTGAAATCTCAGCACAGACATAGCGGAGTTCAAGGAGAGGGAGACACAGAGACACAACAAGACAACACAAGAAAGAGAGAGAGAGAGAGAGAGAGAGAGAGAGAGAGAGAGAGAGGAGAGAGACTCTGAACTCCTGACAAGAGGAGATAGCGAGAGCAGAGAGATTGATTGATTGAATATATCTGAGTTCCGTAGGTTTACAGATAAGTAAAAATACTTTCTTTTTAATCCACTCCTTGCCTAGAGAAGGGGAGATTATCATTATATACTGCACTAGTATTCAAGCAAAATTAAAACAACAGTATTTTGATATCAGTACAGACAGAACACAGATCAGACAGAGACAGAGAGAGAGAGAGAGCCTTGAACAGAGAACACACATAATTCAGGGTCACACAGCGTACGTCTGTCTGGACTAGAGTCACAAAAAGCCTTGAAATTCGTGCATCCTTGCACGTAGCTTAGTCGTCGTCCTTGTGTTGTAACGTGCGGCACGTGTGTTTTGGAAGGCAGACAGCGTCACACGTTCTTCCGGTAGCGTGTTGTTTTATTTTTGTTCGATCAGCCGGTAGGTACAATGAAAGCTGTTCTGATCCTAGGTGTACTCCTTCCAGGGCAACCTCATCAGAATCACACAGCACAACATCTCCACTCTGAATTATGGGACAGTAACTCGTGTGGACTGTTTTCTGTTCCTATCTCTCAGTCGCCTCTTGAGTGGATCTGTCAGTCAGCTAGTTGACAAAATACTGTACTAAATCTACACCAAAAAGATCTGTCTGTGACAGTGCTGTGGGTGGTTTCCTTACTGTCAATGTCTGGTGGCTGAGGGGATACACTTGTTGCTGTCAAGGGTTAGGCCCAAACATGACACACCGAACATGTCTTCATTCTGCTCTGTGTTGTGTGTCATGGTGTACAGTGTTGTTTTTCTCCATCAGTATCAGCTAAGTGTGGCGCATGCTTTTACAACATCATTCACACACTCACTGCGATCTTCTCTTTCCTTTGGTTCCAATCTCTGTTGTCTCATTCTATCCTGGTCACGTCGTAATTGGCTTTTTTTTTCATGAAGTACAGAACCTGCTACCTGCGTATACACCTGCTTCAGATTTTCGTACATTTCCTTCTGCTTTTCGATATGACTCTTAAATTCATACGCACGTACTAAGGCATTCACAGAAATAAAAACCACTTTTTGTGAAAGACTAGCCTCTGACTAAAAAAAAACCTCACCTTATTTTGCACAAATTTGGTAGATTTGATTTTTTTCAGCAAACACTGTACCCCCTCAGTCATTTGTCGTCTGCTGGCTTCCTAACCGCAACATGCATGCGCGGGGTCAACACTGTAGGAATACATGCAATCCTCATTAAATTTTAATGATTATTTCAAACCTTCTCGTGACTACCTGATATTGCTAAAAAAAAAAGCAACAACCTCTGACTAATTAAAAGAACAAGCACACAGTGCATTTCTTCATACTTTAAAAAATCTGTGAAAATCATCAAAAAGTTTTCCGACTTGCACTCTATGCATGACCCACAAGCTAGTACAGACGTGTCACCTTTTAGTTCACACGCGTTCCGCCATGTTTGTTGACATTGGAGCGACCACCGGCTGCAACTTCTGCACAACAACCGTGTCCTGGCCCTCACCAGACATTTTCTAAATCCAAACGAGCTATAGGTCAACAGGGCAGTTAAGGCAGACTCTGGCTGTCTGATTTTGAAGTCGAAGAGATCAGTGACAGCGACTCGATGATGCAGTTGTGGCGAGTGTTGTCTGGATATAGCTCATCACGGTGTTTTGTGTGTGTGTGTGGACTGTAGCAAGTACTTTTGGAGATTTCTGTCATAATGGATGGATTATCTGATCATCTCGTGTAAGTACAAACCATTTTTGATGTTGTTTTGTGTTGGATTTTCTGATTTCTATTCTGAACCTTTTCATTATGGTATTTAAAAAAAAACATTTAGCCTGATGGATCCAGTATAACTCAGTCAAGGGTCCAGGGCCCAGTGCTAAAATTAGCCCCTTCCTTTTACCAAGTCCAAGTGTGGTCACTTTACTGCTATAATTAGCACCAGCTGGGATGGGATGGAATGGAATGAATAGCAGCTGAGATTAGCTGAAAGTGGAGGAAACTGACATTTGTGAGGTGGAGATATCTTGAAACTTTTGATAGGATGACCTACTTTTTCATGAAAAACACTAAAAATAACTCATGCAAAACAATGAGCATGCACTGAGACATATATTCTGTGAATTCTGATGGCAGAAAATTTTAAATTGTTTTACAATTGTGTGAAATTTTTGTGACTGAAAAACATTAAGAAAAGTTTGCATAGTTTTGAAATAACCTATTGGTCACTAACACCTCACAACACACATCACATTTCTTTCAACACTATGAAAAGGGTCATCAGTAGCAAAATTGTAACACCCACACACCCACACAACCACACACACGCGCGCGCGCGCGCACACCACACAGACAGAGAGAGATTTATTTTATTTATTTAATTATTTATTCTTTTATATCGAGGATAATGGAATAAGAGAGAGAGAACCAAATTTTATTTACTGAGGGTAATAGATTAAGCACAATCACGTTTATTCATCCAGCCTCAAGAGAATAAAAATGAGAGAGAGAGAAGAGGGGGGGGGGGGAGAAAGGAATGGGGAGAGAGATAAAGATAGATAGACAGACAGATAAATAGATAGATAGATAGGCAGACAGACAGACAGATAGACAGATAAATAAATAGATAGATAGACAGCCAGACAGACACACACACACACAGAAAGAGAGAGGGTGAGAGAGGGAGGGAGAGAGAAACGGGGAGAGAGACAGAAATGGGACATAGAAAGGGAGAGAGAGAGACAGAGACACTGACAGAGAGAGGCTTGAGGAGAATTGAAAACTTCCCAAGGTCACAGAGAGAGAAACGGGGAGAGAGACAGAAATGGGACATAGAAAGAGAGAGAGAGAGAGAGAGACGGAGACAGACAGACAGAGAGAGGCTTGAGGAGAATTGAAAACTCCCTCAGGCCAGGCCCTCCTCAAACGCTCGGTCGTTGCACTTTCTCATCTCAGGATAAACATCACAACGTGTCAGGTGTGAACTATTTTTATCCAGACTGCCAAAAAGTTCATTGGCACTCACTGCATGTAATTCGAGATAGTCCCACCAGTTACCGTCACAGACAGACAGACACTCAGAGACACAGACACAGAAAACAAAACAGACAGACAGACAGACAGACACACACACACACACACACACACACACACACACACACACACACACACACACACACACCAGAGAAGACTGACACACAGACACAAAGACACAGAAGACAGACAGAGAGACCTGCGCGTGCATGCACACACGCACGCGCGCGCGCGCGCGCGCGCGCGCGCACACACAGACACAGACACACACACACACACACACACGCCCTGTTTCTCTTTCTCTCTGTCTGTCTGTCTGTCTGTCTTTGTTTTCTGTCTCTCTGTTTTCTCTCTGTCTCTGTCTCTCTCTCTGTCTGTCTCTGTCTCTGTATGTCTGTCGCTCGCTCTCCTCTCTCTCTCTCTCTCTCTCTCTCTCTCTCTCTCTCTCTCTCTCTCTCTCTCCTCTCTCTTCCCTTATTGTTTGTTTTTTTTTTTAACTATGTAGGATGCCTTAATCTTAAAATGGATCGTCTGTCTCGTTTAATGTACTTAACAGCACTCCAGGATTATTTGTCATTGGTTTTCATAAAAGATCACATTGCTATCTTAGACTGGTGACAGTAAGTAAGATTTATGGCGCATTATGATTATTCTCAGAATGGATTTTCTGTATATTTTCTTCTCTCATCAGCTATGTTGGTGCTTAGTGATCGCAATGGAACTAACGAACAAGTGTACAGTGATCGAACCAAGTCAAACCCCTCAGTTGCTGACAGAGGAAGATGTGTGCCTACACACAAGTGCAGATTTTCAGCCATTCAATATTATATTTGTGAAATCGCAGTTCTTTTTCATTGTTGCCCGCATCCCCTCAGTCACTACCTTTTGATTAATTGTGGCCCAAGGCCGATGTATGTACTTTTGAACCATTTCAGAGTTCAGAATTCTCTTTGTCTCTCTCTGTCTCTGTCTCTCTGTGTCTCTGTCTCTTGTGTGTGTGTGTCTGTTTGTCTACTTTTCTAGCTCTTTCTCTCACTGTTTGTTATGTTCTCTTTCTACTCTCTCTTTCTCTCTCGCTCTCTCTTTCTACTCTCTCTCTCTCTTTCTCGCTCTCTCTCTCTTTCTCTCATACCTTCTCACTGCCTTTCTATCTCCATCTGTTCTCTTTCTATTACTCCCTGTCTGTCTCTCTGTCTGTCTGTCTGTTTCTCTATCTTTATTTTTGTGTGTGTCCTTATCCGTTTCTCCGTCTGTCTGTCTCTCTGCTATCTGTCTATCAGTCTCTTTCATTCTCTCTCTCTCTCTCTCTCTCTCTCTCTCTCTCTCTCTCTCTCTCTCTCTCTCTCTCTCTCTCTCTCTCTCGCTCTCTGCTTGCCTGCCTGTCTGTCTCTGTCTTGCTCTCTTTCCTCTGCTTTCAGTTGTCGCTGTCTGTTTCTCTCCTCTGTTTCTTTTATCAATTATGTAAAGGGAAAGATTTGTCAGATAAACAAAAGCTTTCACGTTAAAACACTAGTGTGTTTGGGAAAGAAAGTTCAAAAGGTGATATCAGTTGTGTGTTCATGGTCAACTTGGGGCCAAGGCAGAACAAAAATGTGCCTAAATTGTGGTGTGTGTGTGTGTGTGTGTGTGTGTGTGTTGTGTGAGTGTGATGTAAGAGTGAGTGGGTGTGAGGAGTGTGTGTGTGTGTGTGTGTGAGAGATGTGTGAGAGAGGAGAAAGATAGTACTTATTGAGGTTGTAAAGGGTAGAGGTAGAGGAGTAAACAGAAGGTCGTAGAGGAGGGAGCGAGGGAGAGAGAAACTGTCCACTTACTAGGAAAGCATATTGAGCGACGCCCATCCACCTCACACACACACCTCACTGACCCACAACACAACACATTTACACGTGCCGGTGGAACTGGGTGAAGAATGTTAAGCAAAGCACATAACGGGCACGATGTAATAAACGCACGAAGCTGCTTACATTGCTCGTAAAGCAAATAATCCACACACTACTATCGTCCACTTACTTACCTTATATGAAAGACTTGAATTAAAGAACACACTAACACAACACACACAGCACACACACACATACACACACACACACACACCAACACAAACACACACAACTCATCACAACACAACACACACACACAAACGTGCCGTTGGAAACAGATGACAGAATTACAAAAAACTGCATACATACGGGCTGGATTCTAAAAAAGACATAAGAGCTTATTCCATTATCCCAATAAACAACAAAACAAAAAACAAAACACAACACAACAAGTGTCTAATTCATCTTTCGTGTAACAGACGTTAAATTCTGGAACACACACACACACACACACACACACACCACAACCACACACACACACACACACACACACACACACACCACACACACCACACCTCCCATTACTCTTCTCCCTTCCTCTCTCTCTCTCTCTCCACGCGCGCACTCTCCTTCTGTCTCTCTCTCTCTCGCACCCCTCCCCCCCCCCCCAACACACACGCACACCACACACCACCACACACACACACACACACACACACGCACACACCCCCACACACACACACACACGCACGCACGCACAGCACGCACGCCACGCACACACACACCCACACCCCCCACACACACACAACACACACACACACAACACACACACACACACACAACACAACACACAACAAACCTCAACACCCATCTACACCCCCTCCCCTTCTCTACACACACACGCACCTGTCGTTTTCAACAAGAGGGTTTAATCGTATGTTGTTGTCAGTTTCCACACTGCTGCGCTGTGCTGTGCTGTCTCTCTTTGTTGAAAGTTCTGACTCACAAGCAGCTAGCTAACCGAGCACGAGCAACGGCGTAAAGAACCGGACAAAGTCTCTCTTCCCAGAATTATTCCGCTCTGATGGTTCCTAACAGCTGGTAGATAATATAATTATGTGTGTTTGTTTTTCACACACACACACACACATGCGCGCACGCGCGCGCGCGCGCACACACACACACACACACGCACGCATGCACGCACGCACGCACCACACACACACACACACACACACACACACAGAACGAACGCACGCACGCACGCACGCAGAACATCTTGCGCGCACGTTAAAACCCTGCTCCGCTTTTCGTAAGAGTAGGCCATTGTGTGCCGGTGGGAACAGATGACGATTAACAAAATTGCATACACACGGGGACAGGATGTAAAAAAGCATATAAGTGCTAATTCAATTATCCTTGATATAAAAATAAATAAAATAATAATAAAATAAACACACACAGAGAAAAGGAGCACAGACAACAGGAAGCATACAGTCAGCCGCAACAGACTGACTGACTGTCTGACTGAGAGTTTTTGTACCCACAACACACGAAACATGAGGAATAGATAGCAAGAGAAGCAAAGACAGACGGAAAAAGACAGGATAGACAGACAGTACACACAGAAACACACACACGAGCACGCACAAAACAGAGCACGACACAAGAGCACGCTAGCATGCTCACACACGTGTGCATGCATGCGCACGCACATACACATAATGACGTGCATGCATGCACAGGCACACACGCACATACTTATGCACACGCAAACCACGCAGCATGAGCGCACACACACACGCACGCAAACAAATACACGCACACACCACCACCACCACCACCACCACCACCACACACACACAACAACAACAACAACAACAACAACAACAACACATCACAATACATACTTACTCCTTTGAGAAGTCCGCTGAGACGGTTCGTAACAGCTGGTAGATGAGTTTTTGTGGTGTTTGTTTTAGCATAAAAAAAGAACGGAATGGACTATAGAGACAGATAACTGCAGGCTTAACGTTTATCTGAAGACTCCTGCGCTTTTGGAGAAAAGAAAGATGAAAATGAGAATAACATTTTTGTTAATATTATATCATGTAATGATGAAACAGGTTTTAATGTGTGTGTGTATGTGTGTGCTTGTGAGCCTGTGCGTTTATATGTAAATAATTTTTTTTTTTGGGGGGGGGGGGGGGGGGGGGGGGGAGAGGAAGGGAATCATAGTTGATTTTGTAGAAGAGGTACTAAGTGGAAACTGATAAGGGAGGAGGGGTAGGTTATGTGTGGCTAGGTTATTGGAAATAGAGTTAAAAGGCTAGCAAATAAAAGAGCGGGTTTTTTTGTATATTGTTTATTTTGGGGCTTATTCCTTAGTTTATCGACTAGGTTCTTTTGTCAATTAGGAGAAAGGGGTAGGATGTGTATGGCTAGGCAAGTGGGAATAGAAAAAAAAGCTAGCACATAAAAGAGCAGGTTTTTCTTACCAGGTTTTATTTTGGGCTAATAACTAGCTTTGTTCATCAATTCAACTTGGGTTCTTTTGGAAATGGACGCGATTTCTAAAAAATACAGTAGGCCAGAAATTGCTGATTTCAGAGCTGGAAAATTGTAATTAAACAGTGGGGAAATGCAAGAAATAAGCAAGAAATGACCGTACTTTTGGGCTTGTTCCTCCATCTGCTTAATTTCGGTTATTTTGAAAACGCCCACAGCCTGTTTGAAAACAAAGGTAGGCTGCTGGAAACCACTGAGCTGAATCCAGAACTGGAAAATTGTCATGTAAAAAATCCAGTCAGTGAAGCAGCAGAAACAACCATGGCTTGTTGATAGGAGGAGTAATTTGTGATTTAAAGAAAACTTACAAACCTTTGTGTCAAAAGCTAGGTACCATTGTGTCTATGTGCCATTGTGTCCACATGCATGCATGCATACAGGCAGACAAACCAGCTGACGGACACCCTTTCCCAGTGACTAACGTTATTGCTTACATAACCTTGACACTAACCTTTATTTCTTAACCTGGCCCCACATGTGGACACAAAAGGCAGGTGGATATCATGATACAAGACGTGACACAGAAAGAGACCTTTTTTGTTTCTTGCGTGTTGTATGGGGTGTGTGTTAGGGGTAAAGGAAGTTAGAAGGGCGGGATGGATAGCTGTATGAGGGAAGGGGCATAAGAGAAGTTATGGCTAAGTCGTCTGTGTGAGTGAGTGTCGGAGCAAGAATAGGGAATGGGCAAACATTTGTTTTTTGTAAGAGAGGAGGGGGGATGTTTAAGCAAAATGGATATTTATCTAAAAATAAAAAGGTGGGGTTAAGTGGGAAATGCAGTTACCAGAATGATTATTTGTGTGTTTATGTGTGTGTGTGTGTGTGTGTTGTGTCTGTGTGTGTATGTGTAATGTGCGTGCGTGCGTTTAAAGGCGGAGTTATGTGGGAAATGCAGTTACCAAGATGATTATATTTTGGGATGTTTAAAGCAAAATAGATATTTATTTAAATATAAAAAGGTGGGATTAAATGGGAAATGCAGTTACTAGGATGATTATTTGTGTGTGTATGTGTGTGTGTATGTGTGTATGTGTGCATGTGTGCGTGCGTGCGTGTGTGTGTCTGTGTCTGTGCTTGAGAGAGATAGTATACATACCGACATACACGCATGGAGGCATATAAGGACGGAAGAGTGTGTACACATACGTATTCCTTCATTCTTGATGTTAGCATTTTGTTTAGATCAGGTGAACAGTCGGTTGAAAAAAAAGATTTAGCAGCATACGAAAATGCATAAAACCTAACAGAAAGAGGAGTAGAAGCACAAGATTAGAAAAAGCGCAGTAAACACAAAGAAAAAACCGGATGGAAAAAGAAGAAAACGCAAAGAAGACAGAAGAAGGTTTATAAACAAGAAAGATATGATAGAAACAAAGAACAACCAGCAACAGTAACAACAAAAACAGAAAGAGCAAAATGAAGAAATGGTGAACAAAACCAAAAAACGGCAACAAACAACAACAAAGAAATTAGAAACTGAAAAAGAAAAATGGAAAGAACAGAATAAAAGGAAAAAAAACAGCAGGGGCAAGAAAGAAAAAAAGAGAGAAAGAAAGAAAGAAGAAAGAAAATAAAAGGGTACAGAGGAAACGGACGAACAAAGCGAAAAGTCCATGTTCGATGTACATTTGTGCATGAAACTTTTCCCCCATCTACTAGATAGACCGTGAGGGGTGGTCTTGGTGCTAGTCTTTCGGGTGAGACAATATTAGACAGAGGTCCCGTATGCAACAGGCATCTCGTATACACACTTTCTCAGTGTCTCTGTCTGTCTGTCTCTCTCTCACACATATTTATACACGTTTACATACACCTACACATTTACACGCACAGACACACACATTTACACACACAAACACACACAAACACATTCTCTCATCAACAAAACACACTCAAACACACATAACTATCACAATATACACCCGCATACACACACACGCACACACACATACACACACACATACACACTCGCACGCACAACGCACGCACGCACACACACAAACGCACCAATCATACACACGCACACACACACCGCACATACATCACACACGCAACCACACACACACCACACCAACGCACGCACGCACGCACACGCACGCAACGCACGCACCACCCACCACAAACCCCCGCGTCTACACCACACTACCTTGCTTGTCATTTACATTGTCACACTCTCCTTCTTGTCCATTCCCTGTCACTCTCTCTCTTCTCTTCTCTGTCTCTCTCTCTCTCTCTCTCTCTCTCTCTCTCTCTCTCTCCCTGTGTCTTTCTCACTCTCTCTGTCTCTGTCAATCTGTCTGTCTGTCTCTCTGTGTCCTTCTCTGTCTCTCTCACACTCTCTGTCTCTCTGTCAATCTCTGTCTCTGTCAATCTGTCTGTCTGTTTGTCTGTCTCTCTCTCTGTGGGATGTAAACAAGTATGTGAATGCTTCTCTGTAACCCTTGGAAATAAAGATAATGAGTATCATATCATTGATATAAGTTAATCTCTCTCTCTCTTTCTCTCTCTCTCTCCATCCTATCTCCCTCCCCCTCTCTCGCTCTTCTCCCTCTCTCTCTTTCCCTCTGTCTCCCTCTATCCCTCTCTTCCTTATCCTCGATATAAAAGAATAAATAAAAAATAAATAAATCCTCTCTCTCCTCTCTCTCTCTCTCTCTCTCTCTCCCTTTTCTTCTCTCTCTCTCTCTCTCTCTCTCCTCTCTCTCTCTCACCTCTCTGTCTTTCTCTCTCGTCTTTCTCTCTCTCTCTCCCCCTCTCTCTCTCTATCTCTCTGTCTCTCACTTTATAGAAATGGATCCTTATATTGATGAATACTACATTCAAAACATTTTCGATTATGACGAACGTGAATTGATTTGTGATGAATATTCAAGAAATGGGTGGTGTAATTTCTTTATTGTTGCTGATATATCATTTCACATTTATATACATTGATAGTAATGTGTTTATAACACTCATGTCATATGTCCACTCCATACGCCCGTCATTCCTTTGTATTGTGGCCTAAGGTCGATGTACCGAAAAATTCTGAAGTCTGAAGTCTGAAGTCTCTATCCTCTCTCTCTCCCTCCCCTTCCCTCCCTCCCACCTCTCTCTTTTGAACTGACAGACAGGTGGTCTGCCAGGAACATAGCAAGCAGCTGGAACTGACAAGCCTCTGCAGGTAAAGAAATCAAGCAAGAGATGTCAGTCAGCTTACCTTCTGCAATCTTCTCTTTGTACTGATTGTGTGTGTGTGCGCCTGTGTGCGCGCGCGTGCGTGCGTGTTGTGTGTGTGTTGTGTGTGTGTATGTGTGTGTGCGTGCGTGTTGTGTTTGTGTGTGTGTGTGTGTGTGTGCGTGTGTCTGTGCGTGTTGTGTGTGTATGTGTGTTTGTGTGTGTGTAAGTGTGTGTTGTTTATTTTTTGTTTAATTTATTCTGTTATTTCCGAGGTTAATGGAATAATCACTCATGCTTTTTTCCATCCAGTCCTCGTGTGTACGCAGTTTTGTCAATTTTGTCATCAGTTCCCACCGGCACACAATGGCGTACTCTTCCAAAAAGCGGATCGGGTTTTAACGTGTGCGCAAGATGTTCTGCGTCCGATCGCACACGGGGCCTCGGTTTATAGTCTCTTCCGAATGACTTTTGAGGAGAGTGGAGTCTGCAATAATGTTAACTCCAGGGGGAAAAAATCTCCTTGATCGGGATTCGAACCCGAGTCGTCAGATTGCGAGCGCAATGTTCTAACCATTAGGCTATCTCGTCCCGTGTGGTGTGTGTGTGTGTGTGTGTTGTGTGCGCGCGAGCGCAATGTTCTAACCCTAGGCTATCTCGTTCCTGTGTGTGTGTGTCGTGCTGCGTGTGCGTGCGTGCGTGTGCGTGTGTGTGGTATGTGTCTGTGTGTGTGTTCCCTCCTCCCCCTCTTTCCTCTCTCATGCTTGCCAGCAATTTCGCAGTTTCTGTCAATCATGTACTAGAACCTAGCAGTTCACTACAAGAGGCTTAGAAGAAGATGTGTCTGTCTTGTTCCTTTGTCTTCCTGTCACCACCTCCTTAGTTTCTGCCTTTTCGGTCCATTCTCCTGCCTTTCACTGGCCAGAAAGACTTAGAAGACAACAGTTCTCCCCTCCCACGTCGAAGTCGGATGTGCTGGGCCTGACTTGTCTGGTCAGCCGCCGAACAGCAGCGCAAAGGATTTTAACTCATAATTATAAGAGACAACCATAGTTGCTGTCTGAGCGTTCGACGATGGTGACGAAGAAGATGATGATGACAAAAATGCGAAGAAGAAGAAAGCAAAGAAGAAGAATACGAATACAATGGGGCGCAATTAGATTGCCTCCCATGCGATCGTAGTCCTTTGCACGTCGTGTTTCTAAATCGGGCCACACCTGCGAATTGTGGAATTGTGCGACACTCTGTTTCGTTTGGGCAGCGGTTGAGATCGCTACGGCAGTAATCTAACTGGTGAGTGGTAATCGTTATGTATGAACAACTGTTTTCTGATG
>CM054145.1:5755910-5808410 GCA_028751875.1 Rapana venosa
GAAAAATAAACAAAGAAAGAAATATAAAAAACAGAAAAAAAAGAAGAAGACAAGGAAAACAAAGAAAGAATACAAAAGAAACAGAAAAAAAAACAGAAAGAAAGAAGAAAAATAAAATAAACTAAAAGATGAACAACGAAAGGACTAGAAAATAACAGAACATCCAAACTGGCCAACACTGCCCTACAGAGAACAAACAGTACAAGAAAGGTAGACAGAAGAGGCAGACAGAGAAAACGACGGGAAGACAACACTAGAGAGTGAACTGACTGGCCTTGACTGGATCAACGACTTGATACAGAAAGCTGAAAACTGCGAGGTGTGTAGGAGTAAGCTGGTTGCAAAATCTTCAGTGGTGCCCCCAACGGTGTACTAGACTGCGAGATAGGTGAGGCCAGGAGGAGAAGGAGGAGGAAGAGGGCGAGGAGGAAGAGGAGGAAGAGGAGGAGAAGGAGGAGTAAGAGGGTGAGAAAGGAGGAGAAAGGAAGAGGAGGAGGAAAGGAGGAGGAGGAGGAAAAGGAAAAGGAGGAGAAGGGTGAGGAGGAGAAGGAGGAGGAAAAGGAGGAGGAAGAGGGGGAGGAGGAAAAGGAGGAGGAGGAAAGGAGAGGAGGAGGAGGAAGAGGAGGAGGAGGAAGAGGAGGAGGAGGAGGAGTAGAGGTGCAGCCTGGACATGGAGAGGCAAGGTGCCAGAGGAAGAGCAGCAACGTGAAAACATGGTTATCCTGAAGAGGCAGAAGGGGGGGCTGCAACCAATGGGGGATGCAGGTCTGCAAGCAAAGAGGACACAGAGGAGAGAGAGAGATAGTGGGATGAGTGGGTGTGTGTGGGTGGTGGTGGTGTGTGTGTGTGTGTGTGAGTGTGGAGGAGGGAGGGAAGGAGAGGGGGAAGGGGAGGGGAAGGAGGGGAGGGGGGGGGCGTAGGGGAGAGATAGTTAGAATGAAAGTGGTTGGTTATAAACTAAGTACTTTGAGGTGCTCTAGTAGTGCTTTGTACAGCCTTAGCAAGATCGAGATGTTTCTAGACAAGTTTATAAAAAGAAATATAAACAAACCTAAGAACAAACCAGTTAAAGCTCTCTGTGTATCTTGTCTTCTCTTTCTGTATTTTCTTGTCTGTCTGCCTGCTGTGCGTGCGCGCGTGCGTGCGTGTGTGTGTGTGTGTGTGTGTGTGTGTGTGTGTGTCTGTGTGCGTGTGCGTACTCGCATCTTTCTTTTTCTTGTCATTTTTTGAGTAGTATTTTTTCCAAGGTGCAAGATGCTTACTGTAACACTACTGCATCTATCTAGCTAGTGCTATGTATGTATGCCGACAAAGTCTAAGGTAGGATTCCTCTTCACACTCTTGACTTCAAAGTGATGGGAGAAAATTTAAATCGTTGAAACACGCAATGAACTCCTTTGAAATTCGCCCAAGACGTAATGATAGCCTTTCATGTGTATTTTAACACGAATCTTATCTTTTTATTTCATTTTTACATTTTTGGATCACGATCTTTTAAAGTTTTAGTGTGTAGGTCATTCAGTATAGATCTCTCGTTTGTGCCGTATTTTTACAGCACTGAAGAGGTTTTTCATGATCGGTAGGAACTTTTAATGACAAATTGACCGACACTTTTAAGGTTTAAACGTTTTTTTCATCCACTTAATAAGGTTTGAACTACATAGGTTTTTGATCTTTATGGTAAACATTTCTTTTTTTGTAATTATGTTTCTATCGATGTTTTCATCATAGTGAAAGACAGGCAAAAAGAAACGTTGATCTTAAGGAGAGATTGTAAGAGAATATTAGGTATGAAAGAAACAAAATCCCTCTGATGTCATAACTTGAATTGCTCACTTGTACATTGATTTTTCTGGCGAGGCATACTTTTTCATGATTGTACAAAGAGTTTGTTCTTGTTCTTTTTTTCTTCTGTAAAAAAAGAAAGCTACCCTGCACATAATTAGGGCGAGATAGCTTAGTGGGGTGCTGTCAGTGTAAATAGCGTCCCCACATTCTGGAAATTCTCTGCTAGAAATTTCCTCTTTTCTGTCACTCTCTTTGTTTCTGCCTTGTTCCTTTTCTTCCTGTCACCTCCTCCTTATTTATGTTCTGCTTTCTTGGTCCGTTCTCCTGCCTTCTTTTCCAGAAAAGAAAATAATTATCTCTCATGCCAAAGTCGGATGCGCTGGGCCTGCCGTGTCAGGCGCTTAACGGCAGCGTGACGCATTTTCGCTCATATAACAGACAACAATAGTTGCTGTCTGAGAGTTCGTCGACGACGAAGAAGAAGAAGCTCAGTGGTCAGAGCACTTGCTCTGGGAGGCACTTGCTCTCACTTCCAGGGGGGGGGGGGGGGGGGGGGGGGGGGGGGGGGAAGAAATAAAAATACTAAAACAAATAGGAAAATAAGGAAAGTAGAAAGAGAAAAAAAGAGAAAATAAAAATAAAGGAAGAAAGTGAAAAAGCAAAACAAAACAAAAATAGCTTTAAGACCCAAAAAAGAAAAGAAACATACGAAATGATCTCGAAAGTGAAAGAAAGAAAGAAAAAACAAACAAAAAACAACAACAGAAAACAGAAAAAATGAACAAAAAGGAAAGCAAAGTTAAACACTAGCAAGACAGTTCTGGCGTCCCAAAGGAATCAATACAAGTAGTTTCATCATCAGCATGCACTTAAGTACTTACTCAGGTAACTCGGTCATGTGCGTTCTGTTTGTCTCCAGTCTATTGTCCTCTTAAAAGAGATCACGGGAGCCACCCACTTCTATTTGATGTCAGCTTCTGCTGCTGCTGCTGCTGCTGTTGCTGCTGTTGCTGTTGCTTCTGCTGCTGCTGCTGCTTGCTTCTGCTGTTGCTTCTGCTGCTGCTGCTGCTGCTTTATTGCTGTATTGTGCTGTGTAGTAACTCCAGCACAACCAGAAGGTTTAATTGTGTCTCTCTCATTCTTCCGCCTGCGTGTATTGATCACTGTATTAACTTCTGAAAATGATTATTCATATAACAAAGTAAACCAAGTGATGACGGTTTAAACGTTTCAACCTCTTAACAAGTAACCGCTGAGTGTTCTGAGTTCGTTCTGGATATTTTGGTCGATTCACTCGCCTTCTTACCAGTTTGACGAGCAAATCAACTGACAACAAGTCCATTCGGACGAGTATTTATATTCGAGTCCCCATGTGCGGGAACATCTGCACATCGCACTGAAAAATCCGACACTTTTGGATAAGTAGCTCTTGCATCAGGCAGGTTAGAAAATCGAACGTGATAAAATGGTAGGTGATTTTAACCGCATGCATACAGGCAGGTGTCGTGTTTAGACACCATCCCCGAAGTCGAATACGGCTAACTTAATGGTGGGTTAATAAAAAGGTCTCACAGTTGGTGAACCTCTGAGGTGTAGGTAAGGACGGAGAAGAAGAAACAGAAATGTAATGACATTCACGGTTAGACCTGTCCGCAGCAACAACGCGAAAACTCACATGATTATGAAGGCTACCTACTTTTTTGCAACATAACTTTTGATATTTTGTGTGTGTACGTAGCAGGGTGCATTTGTGTGTATTTTCTTTAATTTAACGTCTGTTCACTCAAGGTGATATTAGACAAAAGATAGTGTTACAATATATAGAGAACGCGTGTGTGTGCATGCGCGCGCGCGCGCGCGGTGTGGTGTGTGTGGGGGGGGGGGGGCAAGAGAGAGAGAGAGAGAGAGAGAGAGAGAGGTATGATTATTTTCCATATAACGCGATTGTATGCTTAGATCTAGTGTGACAGGGCGGTAATTAGATTATCTCCCATGTGGTTAGAGTCCTGTCGCAGCGTCGTGTTTCTAAATCGGGACACACCTGTGAATTGCGCGACACTCTGTATTGTTAGGTGGCGATAGTTTGTCTGTGGTGGGGTCGGAGACACCTCTATATCACTACCACATTTTTGAGGAACGTGAATAGAGGTCCCTAAGAACCTCTGCTCTCCACCATAAAGATGAGAAATTTGATGGGGTTTGGTTACATCACAAGACACAACACCTTAGCAAAAACCATCTTGCAAGGAACAGTCGAAGGTAAAAGAAGAAGAGGCCGCCAAAAGAAATCATGGGTTGACAACATCAAAGACTGGACCGCCCAACACTTTCTACTAGCCACACAGGATCGTGAAGCATGGAAAAAATCTCTGTTGCGTCTTCTCTCATGTTCCCCCCCTATGGGACAGAGTGAATGAATAGATTAATTTCTAACTACTGCCTTTCCCAAGGCTTTTCTGTTGCTTTGAATTGATGTTCCGCTATTTCCCGTACCCTATCGAGTATTTCGACAGCATCACACACAGCACAGAGTTGAAATTACAAAGAATATCTGTGCTGTTTAGTTGCATTATGAATTAGTAGATACTGAGAGGGTATATTCAAAAGATCCTCTCAATATAAATATAATGTCTTTTATTTAGCTATTCTCAACTAGCGGCTGACCACCAATATATGCCAATACAACTTACTGTTAGTGGTCTGGAAGGGCTATAGGAACATCGCAGACCTCATTTACAGACTGAGAAACATGGTGAACAGTGGTGGGGTACTATGTGGAACTCCTACCATCGACAGCGACGATGGTGATAGATAACTCTTCACCAGTAAGCAAAAGACTTTGACAGTTTTGTTTCATCCATATATTATCGTTGGCCGTACATGAAATAAAATGAAGCTATTTGTTATGTGTGCTGTTTTGCATTGTAAGTATTGATTGTAAGCGTTTGACGGGAACTAAATATGCATGCAAATTGGTGTCATGTATAGACATCGTCCCCGAAGTCGAAATTCTGCTACCTCAATGGTGGGTAAAACCGGTTGCGTACCCCAAATCTCACCATTGGTAAACCTCGAAGCTCTAAGCTAGAACGAAGAATACACACAAGAGAGACAGACAAGACAGAGATAGAAGGAAACAGAGACCAAAAAGACAGAGAGAGACAGATAGACAGGTCATTAAAGAAGAGATCCCTTAAGTTCGTGTGTCCTCAATATGCAGCCATGTCTTTCTTCCTCGGCGTAGCACCAGTGTATATAGTAGCAGAGTGAGGGATGCAATTCAATAATCGACAACAGTTGATGCTTTCTCCTTTTTTTTTTCTTCTAAAGGTTAACAATTCGTTTTTGTCCTAGTTTGGCCAATTTCGCTGCTGTACCTTGTGTTGTTGTGGTGGTGGTGTGTGTTGTGCGTGTGTGTGTTTGCTTGCTTGCGTCTGTCTGTCTGTCTGCCTATCTATCTACATACACACACACACACACACACACTCTCTCTCTCTAATATATATATATATATATATATATATATATATATATATGTAATAAAAATGTGTGTTGTAATAGTTAACAGTTGTCCTTCGGTCCAACAAAAATTTGGCCAGTTTGGTGTAAGTTTGTGTGCGTATGTGTGTGTGTTGTGTGTGTGTGTGTGGGAGGGGGGGGGGGGGGGGAGGGGGGTAGGAGAAGGAAAATCCTGTTCCACGTGATAAAAAAGGATTAACGCGATCAGGAAGAACAACGAATTAAACAAGAAGGCGGAGAAGGACGGGGTGGGGTGGGGGGGGGGGGGGGGGGGGGGGGAGGGGGTAGGTATGGAAGAAGGAAAATGAGAAAGACGAGAAACAGAAGACGAATATGACTATCGGGAAGGAGGAGGAGGAGAAGAAGAAGAGGTAGGGTAGTAGCAGTAGTATGTAGTATGGTAGTAGTAGTAGTAGTAGTAGCAGTAAGTAGTAGTAGTAGTGGAAGAAGGAGAAGAATGCAGAAAAGAATGCAAAGAGGAAGAATGCAAAGAAGCGAAGAATGCAAAGAAGAATGCAAAGAAGAAGAATAAACAGCAAATTCAAAGAAGAAGAATAAGCAGCAAAGAAGAAGAATGCAAAGACGAAGGAAAAGCAGAAGAAGAGCAGATGAAGCACAAGAAGAGAAGAAGAAGAAGAAGAAGAGAAACGAAGAAGAAGAAAGTGGAAGTAGCAGAAGAAAAATTCGAAAAAAGAAGAAGCAGCAGAGAAGAAGATAAAAGAAAGAAAGAAAGAAGAAAGAAGAAGAAGCAGAAGAAAAAGAATTCAAAGAAGAAGAATTCAATGTAGCAGAAGAAGAAGAAGCAGAAGAGCAAACATCAAGTGATTATCGCATTCCCAGGTAGGGGGGCACATGATCGATATTGAGCGAATCTAGCCAGAGACTTAAGCTGTGACGAAAAAGGAAAAACCAAGAAATGGACCATGAGAGCAAAAACATGGAAGAAAATAAGAAGAAGAGGAGGAGAAGAAGAAGGAGGAGAGAAGAAGGAGGAGAAGGAGAAGAAGAAGGATGAGAAGAAGAAGAATGCAACGAATGCAGAGAATAAGGAGGAGGAGAAGAAGAAGATTGCAAAGAACGCAAAGAAGAAGGAGGAGGAGGAGAAGAAGAAGAAGCAAAAGAAGAAGAAGAGAAGAAGGAGGGGGAGGATTCCAAGAAGCAGAAGAAGGAGGAGGAGGAGGAAGAGAAGAAGAAGAAAAAGAATTCAAAGAAGAAGGAGAAGCAGAAGGGGAAAAAAGAAGAAGAAACGAAAAAGGAATGTAAAAAAAAGACAATTCAAACGCCATAGCTTCTGTAGACTGTTGAAAATGACCAGTCAAGCGTCTACAGTATCGAAAGAAATGAGGCAGAAGAAGAAGAAAAATACAGAACAAAAACTATTTCATTGACAATTTCTTTAATACTTCTTCGGATCGTAGTTAAGTGTTGTGTCATGTACTGAAGATAACTACGAGGAGGAGGAGGAGGAAGAGGAGGAGAAGAAGAAGAATTCTAAAAGAAGAAGAAGAAAAGGAGAAAAGGAGAAGAAGAAAGGAGGAGAGGAAAGAGAAGGAAGGAGAGAAGAAGAAGAAAAAAAAAGAAGAAGAATTAAAAAAGAAGATTCAACGAAGAATGAAAATGAAGTAAGAAGGAAGATGGGGGAAAGAAGAGGAAGAAAAAAGAAACAAAAAAAGGAATTTTAAAAAACTCCGGTATAGTTCTGTAGCTATTGAAAATGACAGTAAGGTCGAAGTAATGGGTGAAACTGAGGAGAAGATAAAGAAAAAGAACAAAAACTATTATCGACAATTTGTGTAATACTTCTTCGAAGTTACGTGCTGTGTATTGTACTGAAGATCACTAGGAGGAGGAGGAGGAAGAAGAAGAATGCGAAAAAGAAGAAAGCAGAAGAAGGAAGAGGAGGAGAAGGAAAAGAAGAAAGAGGAGAAGAACAATGCGAAGAGAATGAGGACAGCAATAACAACAATAACAGACACAATGACAAACACAACAACAACTACGACAACAACAGTATTTAAGACATCAACAACGTCGATATTATGATGATGACGACAACGATGATGATGAAGATGATAATAAGAAAGAAAACGGGAAAACAGAAGCAGCAGCAACAGAAGAAGAGCAGCAGCAACAACAACAACAAAAATGCAAAGAGAAGAAGAAGAAGAAAATAATAATGGTGTTGAAGATAATGATGAGGAGGAGGAGGACGACGACGACGATGATGATGACGCTAACGCCAATATCAACACCAACGACGACGATGATGATGACAATGATGATGATGACGATGACGTTGACGATGATGATGACTTTACCGAGATTCTTTGTAGCACGCACAATTGTTGACCCTGTGATCGTTCTGGGATAGGTGGCTCAACGAGTCGGCTGCCATCTCTTTTGTTCTCTCTTCTAGAAAGTAAAGGTAAGGGTAAAGGTGTCCCATAACCTATGTGGTCATAGGGGAGCGAGGTGTCAGAGACCTCAGCTTCTCAAGGGTCCAGCATATTGAGGGCGGCTCCCATCTCCTCTCCCTCGCTGATATACCTTCCCTGACCCTAAAGAGGGCAGGTACCCATTGACAGCCGGGTGAACTGGGGGACTATACTGAAGCCAAGGCGCGCAAACGGTCACCCATCCAAGTAGTAACCACGCTCGATGCTGCTTAACCTTGGCTGGGGGAAAGCGAGTGCTCTGACCACTGAGCTGTCCCGTCTCTCTTCTGGTCTATGCAGTTCTCTTTATTCGCCTGTATTATAAAAGACGGTGTTTAAAGCATCTTGCTTCGGTGGCTTTTCTCATGTTAGTCTATGCGTGCGCGTGAGTAAAGTGTACGAGTGTGTGTGTGAGTGTGTGAATTAGTACGTGTGTGTGTGTTTGCGCGCGCGCGTGTGTGTTCTTTTTAATTAATAAAAAAAATCAGCTGAACTAGGATTGCAGGTAAAAATATATATACCACCTCGCCTGTTTGTTATGTTTTACAAAAATTCTTTATTTTTCTTTTGTGCCAACTGAAAGTATTGATACCTCACTTTCCCCGTAGTACAGAGATAGACGCTTAGTGTCTGCACTTCTCTCACAAGAACTTTTAATCACAAGTGAGTCCAGAGAGCCTAGCCTCTTTCGTAATTTTCTTTTAATCAATCTTTTTATTTTTATTTTTGTGCCACCAACTGAAAGTATCGATACCTGACTTTTCCGTGGCACACATAGTGAGTGTGTGTTTGTGTGTGGTGTGTGTTGTGTGTGTGTGTGTGTGTGTGTGTGTGTGTGTGTGTGTGTGAGTAACAGACAGAAAGACAGATAGAGAGAGAGCGAGGGGGTAGAGAGAGAGGGGGATGGAGGGAGAAAGAGAGAGAGACAGAGAGAGCGAGGGGGTGGAGAGAGAGAGAGGGAGGAGAGAAGAGAGAGAGAGAGAGAGAGAGAGAGAGAGAGAGAGAGAGAGAGAGGAGAGAGGAGAGAGAGAGGAGAGGGGGTGGAAAGAGAGAGAGAGAACCAAACCAAATCAGATCAAATTCTTTTATTTTGAGGATATGATAAGCACCAATGTGCTTTTTTAATTTTAAAACCACCAGTCCCAGAGAGAGAGAGAGAGACAGAGACAGAGACAGAGACAGAGAGACAGAGAGAGAGACAGACAGACAGACAGAGACAGACATGACAAACAGACAGAGACAGTGACACAGACAGACAGAGAGACTTGACTCGCAGTGTGGGTGGAACCAACAGAAAGAAGACTGATCAGGTTTCCTTTCAGACATGTGCAGTAAGGATGTGAGGGATGGAGAAGTTGCATCGTAAATCAAGCAATGCTCTTGACAGCCCTGCTAAGCCTGTTGACAGACGGACTTTTTCCTTCCTTAGCCGAGCACAAGCCTTCCTCTCCTAGCTGTAGCCCCATATTTGATGCTGCTGCTGCTGTTGTTGCTGTTGTTGGTGTTTGTGGTGGTGGTGTTGTTGTTGGTGGTGTTGATGTTGGTGGTGTTGATGTTGGTGGTGGTGGTGATGGTGATGTTGGTGTTGTTGGTGGTGTGTGTTGGTGTTGGTGTTGTTGTGATGGTGGTGGTGTTGATATTGTTGCTTGCTGGTGTTGTTGTTTCTGTCGCTGGTGTTGCTGTTGATGTTGTTGGTGGTGTTGATGTTGTTGGTGGTGCTGTTGTTGGTGATGGTGTTGTTGTTGTTGTTGTTGCTGCTAATGATGATTCTTTTAATAAAGCTGATGGGTTGGATGGAAATGTTATTAAGTACTTTCTGCTACTGTTGCAGTGTGTGTGTGTGTGTTTCACAGTATGTGTGCGTGCGTGCGTGCGTGCGTGCGTGCGTGTGTGTGTGCGTGCGTGCGTGTGTGCGTGCGTGCGTGAGTGAGTGAAACTCATATTAATGGCTTGGTTGGTTTTTTTAAAAACTCGTATGAGTGTATTCCAGGTTGAACTTTAATGGAGTGATTTTGTTTTTTCTTATTTTGTTTTTGGGCTAAGAGAGAAAATGACGACACCTTAAATTGTATTTTATCCCGGAGGTCGGAATGCGGCTACCTTAATGGTGCGCGAAAAAAACGATACCGTTCGTAAAATCTCACCATGGGTGATCCTCGATCGCACACGCAAAAATAATCTCACTGCTGGTGAACCTGGAAAGAAACAAAGAGATAGAAAAGAGGAAAATTCCTAGCACAGAATGTCCAGAAGGTGGGGGATGCTATTTTTACTGACAGCCCTCCACCCCCTCCCCTCCCCTCCCGGCATCCCCCCTCCCCTCCCCCCAGGGGAGAGAACCTAGCAGCTGAGTCCCATTCTTTTCTCTCAAATGCCTTGTTTTTCCTCCGAGTGTACTTTTCTTTTAATTCCCCCCCTCCCTCCCCTCCCCCCACCAAAGAAAACAGGAGAGAGAGAGAGAGAGAGGGGGGACGGGTTAGAGAGAGAGGGGGGGGGGGGGTTCAGGGAGGCAGAGAGGGGAGGGAGAGAGAAGGAAAGAGAGAGAGAGAGAGAGAAACAGATAGAGAGAGATTTATTCTATCTATTCTTTTATATCGAGGATAATGGAATAAGCACGCTTGTGCTTTTTTTTACATCCAGTCCCCGTGTATATGCAGTTTTGTCAATTTTGACATTTGTTCCAACTGGCACACAATGGCCTACTCTTCCAAAAAGCGAAATAGGATTTAATGTGTGCGCAAGATGTTCTGCATGCGTTTGCACACGGAGCCTCGGTTTATAGTCTCATCCGAAGGACTTTTGGGAGAGTGGAGTCTGCACTGATGCTAACTCCAGAGAAAAAAATCCTCTTGAACGAGATTCGAACCCGGGTCAGCAGATCGCGAATACATCACTCTGACCACCAGGCTATCTTGTCCCCTAAAGAGAGAGAGAGAGAGAGAGAGGGGAGAGAGAGAGGAGAAGAGAGAGAGAGAGAGAGAGAGAGATCCAGAGAGAGTGAGAGGGAGGGGGGAGGGAGAGAGAAAAAGAGAGAGACAGAGAGAGGGAGGGATATATATATATATATATATATATATATATATATATAAGAGAGAGAGAGAGAGAGAGAGAGAGAGAGAGAGAGAGAGGGGAGAGAGAGAGAGAGACAGACAGACAGACAGACGGAGAGACAGACAGACAGACAGAGAGAGGAGGGAGGGCGGGAGAAAGAGAGAGAGAGAGAGAGAGAGAGAGAGGAGAGAGAGAGAGAGAGAGAGAGAGAGAGAGACAAACATACAGACAGACAGACAGACAGACAGACAGAGAGAGAAGTGTATCCTCTCATTAGAAAAGCAAAGCACACTACAGGGTGACAGTCAGCCGTAAGAGCTCACCCCCGCTTCCCCTTCTAGTTTTTAGGTGTGGATTTTGTACACATCATTTGCTGTTGTTGCCTAATAATTGGCCTGGTATGCTAAGATGTGATCCAATTATTCCAGGAAAAGTGAATAAGAAAAACCCTAAAATACATTCATAATATAGTCTTAGATATAAAAAGAAACGATATCTCACACACACACGCACACACACATACACACACACACACACACACAACACACACACACACACACACATATATATATATATATATATATATATATATATATATATATATATATATATATATATACATACATACATACACATACATACACATGTGCATGTTCACACACTATACACACGCACACACACAGGTTCACACGCATACACAGGATCACACGCACACACACAAGATTCAAAATTTATTTCTTTCATCCCCTTTGGGGTATGGAGGATTACAAACAAATTCAACGGGAGAATAAACATACACACGCGCGAGCACACCTACACACCACACACACACACACATGCGCGCGCGCACGCACACACACACGTACACGCACGCACACACGTACACACACGTATACACACGTACACACACACACACACACACACAACACACACACAACATAACACACACACATTTTTGTATTACTTACACATTATTTACACATTATTGTAAATTTCGCACAAGCTGTCACAATTTAATGATAGAGAAAGGGAGGCACAAAATATATCCAGAGAGGACAGAAAATGTAGATACTGTAACAAAATAGAAGATGAATTTCATTTACTCGATGAATGTATTTTATTTGATGAACTCAAATAATTTGTTATTAAAAATCAAAACCAAAGACAAAGAACGCAAAAACTGTGTACATAAATTAAGTGACATAATCACAGTTGATATATATCAGATATCATCAGATATGTGTGTGACTGTTTTGCAAAAAGAGTAAAAGAGAAGTAGAATGCAATACTTTTTAAAATTTTTAGTGTACATCAATTTTAGCCAATCAGGTATTTATAATTGATGTTTTTGTTGTGTCAAATAAGTCTACATGACTTAAATGGCAATAACATATTCTGAATCTGAATCTGAATCTTAACACACACACATCACTCACACACACACACTTACACACACACACACACACACTTACACACTTACACACACACACACACACACACACACACACACACACACACACACACACACACACACACACACACACACACACACACACACACACACACACGTAAACACCACACCCACACACATACGCACACACACACACCACACTCACACACACACACTTACACCCACCCACCCACACACACACACACACACATGAACACACACACACATACACGTCTAATATCACTTTAAGTGAACAGACGTAAAATTGAAGACACACACACACACACACACACACACACACACACACACACACACACACACACAACACACACACGTACACACACACACACACACGTACACACACACACACACACACACACACACACACACACACACACACAGGCACAACACCCACACACACACCCACACACACCCACCTACACACACGTACACACACAGGCACAACACCCACACACACACCCCCACCTACACACACGTACACACACACACACACACACAACACACACACACACACACACACACACACACACACACACACACACACACACACACACACACACATGCCAGTGTAGTGGAAAGGAAAGGGGACAGGTTGGACATTATCACCACGCCTTCTTGGCCTCTTGCGTGTTGGCACAATTGGAAAACAAAGAAGGAAATGAGGCTTAGCAGGGCGCTAAGCCATTTCTTTGCTCTGTCTGTCTGTCTGTCTCTGTCTGTCTGTCTGTCTTGTCTGTGTGTCTGTCTGTTTCTGTAGATAGATAGGTATATAGACAGATGGTAGATAGATAGACATAGATAGATAGACAAATAAACAGACAGACAGATGGATAGACAGATAGACATAGATATATAGATAGATAGATAGATAGATAGAAAGACAGACAGATACATAGATACATAGATAGACAGACAGATGGATAGAGAGATAGGTAGACAGATAGACAGAGAGATAGATAGATAGATATTATATTTCGCATGCATGCATGTGCGCGCGCGCGCACGCACACACACACACACACACACACACACACACACACACACACACACACACACACACACACCGCATCCGTCTAAAATCACTAAATGTGAATAGACATTAAACTGAAGATATCACACACACGCACTCTCTCTCTCTCTCTCTCTCTCTCTCTCTCTCTCTCTCTCTCTCTCTCTCTCTCTCTCTCTCTCTCTCTCTCTCTCTCTCTCTCTCTGTCTGCATGTCTGTCTGTCTGTCTGTGTGTCTTTCTTTCTTTCTCTGTATCTTTCTTTCTTTGTCTTTCTTTCTATTTTTTTTTCTTTCCTTCCTTCGTTGCATGTCTGTCATTGTGTAAAGTTCAGTCCATTTTCCATTTCACGAATCGGTTTTGTTTTCCCCTGTTATCCCCTTCATTCATTCATTCATTCATTCATTCATTCATTCATTCATTCTTTCTTTCTCTCTCTCTCTCTCTCTCTCTCTCTCTCTCTCTCTCTCTCTCTCTCTCTCTCTCTCTCTCTCTCTCTCTCTCTCTGTCTCTCTCTGTCTGTCTTTCTTTGTCTTTCTTTCGTCCTTTTTTGTTTGTTTGTTTCTTCCTGTTCTTTTCTTCTTTCCTTCCTTCATTTGCATGTCTGTCATTGTGTATATGTCAGTCCTTTTTCCATTTCACGTACCTTGGGTTTTTTTTGGTTTTGTTTCCCTCTTTCTTTCTTTCTCTCTATCTTTCTTTCTTTTCTTTTCTTCTTTCCTTCCTTCCGTTGCATGTCTGTCATTGTGTATATGTCAATCCTTTTTCCATTTCTCGAACCTGTTTAATTTTCCCCCCTTTTTCTCCATTCTTTCTTTCGTTTCGGTCAGGACTTTGTTTCGCCTGTTGTGAGATGTTTTCCTTGGGATATTTTCTTGCTTTTGTTAATTTTCTTTCTCCTTTCATTCGTTCAGTTTTTGTTCCTTCGTTTGATCAGTTTCTTTCCGTTTGTTCAGTTTTGTGAGCGGTTTCTGTGCTTTTAGTTATTTGATCTTTTTTATACTTTGTCCTTTATACTTTTTGCTGAGCGCATCATCTGTTACTTAAAATTTCATTGCTTATTTTTGGGTTGTTTTTTTCAGTCGCTTTCTTGGTAATAGGTTACTTTATCTTTTCTTTCTTTCCATCATTCTTACTTATCTTTTTGTCTTTTCTTTCTCTTTTTTTCATCTTTCTTTCTTTCCATCATTTTTATTTATCTTTTTATCTTCTTTTTTCTGTGACTTTTCTTCTTTTTTTTAGCATCTTTCTTTCTTTCCATCATTTCTTACTTATCTTTTTGTCTTTTTCTTTCTCTTTTTTTCATCTTTCTTTCTTTCCATAATTTTTCATTCATCTTTTTGTCATTTTTTCAGTGTCTTTTTAAAAAAAAATCTTTCTTTCTTTCTATCATTTTTTATTTATCGTTTTGTCTTCTTTTTTTCTGTCTTTTGTTCTTTATTTATTTCATCTTTCTTCTTTCCATCATGTTTTATTCATCCTTTTGTCAACCTTTCTTTCTGTCTCTGTGTTTCCTTTCCTTCATTCCATCATTTCCTACTTTCACTTTTGTCTTCTTTTCTTCTGTCATTTTTTCTTTCTTTCATTCCATCATTTCCTACTTTCACTGTTGTCTTCTTTTCTTCTGTCATTTTTTCTTTCTTTCATTCCATCATTTCCTACTTTCACTTTTGTCTTCTTTTTCTTCTGTCATTTTTTGTTTTTTTCTTTCCATCATTTTTTACTTTCACCTTTGTCTTCTTTTCTTCTGTCATTTTTTGTTTTTTTCATTCCATTATTTCCTACTTTCACTTTTGTCTTCTTTTCTTCTGTCATTTTTTCTTTCTTTCATTCCATCATTTCCTACTTTCACTTTTGTCTTCTTTTCTTCTGTCATTTTTTGTTTTTTTCTTTCCATCATTTCCTACGTTCACTTTTGTCTTCTTTTCTTCTGTCATTTTTTCTTTCTTTCTTTCTTTCATTTCATCATTTCCTACTTTCACTTTTGTCTTCTTTCTTCTGCGTGTTGTCCGTTGTGTAGGCCAAGTTTCTTTGGTTTACAATGGCGCTATGTTGCTTTTTCCCCCCCTGAAAATCATTTTTTGAAAATTTCTCCTTTTGTTCATGTTAGGGGTTTTGTTGTTGTTGTTGTCGTTGTTATGGCACGCAACATGTCCATCCACTCTTTCTTAATTATTTGTTTGTTTGTTTGGTGAGGTGATTCTGTTTTTCAAACGTGTGCTTGCTAGTTCATCATATTATCATACATGATTATACAGCTGTTATTAGATATTGTCAATATTTTATTTTCCACATTGGAAATAAACAGGATATTTCTTTCGTTTCTCGGCTAGAGCTCTGAGGTTCACCAATGGTGAGATTTTTGCATACGCGACCGTTTTTCCTTTTAGGTAGCCGCATTCCGACTTCATGGAATTTAGATTAACTGGTCTGGAATAGACCAAAAAATAAACAAAAAGAGGACAAAATTAACAAAAATAAATTTAATGAAAGAATTGTTTCATGTACATGGCAATCAAGATACATCCTCCCTTTCCCTTTAAGGCTTTGAAATAAAGGGCTATGCTTTATTTCCGTTCATATACTACACGCACGCACGCACACACGCATGAATATACACACATGCATAGTCTCATACGTGTATTTGAAATAAACCAACAGAAACCCAAACCAAAAGTAAAATCACATTCATACACACACACACACACACTTGTGTTTATATAGTTATATAAAAGAAAGAAAAAAAGCAAACGGAACCAAAATACACACACAAACCACACCCACACACACACACACTCTCTCTCTCTCTCACATACACTTCTGTTCACCACACAACAACACACACACACACACACACACACACACACACACACACACACACACACACACACACACACACACACACACACAAACTTCACAAAACATAAATGGATTATTCTGGGCGATTTCAATTCTCATGCCCCTTTTTGGGATTCTGGTGCTCTACTATCACCAGCAACCGTTTGGTAGAAAATATTGTGGATTCAAAGCTTACTTATTGAATGATGGTAGAGTAACCAGAATTCCTGATGTTCTAGTCATAAACCAAGTGCTATTGATTTTAACATTAATATCTCCAGGTTTAGCTATCAATTGCTATTGGAATGTTGAAGAGATTGTTTGGAAGTGATCATTGCCCTATTACGTTGTCATTTGAGGACCTTGCAATATCAGACCTAACACATATTGAGGATAAAATTCCTAAATTTCGATATAAATTGGCTGACTGAGTTCTTTTTCAATCATTCCTTCAGGCTACTGAAATTGAAACGATCGAAGAGATGATGTAGATCAGTTTTATTCCAATTTTGTGGCAAAGCTCATACATGCAGCTGAGTTTTCTATTCCCAAACACAAAAGCAACAAGAATGGAAAGCATACGGGCAATAGATGGTGGACTAAAAACATGTGAGGATGCAGTAAACCATAAAAAAGAACGAATCAAAATATGGTTAAAGATCAATCAGAAGAAAACTTTATTTGTATGAAGTATGCTAAAACTCAATGTAAAAGAATAATTGCTCAGGCAAAAAACAAGTATTGGACAGAATTCTGTATAAATGAAGTATCAGAATCCAAGATTTACATAAAGTTTGGAAGAAAGTTAGTGAAATGAAAAATGGATTTCAGCTTCCAACACATCCAATCAAATTTGAAAATAATAGAATTTCCAAGCATAATTGAAAAAGCAGAAGCTTTTGTCTCAATGTTTTCAGATAATAGTTCATCAGTAAGAATACAATCAAATATCGAATTAGAAAAAGCAAATAAATCAAACAAATTGTCAGCTTATAATGCTGATTATTTAAATGCCCCCATTCATATGATGAATTTAGTGAACTTTAGATTCATTTACACATAACAAGACGGCTGTTGGTGCTGATGGTATATCTTATCAAATGCTGGCTCATATGCCTTTAAAATGGAAAAGGCTACTCTTTTCATTTTTCCAGAACTGTTGATAAATGGCGCTCTTCCTAAAATCTGGAGGCAGTCGATTGTAGTCCCAATCCTGAAGAAAGGTAAACTGCGGTCATCGATAGATAGCTACAGGCCAATTGCTCTTACGTCTCATGTGGGTAAAGTAATGGAAAAAATATATACATAAGCGTTTATTTCATTTTGTGAAAAGAATAATGTGATCCCAACAAATCAGGCTGGTTTTCGAAAGGGAAGATGTACTTCTGACCACTTATTAAAACTAACACATCAATTAAAAAGCAATTTTCCAAACGAAAAAGTGTGTTAGCCACATTTTTGATGTAAAGAAACCTATGATAGAGTTTGTCATGATCAATTGCTACATAAATTAAAATACATTGGTATTAATGGCATAATTATATAAATATCTGCAAAATTTCTTGTCGGATAGATCAATTTGCACTAAATTAGGTTCAGTGTACTCATCTTTTAAAGCTATCGACTTGGGTATACCACAGGGATCAGTACTTGCACCTATCTTGTTTTCTATTCTTGTACATGATCTCCCTAGCTCTTTGTCACCTAATACTCAAGTTGTTCAGTATGCAGAGATATTGCTATTTGGATAAATACGTCAGTTAGGAAAAACACGAAAAAGAGAGTGATCAATTATGTTGAAAAAATATATCAGGAAGAATTAGATAAATTCTGTAGTTTAATGAAAGAAACAGATTAGAATTATCAGCAGAAAAAACGTGTCTTGTGCTTTTAATAACGGTGACAACGCATTAAAATTACCAATACTGAAATTAAAGGAAAGGTGCTTCAATACAAACAAGATGTCAAATTCTTAGGTGTATTTTAACTAGAAAGTTGAATTGGAAGATGCACATCAACCAAATGATAAACTGAAGCTAGAAAAGACTTAATTTCCTAAAGATAATAAGTTCTCAGGCATGGAGCCAAGACACTACGACTCTGATACATCTGGCTCTGTCCTTGGTACGTTCAAAATTAATATACGGACAAGAAGTTTATTTTTCTGCTGCAGATTATCTACTCAAAAAATTACAAAGTCTAGACAGTAAAGCAGTAAAGATAGCTCTTGGTGTTCCGGCTCATGCAAATACAGCTAATACTTATAAAGAAGCTCATTTATTATCTCTTTCTGATCAGCGAAAACTGTCAGTATCAAAATATGTGGTTCGTAGTATCTCTATTCCAAATTCAGTAAAAGAGGAAATATTTATTAATCAAGACACTGATTTTCCTAAACGGGCACGCAATATTTCATTTCTGCAGCCAATTAAAAATTATACAGACACATTTATGAAAGAAAATGACATCGATATATCAACAATTCCAATTTTACCGATTGTTCCACAATTACCTCCTTGGAACATATTTCAGCTAAATTTGACATTGACTACACGGAAATAAAGAAAAATGAAGATCAAAATCTTCTCACCATTGATGTAAAAAGTCACTTAGAAAATAATTATTCTAATCACTTAAAAGTGTATACTGACGGATCTGTATTAGAAACAGGCAAAAGTGGTGCTGCATATGTGATTCCGACTTTAAAAGTTCAAAAATCTTTTCATTTAGGACAACATTTTCTATTTTTACTTCTGAATTATTTGCAATTCTTATGGCTTTGAATTTTTTTGTCTGATGCTGCTATTGATGTTTGCCAAATTCTTGTTGCGTTGACTCAAAGGCATGTTAATGGCATTAAAGTCATGGCATGGTAAAATAAGGAATGATATTGTATTTGAGATAAAATTCCTGATACATTCTATGCAAGCAGAGGCATCAGCATAACTTTTGCTGGATCCCTCTCATTGTGGAATTTATTCGAATGAGTTGGTTGATTCTTTGCAAAACAAGGTGCCTCTGAATACAGTACTGAAGTTTTGATTCTAATCTTGCATTGTCGTCTTATGAAATTCATTCTAAGTTAATGAATGCATACATTCAAAGATTATAGAAAAACATTATCAGCAGTTTCCTTGCCCACGGAAATTAGAAATTCTAATACATAAACTGAGATTAAATGCATGGAATACTAAATATTCAAAAAATGTAACATGTTGTTGTTCTATTCCACTTTCAGTCCACCATTTGTTGTTTGATTGCCCAATTCTTCTTGACATGTATAAAAGGAGAGGTTTAGATATTCATAAGAAATATGCCACTAGTCAGAAGTTTTATATGACTCTCACATTCATAGTGTCAGTTGCTGAAGTCATATATTCTTCACCTGTAAAACCTTACTGTAATTACATATATATATATATATAATGTATATACATATATTTATATATATATATATATATACATATATATAATATTTATTATATATGTATATATTTATATACTTATGTGTGTGTGGATGTGGGTGCGTGTAGGGAGAGAAAGAGAGAGAGAGGAGAGAGTAGAGAGAGAGAGAGAGAGAGAGAGAGAGAGAGATGCGGTGTGTAATAATAGGTACTTTGGTATGAATGCGGGTGTGTCTAAATCACCATGTAGTGAATAGACATTAAACAAAACAAAACAAACAAACAAACACACACAACACACACACACACACACACACACACACAGAGCACAAGATTCAAGATTTAATTCCTTTCACCCCTTTTGGGGAATGGAGGATTACAAACAAATTCAACAGGCGAATAAACCTAACAGCAATACACCCAAAAATAATATAAATACTAACAGGAACTGAAAAGCAAGAGTTCATCGCAAAAAGATAAGCAAACAGTATTAAAGACTCAATACTATTATTTTAAGTATACACCTTTCTTAAAAAGACATAATCTACACTTGTGAAAGACAATTGATATGTCAAGAAATACCTGTAAATCTTATGAATTTTGAGAGCGACACACACACACCTGTCACAACACACATACATACAAACACAAATATCACAACACACACACACACATCACAACACAACACACACACACACACACACACACACACACACACACACAACACACACACACACACACACACACACACACAAACCACAACAACCTAAATTACCTTCGGAGGTTGCAGATTGGTGTCCTAATTTGCTTCATATCTGTGGTGTGACTCATTCTCTCCGTCATTAATAAGACTTTTTGGCATTTGTGTGGAAATGTCAGAAACTATCTCGCCAATATGCCATTGGATGCGGTAAAGATTCTAAAAACAGCTATTACTATCATCATGTATATATTATATGTATGTATGTATGCATGTATGTATGACATCTCTATCAGTATAGCAAAGTGGGTTATCAGTGCCACGTGTGTATCGTGTGTTGACTGGTAGCAGAAATGAAATAAAAGGGAATAGAATGGATATGGTGATGTTGTGTATTAGATTGTGTGTGTGTGTGTGTGTGTGTGTGTGTGTGTGTGTGTGTGTGTGTGTGTGTGTGTGTGTGTGTGTGTGTGTAACAAAATACAGAATTTCCAAAACATGGGTGTAACACTCGTGCGCGTGCACAGACACAAACACACAGACACACACATACACAAACATACACACATATATATTGTGAACACACACGTATTACACATGCGCGCGCGCACACATACACACACACTACACACACACACACACAAGGAGAGAGAGAGAGAGAGAGAGAGAGAGAGAGAGAGAGACAGAGACAGAGAGAGAGAGCAAGAAAGAGGTAGATAGATAGGTGAGAGAGAGGAGGGATTTTCCTTTTCTTATGGTTCATTTTGTTTTGTTTTGTTTGTCTTTTATTTAGGATTTGTTTTCCTTTTTCTTCGTGTCTTGTCTCTTTTAGGTGATAAGTTGGGGGGGGGGGGGGGGGCTCCATTTTGACTGAGCTTTTGTTTCTTTGTGATGGGTTTTGTTTGTTTGTTCTTTTCTATTTTTCTTTAGAGAGAGGTAGTCCTTCATCTTGTTCCTGTAAGGTTTTTGTATGCCTTTCTTTCTTTGTATCTTTTTGTCTGTATGTGAAGCACACCAAAATACCACGAACACCATCTTTTTCCTAACATCCTATCGGAGTTTTCACGTTTCCTTGATGTCGCATATACGAAGTGTGGGAACTAGATTCATCATGTTTTTGAATGG
Source organism: Rapana venosa (assembly GCA_028751875.1). Lineage (NCBI taxonomy): Eukaryota > Metazoa > Mollusca > Gastropoda > Neogastropoda > Muricidae > Rapana > Rapana venosa. The sequence continues at coordinate 5,777,249 of CM054145.1, forward strand.
CATAGTCAGTGACATATGAAATGAAAGACCATTGTGGCACGCTAGTAAAAGGTAAAGGTGTCCCATAACCTATGTGGTCGTGGTTGAGCGAGGCGTCAGAGACCTCAGCTTCTCTAGGGGCCAGCATATTGAGGGCGGCGCCCATCTTCTCTCCCTTGCTTCTTTTACCTTCCCTGACCCTAAAGAGGGCAGGTACCCATTGACAGCTGGGTGAAATAGAGGGACTGTAGTGAAGCCAAGGCGCGCAAACGGTCACTCATCGAAGTGGTAACCACGCTCGATGCTGCTTAACATTGGCTTGGACAAAGCGAGTGCTCTGACCACTGAGCTAGCGGGTCTCTGTGAATGAGATAGTAACATATGAAAGGCCACTGTGCTACGCTGATAGGCATGGTTAAATGCCAAACTCCCTTTACATGTGACTGATGCCATTCATTGGGGTTTTTTGTTCATTAGCTATCCCCAATTAGTGCTGAGCTGAGTGAGTTGAACACGTGGGGCATAACTGTGTTGGCTGTCTACTTGGCTGTGTGAAGGAGAGAGCGGTGTGTGTGTGTGTGTATATGTCTGTATGTATATGTGTGTGTGAAGTCAAGTCAAGTCAACTTTTTATTTCCAGATGGTATATTGAATAAGTATTGCATTTGCTTTTCTTTTCCATCAAGCCATCTATCTAAGAACAAACATTTCTTAATGATAATACTGAAGTGTTGTTGTGAGTGAGGGGGGGAAGGAGGGGGGGGAGAGGGGGGAGGGGGAGAGAGAGGTGGGGGGATGAGAGGGGAGAGGGGGGAATAGAGAGAGCAGGAAGAACAGAGACAGTATATGGACAGAGAAAGAGAGAGGGATGAGAGAGGGGAGAGAGATGAAAGAGGGGGGGGGGGGGGGGGGGGGGCGGGGGAAAAAGAGAGTGGGAGGAAGAGAAAAAAAGGGAGGGGGGGAGGAGGGAAGAAAAGGGGGAGGGGTGGAAGAGAGAGGGGCAGAGGACAGAGGCATCATAGACAGAGAGACAGTGAGAGGGAGAGAAAAAAGGGGAGGGAGAGAGAGAGAGGGAGGGAGAAGAAAGACAGAGAGAGGACATTTGAGAGAGACAGAGCAAGAGAAGCGGTGAAAGAGGGGAGGACGTGAGAGAGGTAACTGAAACACACAGCAAGAAGAGGAGAGGAGAGAGAGAGAGGGAAGGAGAGATGTGAGAGAGATGAGAAGAAGAGAGAGGGGAGACAATGTGCAAGGCAAGGCAAAATTCTCTATGTCGAGAAAACAGTAGGCATTCATGTGACTTTTTGTGATTTCAATTCCGGCCCTCAGACACACACAACAATACACACCACACACACACACCACACACCCAAACCACACACAACCACACACACACCACCACACACACACACACCACCACACACACACACAAGAGAGAGAGAGAGAGAGAGAGAGAGAGAGAGGAGAGAGATGAGAAGAGAGAGAGAGAGAAGCAGCGAGTCAGAGAAAAGAAGACAGACACGGCCCAAAGACGAAAACAAGAGAAGATTGACAAAAAGTTGTTGGAAAGACCGAAACAGTGACAAAAGACCCCAGAGAGAGAGAGAGAGAGAAAAGAGAGGAGGAGAGAGAGAGAGAGAGAGAGTGAGAGAGAGAAACAGGACGAACCGAGCCCCAGAACAGAAACAGAAACAGAGACAAAAGATTGCGCAAAACAGAGAGAAAGCCGAATTAAAAGATAGACAAATAAAAAGACACCACCAAAGAAAAAACAACCCCGGCAAAGAAAAGACAAAGTCGACAAAGCAAGGACAGGAAAAGACAGGACAGAGGGAAAGGAAAGTGAGACATACTCAAGAGGAAACGGAAATGCTGATGCGTCGGCGCGGTGCAGTACGTCCCTGTTCCGGTTCCTGTGGAGTTCAGGTCCCCGTTCACTTCGGTCTCTCATACCATCCGTCTCTTCGGCTTAAGATGGAGTTTGGTGGGATAATGTTCACCCCTAAAAGTTTGGTAGATGTGACGTCTTGATAACCGCATTTTTTCTCCACAAAATAAAAATGCTGATCAGGGTAGATAGGTTAATTTTTGGGGGACAGAGTTAAAATATAAAAAACCGAAAAAAAGGGCTTTTTTAAGGTAAGGAAAGGAACCCAAATTTTATAAACTTAAAATGGTTAAAAAAAAAATATAATTTATTGTCATAGAATTTGCACCGCATAAGTAAGCCCACTCAGACAATTTGAAAATTTTTCAAAACTGGCCCAGGATGGGTTTTTAAAAATACCCACCTTTTAGTTAAGGTATAGTAATCTGTTTAGAAGCATTTTAGAAATTTTTGCTTTTTAAGTTTGTTAGGAAAATCTTGATTATTTGTTCTTTAAAATTTTTTGGCAGATTAAATTAAAAATCTTCTTTTTTTTCGAAATTTTGACAGAACTAGTCTGTTTTGTGCGAAATGCGTTTTTCTGTTAGCCCGGAAAAGTCGGCCCAGAAATTTCCGACTTTGGGCGGAAAGAGTGATTTTTTTCTTTTAAGTTTTTAAAAAGGCCGAGAGAATGCAGAAGCAAAAAAGACAGCAAGGAGGTGGGAGAATAACAATGAACAAGGCGGAAACAAAGAGAGGATAGAAACGAGGAAATTCCTAGCACAGATTTTCCAGAAGGTGGGGATGCTATTTGTACTGACAGCCCCCCCCCCCCCCCCCCCCCACGGGGTAGGTGCTAATCTGAGAGATCATCTTTTTTGTTTTCGTTAACGTGCAACAAGGCAGTGGATAATATTATTGGATCTTTATACTAATGGTCCTGAAGTCGTTGGTTGCTGGGTCAAATCTTGACAGCCCCTGCGTAGTTAGGAACATAGATTAAAAAACCCAAACATTTTCAGGTTTCTGTGCAGACCTTTCCGTGGCTTAATTCTTTTGTGTGTTTTTTCTAGTAGAAAGAGCAAGTGTGAACATCAAAGTTCAACTTGACCTGGCAGAGCATTTTCTGGGACTGTTCTGCAGGCTGTAATTCATCTGTGGCAAGAAAACTAAAATCTATAACCTCAAGTATTATCTCCCCCTGTTTTTGCCTGTTTGTTTTCTTTCTGATTCTTTTCTTTCTTTCTTCCTTCCCTTTCTTCCTTTTCAATGCTCCATCCTTTATTTTTTATTATTGGTTTCTTATCTTTCTCCCTCCTCTCCCTTCTTTCATCCCTTCCTTCTTCTTTTCAATCTTTTCTTAATTTCTCCAATCTTGGTTTTTCTAGTTAGTTAGCTTCATTACGATGTCCATTCATATCAGAGTCGACTGGCAGGAATGAACTACCAGGGCTGGCATGTGTCCAAGCGAACAGATCTCTCCTGTCCTGCCCCTGACGAGTCGAGTCACTCACCCCCACCACACCTTGCTCTCTTCCTCAACCCTCCACAAGCCATCACCTTGACAAACTCCCTCCTGAACCTCCTGCCTGTCAGAATGTGCAGGTGAACATTGGCGGCGTGGTTTATCGGACTCAGCGCCACTGCATCGTTCTCCAGAGTGCCCAACGCCAGCCTCTCTCCCATGGACGCGGATTCCTCCTCCGCTGGCACGATCACCAGGTTGTTGAGCGTCGTGGGCAGGGTCAGCAAGAGAAAAGCCAGGGCCACGACCATCACCGTCACAGTCACCGTTCTGGCCGCTTTTTTCCCGCGCCTGAAGCTGTCCAAAGTGAGCCAAATGCCGGTCAGCAGCTTTCAGCGACGCGTTCAGTTTCCAAATAGCGTTGGAGAGAGCGATCACCACCAGCGGTAAATAGGAGTACAGGACCGGGAACAAGTCAATCTCCACGTTAGCCCAAAGGACCAGGAATCGGTCATCCAGAAAGGGAAAGCACACGTAACCTATCAAGTCGTTCAGGAACACGACCTCCCATCGGATGAAGGCGTGGAAGTACAGGACGGCGAAACAGACCGCGATGGTTGTCAGCACCGCGTGGACGCTTCGTCGCGTGCATAACACGTTGACGCGGTGCGGCCACACGACGGAGATGGCCCTGTGCACGGTGATAGAGACCACGTACCAGCAACTGGACGTTCCGCTGCAGCTGGAGATCCAGATCATCGTTTTGCGAACACCGTCGTGCAGCGTGTTCAGTCTGAACTCCAAGATATTGTTGATCCACTGCGGGATGGACTGTGTGCACAGCACCGGCATGTCCATCACTGCCGTGGCCGTGAAATACACGTGGATGGTGGAGTCTTCGGACCTCAGCTTTGCATGATGATGATGGTCAGGATGTTTCTGAAAGATTCCAAAATTGAAGTGACCACGATGACCATGTCCAAAATGTACTCTGAGAAAACTGAATGGGGTATATCAGGCCAGTCTGCTCCCTGCGTGGATGTTTCTGCTGTTGTGAATTCATTCCATGGGTCAGAGAGCAGAGTTGATGTATTTGGTACAGTACTGGAGTTTTCCATTGTAAGGATATAGGCCTGAACTGAAAAAAGAAAAGATGTGGCCACAGTTTTGTCAAAACACATACAACCACAAGTTCAGGAAATAATGCATCTGGCTTTCAGACTGAGGCATGAGAGACGCTATAGCCGAGTGGGTAAGACTGTTTGCTTCATTCCTATGGGTCCATGAAGTCGTGGGTTCGAATCTCAGTGGCATCTGGTGAACCACGGGTGGAGATTTTCCTTTTATTTTTTACGATCTCCTAGGTCAACTTCAAGTGAAGACTTGCCAGTGCTTTAATTCCATTCGTGTATACACATGCAGAAGATCACTTATGCATGTTAGAGATCCCGTACTTCATGTCAGCGTTTGGTGGATTACGGAAACAAGAACATACCTAGCAGATAACCTTGAAGTCGGAATGTGGCTGCCTTCACGTTGGGCAAGAAAAGGGTCGCATATGCAAAATCTTACCGTTGGTGAACCTCGCAGCTCTAGCCGAGAAACGAAAAAAGAAAGACTAGAGGAAAGTTAACACGCGTCTTTATTATAAAAAAATGATCTGTGCCATGTAAGCCTTTTCTAGAAAGATAAAGAAAGAGAAAAAAAACCAAAGTTATATCGAAAATGTAGTGTTCTATAATGTCTCAGAAATAGAGCAGGAAACAGAGGAACACCATATACTCGATTTAAACACCAGACAGTTAACTCATTCGAACAAAATTTGAATGGAAATGCAGATTGTAACGTTTGTTTTATATATAAATATATGTGTGTGTGTATATATGATGGGGCTGTACATGAAACACCAATGACAATAAACTGTTGTGACATTTACATCTCATGTACATTCGTAGATTTTTTCTAATTCTGTATCTTCACATTTATACTGTGTTTTCTTTACTAGTATTAGATTCGCTTACAAAAGGGACATCCTTCCTTATGTTATCATTATCTCCATGAGTGACCCTATCTGTTTCTCTATAAACCTTAAAAGAATGGACTGGAGTCACAAAAGAATTCAGAAAGGAAACATTTGGAACGTGAACGTAATAAACTCAGGTATGGGGGCTGGTGTGACATTTACAGAGTCAATGCCTAAAATCGAAAAAAAAAGATATGTACGAGTTGTCCCTGACTGTAAACTGGCTTGTGTTAGCTAACACACCGCACATGTTTGTCCGTCGTGTTCAACGATGACCTTCAAAACAGCAGAGGAGGCAGCTGCTGTTTCGGAAATTGGGCAGAAATTTGATTCTTGCTCATTTCCTGATTATAGTGCATATGCCTTACCCACAGTACACCCCCACTCTCGGCCAAGATGCATAAAGGCCAGTCGGTGTTGGAGATGTTCTCCAAAGGCCAACTAGCCCCCAGGGCTGCAGCACATAAAGACTGTGCAAGTCAAGCCTCCTAGTCAGAGAGTCATAGTCGATCACTAAAGACTAAGCAGTAAAGTGGAATTCCATGAGTGGGAAAGCCACTGGTCATACAGCCTCTCATTTTGCTGTTGCCCCCAGCGTCAATGGTTTGATCAAGAGCTGTGATAAAGCCCAGGCACCATTATCTTCGAGATAAAAAACCCAACAAACCCAGCTTATTTCAACAAACACAGTGTCTGGCAGAATCTTACATAAGGACCTGACCAGGATCTCTCTAGAATCTGCAATATGTACGTCTTTTTATCTCCTCATCTCATCTCACTTACCCCATAGTCTTGTAGACCGTTGGGATACCACTGAGACTTTGCAACCAGCTTTCTCCACTACTTGCAGTATAAATTGCCTCGTGAGTCATAGTAGATACGATGTAAATTCCACCTCAGGCTGATGGACCCTTTTCTAGGTCTTGTGGTCAGTTCAAAAGAAGAGATTGAAGCTTATTAGGACGCGGACTGATCACTTTTACTTTAGTTTCAGAATGCAAGAGACCATCACAGCGTAACCTTGTGCTTTGTTAGTACACACTCTATGCACGCGTGCGTGCGTGCGTGCGTGCGTGCGTGCGTGCGTGCGTGGTGGTGTGTGTGTGGTGTGTGTGTGTGTGTGTGTGTGTGTGTGTGTAAAGAAACTATTCTATTTTTTTGTTTAGTTTTGGTATACACTATGTATAGCAACCCATACACATTACGCCTTTATTGATCTCAATACATATTTGAGATATCTCTTTGTTTGTTGGTCTGCCTCCCAAACTGTCTGTCTGTCTGTCGTCTGTCTGTCCCTGTCTCTCTACTCTCTCATCTCTCTCCATCCTCTCTCTCTCATCTCCCGTCTCTCTCTCATCCTCTCTCTTCTCTCTCTCTGGGCTTCAGCATAACTGTAATTTCGTGACGGTCTACAATGCAACAAAATAAAAATGAAATCCTAAAAATAAAATTTGAAAATTATGTGATTCACTTGACCATCACTGGTCGTGGGCCGGCCATCTGTCTGCCAATTTTTTCGCACGCTATTTTGCTTTAAACACAATAGTGTATGAGGAAACTGGCAGCGAGAGTCTGAAATAAACATTGATGGAAGCTGAAGAGGCATTTTATATAGGAGATGTGTTTAGGATTTCTAAGTGTAGGAATACATCATATATATTCTTCATTTTTTTCTCGTTTATGGTGATGATAGCAGTTTCGGGAGGAAGGGGGGGAGGGGAGGGAGAGAAATGGAGAGAGAGAGAGAGAGAAAGGGAGAGAGAGAATTGATTCTTTTTACTGAGGGGAAATGAACAAGCACGTACACATGATGGCTTTTTACATTCAGCCCTCGGTCAAGGAAAAATAAGAAAGAGGAGAGAGAGAGAGACAGAGAGAACAGAGAGAGAGAGGGGGGGGGGGGGGGGAGAGACGAATACAGAGAAATGCAAAGACAGAGAAAGACACAGAGAGAGAAACAGACAGACAGGGTACAAAGTAAAACACAAACCTCGAAAGAAGTACACACACACACACACACACACACACACACACACACACACACACACAACACACACACACACACACATACACACACACACACACACACACACACATATATATAGATATAGGTATATATAGATATAGATATAGATATCGGGATTAGTTTGGCACTCTATATCATGAAACTTATCATTCAAAAGGATGTGCAAGACCTAAGTCGACAAAGTCTAAATACAAAGATTTCTCTGTTTAGAACAAATTGTGTCATAGACACTTGACAAGTCTGATATACAGACTAATGCACATACAAATACACACAGAGGACACAAACACAACGAAATAGAAAGTTGGCAGACCTGTTACCATCAAACAGCCAGAGACATGTTTTATGTTAAGAAAATTACAGCAACATCAAAGACAAAGAGAACACAAATTTAACCATCTAAAAACAAACAACGAAAAATCGCACATAAACACCACTCGAAAAAAATACCAAGCAAAAATCTACACAAACAAAAACAACAACAGCAACACCAAAAACAAACGAAACCAAAGAAAATATCCAGTGTGTGTTTTAGTGTGTGTGCACACCCGTACATGCGTGCGTGCGCGCGCGCTCGCACAGACACACCTTGTGCGTGAGTCTCTGCGTGTGTGTGTGTGTGGGTGCATGCGCGCACACGCAAGGTCTTGTGACAGACAATGACAATATGACAAATTCTTTTATTTCGAGGATAATGAATAAGCACACATGCGCTTTTTTACATCCAGTCCCCGCCCGTAGGGATACATCTTAATAATAATAACCCAACACTTAAACAGTCTCACAATAGAAACAAGGGGAGAGGTGGTGGCGAGGTAGGCTTCTTGAAAACGAAGCAACTTTTTGACACTTTTCGTGTATATGTGCACACAGTGTCTTTTCAGGCTCCCAACTGTATGTACATACAGAGTGCAGACCCATTAAGGAAGGGGCAAAGCACGTGAAACGCAGACAAGAGAAGGAACACTCACTCTGCATGTGTCTGCCCAGTGCAGAAGGGAAAAACTTCACTGTGTGTCGGGCTGAAGGAGATGAGATAAACAGAAATATGTCAGAAAGAGACAGGTAGGCTGAAAGTACAACACAGATAAGGGCAGTGGGGGGTGGGGGAGAAGAATTGTAAGTAGGTGGGAGGGAATGAAGGGGGAGAGTGGGAGAGAGAGAGAGAGAGAGGGAGACAGACAGAGCGTGGCAGAGAGGCATGTGCATGAAGAATAAACAGTTTCCTTAACTGACAGTCTGTCTGTATGTTTGCATGTTTGATGCTGGTTTTTTTTTAATCTATCTATCTATCTATCTATCTATCTATCTATCTATCTATCTATCTATCTATCTATCTATCTATCTATCTATCTATCTATCTATCTATCTGTCTATCTATCTATCTATCTATCTATATCTATCTATCTATCTATCTATCTATCTATCTATATATAATTCAACCAACAAATCAATCAACCAATCAATCAGTGAACCATATTCTTTCTCTCTGTCTACTGTCTCTGTCTACCTGACACTCTGTCTTGGTCACTCACACACACACACTCACACACAGACACATATATACTTCCCTCCCTCCACCCACCCTCCTCTCTCTCACACACATACACCCTCCTCTCACCCCCCTCACCCCACACCCAGTCATCCCCCCTCACCTACACACACACCCTCCTCTCCCCCCTCACCTTCCCACCACCAACACAAACACAGTCCACCCCCCCCCCCCCCCTCCCCAACATACACACTCACAGAGAAAGTTTCCAGACCAGGAAGAAAAGTTATCTAAATCTCCATTTTAGCTTATCCACTTTAGGACAAAACCCCTTTAGGACACAACACACTTTGGTCTATGGACAGACACACAGGTGGTGAGGGGTGATGCAGCCTCTCTGGCAGGTCCAGAGAGGAACAGAACATCAGTACAGTCTGTCTTGCCGCTTCCAGGCTCTTAGTTGTATTTCTTTTTTACCTGTACCGTACCTGCGCTTTCTGATAGAGCCGTCTGTCAGGCAGGTGGAGGGACATACAAGAAATAAGATGGAAGTGTGTGTGTGAGAGGGGGGGAAGGGGGGGAGCTAGAGATGGGGGGTGCGGAGGGAGAGGGGGAAGAGAGAGGGAGAGAGAGAGAGAGAGTGGGAGAGAGAGAGTGAGAGAGAGTGGGGAAAACAGAGGGAGAGAGACAGAGAGAGAGACATATACAGAAAGAAATAGAGGAGAGAGACAAAGTCAGATAAACAGACAGAGACAGAGGTAGACAGGGATAGAGAAAGGGGAGGGGGGGGGGGGGACGGAGTAGGGGGAGGGGTGGTGGAAGGGGCTTGAGGTCTAGAGCTAGAGTGGTAGGACTTTACTTTTGTTTGTTGTTGTTTTGTTTGTTTATTGTCAAAGATGTCTGTGAGTTATGTGTAACGGTTTCTTCTTAACGCCACAATATTAATGAGCGTTGGACTTTGTTGTTTGTTTTTAATTGAAATTTGTTGTGATAATTATTGGCATCTGTTTTCATAATTATCATGATTTTCTGGCAGTATCTTTGGAATTTTTTCATTTTTGTGGTCGCACTGAGACTTGCTGGAATTTCTTGTTATAATTATTTGGGGATTCTTCCTGTAATGATTGGGAGTTGTCAAAATCCTTGGACATTGTTATCGTAATCCTTGGGGGGATTTCTTGCCCCAACAATTGGGATTTGTTGTCGCAATGGGTCTGGTGATTATTGGAGTTTATGGTTTTAATCATTGGGATTTATTGTCGCAATCATTTGGGATTTGTTGTTGCTGTTGTTGTTATGGTTGTGTGTGCGTGTGTTTTGTTTGTTTGTGTGTATGTGGTGTGTATGTGGTGTGTGTGTGTGTGTGTGTGTGTGTGTCTGTGTCTGTGTCTGTGAGTGTTGTGTGTGTGATTTTGTGTGTGTATTGTGTGTGTTGTGTGTTTGTGTGTGTGAACACGCCCAACTAACTCAATCCATGTCAGATTCCTAGACAATACAACAGGATAATGAAAGATCTTTGAAAAACATCACCGAATCCATGAAAATAAAATGTTTTTGATAGAATATAAACGTAAGTAAGCATTTTGAGTTCTACATCTTAATAAACTTACTGACATAAACAAGGAGACAGAAAAAAGTAGAAACAAATAAACATTACCAAGAGGCCAAATGGAATATAAAAACAGGACAGCTGTGTATAGATAAATCAAAAGTACAGAAATTTGCGTAAACAAATAAAAAGTAACAACTAGAGAACTTAAAATACTTTAACCCTTGGATTGAGGTTTCTAAGAGCCCCCACAACCATGGGAATATTTTGCAAAGTCTTGAGGAAATCTCAGTTTGTATGTTTGATCTCATAGTTTATGAAAAACTGAATATTTGTTTTCGTTTTTTAAATTCCGCAATAAAATATAAAAACGATTTTTTTCGAAAATTTCAGAAAATTAAAATGTTGCCTTTCAGAGGTCTTCTTTTAAATATCTGACCCTCCACAAGGAAATGATTCGCATAGCACCTGATCCACCTTTCTGCTAGGAGCCATTTTAGGCAGGTGGGGGTCAGGTTGTCGATTTTGAGATTTCGATTGACTATAAAACTATAAGCTTTCTTCTACCTTGTACTAAAGTATGCAGGCATAATTGTGTTTCCTGTTGCTTTAAAATCTCGTCTTAAAAAGACCCAATCCCTCATCTTAACCATCTATTACGACGCAAATTTATATATGATTTTTTATTTTGTTACTTCGTGGTGTCTAGCATCTCAATTTGCAAGAACTGTTCATACGCTTGTCCGATTTTCAATCTTATTTTTGTTATTGAATAGACGTTTTGTTACAGTTTAATAACAAGTAAAAATTGACGTCTGGTGCTATGCGACTCATTATTTAGTGGAGGGTCGTACATATGTACGCCTGAACCTACCTGTGGTTTTCCAAAGCAAAATATTGACCTTATCTTCCACTTAGACACATTCTCAGTATCTTTCTCCTCCCTGCTGTGTGTACATGAAAGCAGCTTGGTTATCTATCAGCTCTCTGTGCTGGATGCTATGAGAAAGTCTGGAAAGTGAGTCTGACCGAATTCCAGCAGGGGAGAATTTCTGATAAAATGTTGATAAATTCTACAGTACAGTCATGCGGAGCAAAAGGTCCTGTAAGTATAGCAGCGTGTCACTGTGTTGTGATAATAGAGAAGTAAGTCATACTGTAGAGACAGGCTGGGCTGTTGAAGTGAGTCTGTGTACTGATACCATTATGATCGTGGCTGCCGCTGCTCTTTTGGAAGGCACAGTTCTTGTATGGAAGTTGTGCGCTTGCAAAGTCCTAGTCTGTATGATGAATATGGAAGCTGACGCTTTTGAAATCCCAGTTTGTGTACTGTACTGTGTGTACTGATATAGCTATGGAAGTTGGCACTTGAAATTCTTGTCGGTATATCGACATAATTATGGAAACTGACTCTTTGAAAGCCTCCCCCTCCCCCCTCTCTGTCTCTCACACTCCATCACCACCACCACCACCACCACCTTCACCACCACCATCGCTAATTTGGTAATAATCGCCAGTAGTGCAATATAAAAACGTCTCTGATGTCCGTCCTAAGTTGCACAAGAGTGATTATAGCTACTGAAATGTCAACCCTATTAGCGTTGGCGATTTCGTGATAGGTGACAAATACGAATCACAATGACAAATACAAGTCATGTCTATACCCCCCCCCCCCCCCCCCCCCCCCCCCCCCCCCCCCCAAACAAAAGACTAGTTATAGATATTTCTCTGTCTTCTCTCTCGTGTGTGTGTGTGTGTGTGTGTGTGGTTTGTGTGTGTGTGTGTGTTTGTGTGTGTGTCACGTGTGTTTGTGTACAATGAAAAAATCAAGTCATACACTGATATAGCCCCCCCCCCCCCCCCCCCCATCCCCACACACACACTCACAAACCAACAAAAAGCTAGCTAGCTATAAGCATTCTCTGTGTCATCTTGTGTTTGTGTGTGTGTGTGTTCATCTTGTTGTTGTGTGTTGTTTCTTTCTCTGCTCCTGTCTCTCTTGTCTCCTCTTCTCTGCGTCTCTGTCTCTCTTTGTATCTCTGTCTCTGTCTGACTCTCTCTCTCTCTGTTTTCATGTGAGTGAGTGAGTGTCTGTTTTCATTCACAGAAGTTTGCTTTCTTTCCCAAACAATGCATTGATACGCTAGTGATTGGTTTATAGTTGGAGTGATAAGTGTAAAAAAAAGTGTTTTGAATCTTCAGTCCTGTCTTCCATCCTGTAACAATGCCATCTAGTCCATAGCAATGTTCTGTTGTTGCTGCTGTTGCGCGTTCCTCAGCTTAACACTCTGGGAGGTCCCCAGAATATACACTCTGTCTCACTCATCCCACCTGGGAATCACTGTGAGACTGTTAAGTACGCACTGGATGAGAAATTCGCGTGTTTAACTCTTTTCGAGTAACCTTGTCATAAAGGCAGCGACACGCCGAAAATACACAATAGTGCAGAGAGGAAAAGAAAATAATGGGTGGCGCTGCTCTAGTGGCTACGCGCTCTCCCTGGGAAGATCAGGCCGAATTTCACTCAGAGAAATCTGCCGTGACTTGAAAGGGGTATAAACGTACAAATGACAGCTTGCCTAGTCTTCTAGGAAAACCAGGGGCAGTGTACCCTGCGCATAGGAAGTTCTGTGTGTACTGCCCACCAGACCTCCGTTTACAGTCTCATCCCAAGGACTTTATGTACTAGAAGCCAGTGATCAAGCTCAAATCAATGACCATTCTCCTAAAGGAAAAAAGGCTCTTCGTTTTAAAGTATTCAGCTTTAAGTGCGGGAGGACCTCTTTTTCTAGGACGATGGGCACTGACTGCATGCTGTTTACTTCATTATTTGGTTGTTGTTGCTGTTGTTGTTAGTCCTTCTACGTAGATGATTATTTTCTTTTAACTTAAAAAAAAATCTTTTATTTTTAGGATAATGGAACAGGCACACATAGGCTTTTTTTTTTACATCCAGTCCCTATTTGCGTGTGGTTTTGTCACATTTGATGATGATGATGATGATAATAATAATAATAATGATACTACTACTACTGCTACTGCTGCTGCTACTACTACTACTACTACTACTACTACTACTACTACTACTACGACTACGACTATGACTATTGTTGTTGCTGCTGCTGCTGCTGCTGCTGCTACTAATGTATGGAATTTATATAGCGCTCATTCTTGTAAAGTAAAGAAGCCGAAGCGATTGCATTCAAATCATTCTGAATGCACTGAAGCCAAGGCGCCCAAACGGTCACCCATCGACTTGGTAACCATGCGCAATGCTGCATAACCTTAGCTTGGGGACAGCGAGTGCTCTGACCACTGAGCTATCCCGTCCCCATGCGAGGAAATGCAGTATATAAAAAACAACTCACCTCTACAGCAACATAACACAGTATTACTACTGAATGGAAAATGAAATTGAACAAACGAAAATATTTTCCTTAAAGTTTCTTATGTATATATGCTAGCTCACAGTTCTGCCATTTCTGGACATAAGTACAGGATAATGATTGAATATTGTCCTCTAAGAAGAATAATATTATCAGCTGTAATGCAAAACAACCCTCAACAAAACAACCCAGCAGCTAAAACAATGTGAACAAATAACTGCTGCACTGAAAAGATAGAAAAAATAACTATCCTCATCACCCACCCACCCACCCCCTTCCGGGGGGGGGGGGGGGGATGTCGGAGAACTGTCAGTATATAAATTGAATCCTCACCGTCTGGAAATTCTGTGCAAGGAATTCCTCTGTTCTATCCCCTCTTTGTTTTTGCTATGCTCCTTTCCTTCCTGTCAACCTCCTTCTTGTCTATTTTCTGCCTTCTTGGTCCATTCTCCTGCCTTTTCTGCATAAAGAAATAAAACATAATTCTCTATCACGCCAAAGTTGGATGTGCTAGGCTTGACTTGTCAGGTGCTTATCGGCAGCGTAGCATTTTCGCTCATATGACAAACAACAATATTTGCTGTCTGAGCGTTCGACATAAAAAAGAAGATCACCCTTTCTACACTGTCTAGACATTGTTGTTTCGCCTTAAGAATGAACCGGAACCTCAGCTGCTGCTCTCTTCTCCTTTCTGTTTGTTTTCCTGTTGTCATTCCAAATACAAAACCAGCTTGGAAGGCAAGTAAAAGGACAAGAAAAGGCTGAATAAGGAGATAGGAAAACTAAAATCAAGCGACAATAAAAGAGAGAAGAAAACCTCCCAGACTACAGGATCCCTGGTCATGAAGGGAATTCCCTTGCTGCACAGGTCTGTGTCTCTGCTGCCCTCCCCTTCCTCCTCCTGTTTTCTTTGGGTCAGGGCCAGAAGGCCTCTGTGGCTTTCCGCATCAGATAAGAGAAAGAGAGTGTTCGGGAAAGAATGGACAGAAAAACCTACAAGATGTTGTTGGTATCAGACTTGGCAGGCATGAGGAATTAGACAAAGAGCTAAAACGGTTCACTAGTGTTGTTTATTTATAGTCCATATTGCTTGAGATGGAAAGGGAAGTATCAGGATGAATGAATGAATAGAGAGAGAGAGAGGAGCGAGAGAAAGAGGAGAGAGAGAGTAGGAAGAGAGAGAGAGAGAGAGAGAGAGAGAGAGAGAGAGAGAGTGAGAGAGAGAGAGAGGAGTGAGAGAGAAAACAGTTGAGGAATGGGAGCTTTAGTGTGATGTGACCGAATAAAGAATAGAATAAAAACAACAACCCCACCTCCTCAAGGACATAGTATTACCACTGAATAGAGGGCTAAATGAACTTTGACAAAATTATTTTCTCTTAAAGCTTCTTATTATGTACTAGCGTACAGTTTGTCCTCCATCTATAAACATAACCGAACAATTATGACAGAGAATTATGCAATAGGACAAAGACATTAACAACGTCAACTATAGCACTCACCACAAAAATCAACAACAAAACTTAAAACAAAACAACCCCTGAAAAGATAGGTGTAAAAAAAAACACCAATGGTTTTTAAAAAAATCACAGACCCCTCATCACGTTTACAACCTTAACGTTCTGTTGTTTTCCTATTAAACATAAACAGAACGCCAGCTGCTTCACCCAACCCTTTTCTGGTTTTCTTCTTGTTGTCATTCTAAACACACGACCACTTGGGAGGCCAAAAAGAGTAAAAAATAAAAAGGATGAAGACACAGATGGAGAATTACCAGGGGTGAAGGAAAGTACAAAAAAAGAAGAAGAAAAACCCCAATAACTAACAACCAGGATCCTGTTCATTAACAGCTTTCCTGGCTGTACAGTACAGGTCTGTCCCTGCCACTTTCCTCCTCTTCCTGTTTATCTTTGGGTGAGGGCCAGAGATTTCTTGTGGTAGCTTAGGCACCTTAGCACCTTTTGGTGGCTCACCACATCAGCAAGAGAAACGTGGTGGTCAGGAAAAACTTGGACCAGAAAAAATACCCCGTATGGCGTTGGTATCAGATTGGTAGGTCAGAGAAATTAGACACGGATGCAAAAGGGAAAAGTAAAGAAACAGCCACGAATTCTTCTTCGTGATAAAACGGTCAAACAGCAACTAGTGTTGTCTGTTATAATATGAACGAAAAATGCGATGCGCTGCCGTTAAGCGCCTGACAAAAGTCAGGCCCTGCGCATCCGACTTTGGCTTGGTAGAGAATTATCTTTTTTAAAAAGTTTTTCTGGGAAAAAGGCAGGAAAATGGACCAAAAATACAAAAAATAGACAAGCAAGAGGTGACAAGAAGAAAAAGGAACAAGGTAGAAAAAAAAGAGAGGGATAAAAAAAAAAGAAGGAATTCCTAGCACAGAATTTCCAGAAGGTGGGGATGCTGTTTATACTGACAGGTCCCCGGCATCCCCACAGGGGACAGCAGTGGATGAAGAGAGATAAAAGCAGTAGAGCAGTAGAAGTGGGAGAGGTGAGGGTGGGTAGCAGTGAAGGGATTTGAAGCTAAGATATGATGTGATGTGAGAAAACACAAAAAGTATACAACAGCCCCCCTACAACAACAAACATCTGTTTTAAAAGAGGATGGATTTCCTTCACTGTTTTGAATGAAGACAGGTTGGCATGCACACAGCTTCTAAGGTGCTAGCTACACAAGATTTTTCCCCCCTGTCTGTAATATGAACTACACGTGTTGAGAAAGCATTCAACAGTGAGATAAAACAAGAATAACACCATTACCAGTAGCAGCAGCATTAAAGAAAACCCTTAAGCTAACAAGATCACTATCAGAAAAAGAGGTTAAAACAACCAAGTGTTTGACTCGGTACGCTTCTTTTGTGCTTTTCAGCAGTTAATATAATACACCATCGCCCTTCGTGGGGATGCTGGGGGACTAGCACCTGTCAGTATAACTAGCATCCCCACCTTCTGGAGATTCTGTGCCTGGAATTTCCTCTTTTCTATCACTCTCTTTCTTTCTGCTTTGTTCCTTTTCTTCTTGTCATCTTCTTGTTTATTTTTTGCCTTCTTGGTCCATCCTCCTGCCTTTTTTTTCCAGAGACGTAAAAGGTAACAATTTTCTCCCATACTGAGATTGGACATGCTGGGTCTGACTTGTCAGGCGCTTAATGGCAGTGCAATGCAATTTTGCTCATGTAACAGAAAACAATAGTTGCTGTCTGCGTATTCACAGGAGCAGAAGAAGAAGAGGAGGAAGAAGAAGAAAACAAAGACACTGTTGTTTCCAGTGAAAACGTAACCACGCTGTGAGCCGGCCAGTGACTTCATTTTCTTTCTCCTCTCTTTTTATTTCTTATCCCCATTCTAAGTACAAGACCATTTGGGAGGTAAGACAGTTAAAAACAGGATGGAGGGAGGTAAAAAAAAAGATGGAAGGTAAGGAGCTAGAAGCAAAGCAGAAACAAAGCAAAGGAAAACATGGAGGTGGAGACCCAGTTGTTCAGACTCTCTCAGCGGTATGGCGTGCACGGTCTCTTGCTGGCAAGGTCTGTCTCTGCTGTCTTTCTGCTCCTGTTTTCTTTGGGGGGAGAGGGTCAGGAAGAGGAGAGGCTTGGGTCCCAGGACTTAGTAGTCAGGACTGTGAATGTCAACCTGTACACTCTTCACGTTCCCTCCGCTCTGCTGCAGATACCTTGTGCCTACGAATACCTAGATTCAACCAATCCACCGTTGGCGCCGCTCTCTCTCTATTTCGGGTCCATCGACCTGGAATGAGCTCCCTCTCTCTCTTCGCCAGAAACCTAGTTATGACACTTTTAAATCCAGCCTCAAGACATATTTATTTCAAACCTAAGATTTCCCCCCTCCTGTTTCATATCAGAACTATCCCACCTTCACCAACCCATGTCCTTTCACCTGCTAAAGTATACGACCTGTGTGAGTGTGTGTGTGCTTTTGAAAAACATTTGACTATTGAAATTTTATTTCATAGATTTTGTCTGCAGCGCACCATGTTTGTAAATCTGTTTAAACTATTGATTATTTGTCATTGGTTGCATGACTGTGTAATATTAGGTTGAATGCATCCGCTTTGATTTGTCTTTGCAAGATATAGCGCTATATAGGTTCCATTTATTATTATTATTATTATTATCATTAATATTATTATTATTATTACACTGGAAAAAGAAACAAAAAACAATGCATTAAAGGAGGAAATGACGGAAAACAATGTACTGGAGTGTAGTTGGGTTAGGTTGGTTGGGGAGAAGGATTCAGACGCAGATGGTGGTGATTGATGCTTCGTTCATGTTGTTTGTAGTCCAATCAATGAGTCATATCAACGCTGGATGAATGAGGCGGGTGGTGATGGTCAGTCGGAAAGGAAATGATGGGGTCAGAACGCTGATGTAGAAAGAGAAGAAGAAGAAGAAAGAGAAGAAAGAGAAGAAGAAGAAGAAGAAGAAGAAAGAAGAAGAAGAAGAAGAAGAAAGAAGAAGAGAGAAGAAGAAAGAGAAGAAGAAGAAAGAGAAGAAGAAGAAGAAGAAAAAGAGAAAAAGAGAAGGAGGAGTAGAGGGGAGGAGAAGAAGAAGTAGTAGAAGAAATAAAAGCAGAATAATACAGAAGAGCATTTTACTTTCAGATGAAAAGACAGCAGCAGTAGTAGTAGTAGCAGCAGCAGCAGCAGCAGCAGCAGCAGCAGCAGCAGCAGCAGCAGCAGTAGCAGCAGCAGTAGCAGCAGCAGCAGCAGCAGCAGCAGCAGCAGCAGCAGCAGCAGCAGTAGTAGTAGCAGCAGCAGCAGTAGGAGCAGAAGCAGCAGCAGCAGCAGTAGTAGCAGCAGCAGCAGCAGTAGTAGTAGTAGCAGCAGTAGTAGCAGCAGCAGCAGCAGCAGCAGCAGCAGCAGCAGCAGCAGCAGCAGCAGCAGCAGCAGTAGTAGTAGCAGCAGCAGCAGCAGCAGCACTAGTAGTAGTAGTAGGAGCAGCAGCAGCAGTAGTAGTAGGAGCAGCGGCAGTAGTAGTAGGAGGAGGAGGAGCAGCAGAAGAAGTAGTAGTAGGAGGATCAGAAGCAGCAGCAGTAGTAGTAGTAGTAGCAGCAGCAGCAGCAGCAGATGTAGTAGTAGTAGTAGCAGCAGCAGCAGCAGCAGCAGTAATAGTAGTAGTAGTAGTAGTAGTAATAGTAGTAGTAGCAGCAGCAATAGTAGTAGTAGTAGTAGGAGCAGCAGCAGCAGCAATAGTAGTAGTAGTAGTACGAGCAGCAGCAGTAGGAGCAGCAGTAGGAGGCGTAGATGTAGGAGAAGTAGTAGCAGCATCAGCAGCAGTAGTCATAACAAAAACAAAACAGCGTAAGTCGTTACAACGACGACAACGACGAGGACGACGATGATGATGATGATGCCGACGACGACGACGACGATGATGATGATATGTATTCATCTCCTTTGATATCAGAGTTCTTTCAAAACAGCATTGTTAATGCTAGGACAACTGAACAAACAGATGACAATGACAGCAAAATGGCTGTGTGCTCTAGCAGTAATAACCTGAAATATTAAACCACTGCACTTTGCACAACACAAACACGCACACACGCACGTACACACAAACACGTATGCACGCACACACGCAAACACACACACACACACACGCAAACACACACCCACACACACACACACACAACACACACACACACACACACACACACACACACACACACACACACACACACACGCAAACACGCACACGCATACACTCACGCACGCGCGCACACACACACTATCTCTCTCTCTCACTCTCACACACACACACACTTACGCACGCATACACACACACTCTTTCTCACACACATACACTCTCTCTCTCTCTCTCTCTCTCTCTCTCTCTCTCTCACACACACACACTCTCTCTCTCTCACACACACACACACAGAGTCAAAATCCTTACTAAACGCACCCCCCCTCCCCCCTTAATGTTTTGGATGTTTTAGAGTCATGCTTATACAGCACTTAAAAAATGGTAAGGTTATTATATCAAGATGATACATGCATGATTAGCCTACTGCCTCTAATGGACCTTAACAAGCTATCAGATAGAAAATTGGGATAGTTTGGCCAAGGTTTGTACTCCTGTATGGGTGAGTTAGGCATTTATTAAGCATTTATCGCGTTTATTCTTTCAACAATATTTCTGTCCCTGACATTTCAGTTTAATATTTTCAACAATAAAAACATTCGCTGACTTGCTCTCTCTGTGTCTGTCTGTCTGTCTGTTTATCTGTCTGTCTCTCATTATCCTCGAAAGAACATAATTTGATTTGATTTGATATATCTCTCTTTCTCTTTCTATCTTTCTGTCTCGCTGTGTCTCTCTGTCCATGTCTATCTGTCTGTCTCTGTCTGTCTGTCTCTATCTCTCTGTATCTGTCTCTCTCTGTCTATCTCCCCTCTCTCTGATTCTATCTCCATCATTCTCTCCCTCCATCCCCCTCTCTCTCTCACCCTCCCTCCCCTCCCTCCCTCTCTCCCCCTTTCTTTCCCTCCCTCTCTCCCTCTCTCATCCCTCCCTCCCCCTCTCTCCCCTCCCTCTTTCCCTCCCTCCCTCTCTCTCTTCCCCTTTCTCTCCCTCCCTCTCTCATCCCTCCCTCTCTCTCCCCTCCCTCTTTTCCCTCCCTCCCTCTCTCTCTTCCCCTTTTCCTCCCTCTCTCATCCCTCCCTCTCTCTCCCCTCCCTCTTTCCCTCCCTCTCCCCTCCCCTCCACCTCCCTCTCCCTCCCTTCTCTTCCCCCCCCCCCCCCCTTCTCTCTCTCCGCAATACACTTTCAGCGGACCCTCTGAATCTCCATAGTTATTCTTTTTTAATGGACATTTGAAACCTGTCGACAGGTGACAGGCAGCCTACAGAAATGACCATCTGTGCATCACCCACATGATCCTTTGTCTGGGAGGGGTGGGGGTGGGGTCAAGCGAGGGGGGAGGATGAGGGGGAAGGGGGGTTGTGGGGAGGGGGGGGGGGCAAACGCCCTCAGGCAAGTTTATGAATTTGCATTGGTTTGTGGACGTGTATGATAGTGCAACCAAGAGGCTTCTCTTCCTCCATCCCTCTCCCTCCCTCTCTCTCCCTCTCCCCCTGTGTTCCCCTCACCCCCCTCTCTTTTTCCTTCTCACTCTCCCTCTCCCCCTTCTGTCTGTCTGTCTTGTCTGTCTGTCTCCCCCCCTCTCTCCCCCCCCTCCCTCCCCCCCCTCCCCCCCCCCCCCCCCCCTCTCTCTCTTCTGATAATAATGCACACATGCTGTGGTCAGTACTTATATCCATAGCTCTCACTGCATAGGGCCATGCCAGATAGTGCAGACGCTATGGTCACTGTTCTGCTCATGGCTCTCACTGCCTAAGCTCATATCAGATAGTGCAGATGCTATGGTCAGTATTCTGCTCATGGCTCGCTGCCTGTAGGCTCAGATCAGTCAGGTGTCTGCTGTCTCCTTCCTTGGACAGAATCACTGACCATCGGTCTTTGTTGACCAGTACCGAGTGAAGCAGGCCAGATGGTCAGTGAATGGGCCTGAGTTTCCCGAAGTTTTGCAGCGTGTGTGTGTGTGTGTGTGTGTGTGTGTGTGTGTGTGTGTGTGTGTGTGTGTGTGTGTGTGTGTGTCTTCAATTTTACGTCTGTTCACTTAAAGTGATATTAGACGATGGAGGCAGGGGGGATGGGGGGGGGGGGGGGGGGGCAGCATAATGAGATAAGGGCTTTAAGTAGAAGAGATACGTGTTGGTATGAATGCACATTAAAAGACTATTCCAATCTATATAAATAGTATGTTGCAAAAAACATGGCAAAGAAATACAAAAATTAACAAAACCCCACAACAATTGAAAAATACTCTAATGTTGGAAAACAAACAATTGTGAACTACTTGTAACGGCAGCTGTGAAACAAGCAAAATGTAGATTCCGACGACCATACTTTACAAAAAAGAGAATACTGGGGATTGCAACAGAGACAAGGCTATCTCACATAATAACTCTGGATTGGTTAAAACTTCCTGCAGAGACTTATCTTGAAATGATGGTAAAAACGTTTTTAAAACTTGACATTGATACAGAACATGAACATTAGAAAATTGTTCACCGCATATACATTGTATATTTTTGGCAAATTTTGCTCGAAAGGCATTTAATTTCAATCTGTAGATTAGAGAAACAATTTTTCTAGTACAGGATTTTCGGAAGCCGTACTGAGTGCAAAGAATGTTCTCAATATCCAGAACTTAACAAGTATGCTGGGGATAACCAGCCTCTTCCTGTTTCTTTTTCTGTGTGTGTGTGTGTGTGTGTGGTATTGTGTGTGTGTGTGTGTGTGTGTGTGGTATTGTGTGTGTGTGTGAGGGGGGAGGTGAAGGGAGAGAGAGTAGAGTGAGAGAGAGAGACAGAGACAGAGAGAGACAGAGACAGGAAGAGATCTTTGTGCCTTTCTATACACGTGTGTACGCTTGGGTTTGTGTGCTTGCATGCTTGCACGCGTGTGTACACACGCATGGGTGTTCATGTGTGTATATGTGTGCGTGCGCGCGCGCGCCTGTGTGTATGTGTGTGTACGCGCGCGTGTGTGTGTACGCGCGAACGTGCTTGTGTCTGCTTTCCTCTGTGTGTTTGTGATTGTGTGTGTGTCTGTGTTTTTGCCTGTGTCCATTTCCCTGTGTGATTATGTGTGTATATGTGCACTCCTCTGTGTATATAATTATGCATACCCTTCGGCCCCATATTTCAATTCTGAATTCTAAACTGCCTTCCAAACATCCCACTAATGCACCATCCCCTTTTTCTGTTTCTTTCTTTCTTCTTTATTTTTTAAAACCGTTCAGGTGCAGGTCACGAGCACTTAGACGGGTACAAAATCACCAGGTAAAAATAGAAGCAGGCCATCTAAACACACTTGGTCTAGTCTACAGATTACTTCCGTTAATCAATCCTCTCTCTCTCTCCTCTCTCTCTCTCTCTCTCTCTCTCTCTCTTCTCTCTCTCTCTCTCTCTCCTCTCTCTCTCTCTCTCTCTCTCTCTCTCTCTCTCTCTCTCTCTCTCCTCTCCCTCTCTCTCTCTCTCTCTTTCTTTCCCCCATCTCCTCCTTTCTCCCCACCTCAACCCTCCCCTGACAAAAAATGCTTCTTGCCTTGCCTTGCAATTTGTAAGGTCCTCAAACGAGTCGGTAAACGTTAGGGTGGGGTTGTTTTGGTTCTTATTTTGAAATATTCAGGGTTTTTTTGTTGAGGCGTGCTTTAATTTGGTGTTATTTATTGTTATTGTTGTTGTAGGGTTTTTTAAATTTTGGGTTTTGTGGTTGATATTGTCAGTGTTATATTGAAGAGCACGCACCACAAACACACACGCGCGCACACAGGCACACACACCTGCCCAAGCTCGTACCTACAATAACCTTTATTCTTGTATGTATGTATGTATGTATGTATGTATGTATATATATATATATATATATATATATATATATATATATATATATATATATATATATATACCACACAGAGTGAAAGCATAACAACCAACATATATAGATGTTCCACAATATTACAAAATATTCGGCTTTCGCCTTCCTCAGGGAGGGGGAGGGGGTATTATAATGACATGATGGAATGACGTCAATCTCAATTATAACACACACACACACACACACACACACGCACACACACACACACGTATCTATCTATCTATCTATCTATCTATCTATCTATCTATCTATATGTGTGTGTGTGTGTGTACATACACACATACATACATACACACGTGTGTGTGTGCGTATGTGTGCGCGCGCGCGTGTGGTTCTATGTGTCTGTGTCTATCTCTCTTTCTGACTCTCTCTCTGCCAGCCTGCCGTCCTGTCTATCTACCCTGTCTTTGTGTCTGTATGCGTGTGTGAGTGAGAGAGTGTGTTCCAGTTTCATTGTTGATTTTCACGGAAATAAAGCAAACAAAGAGGAAGCAGCCATCGGCTAACAAATCACCTGCTCCAATTCATTTTTAAAGCCAACAAAGGGAGGGGAGAGGAAGGGGGAGAGGGCAACAAAATACTGGCGTCTGAAACAAACTTCACGGGGGGTGGAGAGAGAGAGAGGGGGGGAGGGAGGGAGGGAGAGAGAGAGGGAGGAAGAGAGAGGAGAAGAGAGGAGAGAGAGAGAGAGAGAGGACAGACAGACAGACAGACAGACAGACAGACAGACAGACAGAGAAAGACGGAGAAAGAGACAGAGAGAGAGGCAGAGAGAGAGAGACAAGAGAGAGAGCTAGACAGAGGCAGACAGATCAGAGAGGACACAGAGAGAGACAGACAGACAGAGAGAAAAACGGAGAAAGAGACAGAGAAAGAGAGGCAGAGAGAGAGAGAGACAGAGAGAACTAGACAGACACAGAGAGACAGAGGGAGAGAGAGACAAAGACACAGAGAGAGACAGAGCGAGACATAGCTAGAGAGAGAGAGAAAGATAGAGAAAAACGGAGAAAGAGACAGAGAAAGAGAGGCAGAGAGAGAGAGAGAGACAGAGAGACAGAGAGAACTAGACAGACACAGAGAGACAGAGGGAGAGAGAGACAAAGACACAGAGAGAGACAGAGCGAGACATAGCTAGAGAGAGAGAGAGAAAGAAAGACAGACAGAGAGCGAGAGAGAGAGAGAGAGAGAGAGAGCCATTTTGAAAATTTCATAATAATCAATGGATTCTGTGCGTTACGCAACAGTGCAGGTGATCATACAATCAGGCTCATACAGTATGCATACAACACACGCTTCAGTGGCGCGAGGTAGGGGGGGGGGGGGGGAGGGGGGGGGGGGGGGGCAAGCGTTGCACGTGCACATATGGCATGCAGACAGCAGACAGTGACGTCACTCGTTTCTGACGATGATGAGTGAGTCATCCATAATTGCTGATGTCAAACAGATATTATCGGGAAGGGGATTTTCGTTCGTTTTGTCACTTACAATATGCTTGGGGGGGGTGGGTGGGGGTGTATGCATATGGGGTGGGTGGATGATTTGTGTGTGTGTTATGTGTGTGCGTGTATGTGTGTGTGTGTGTGTGTGTGTGTGTGTGTGTGTGTGAGAGAGAGAGAGAGAGAGAGAGAGAGAGAGAGAGAGAGAGAGAGAGAGAGAGAGAATGAATGAATGAATGAGTGATCTTTGTTTTCCAAGGGTTACAGAATAGGCATTCACATACTTTTTTCATCAGAGAGAGAGAGAGGGAGAGGGGAGAGGGAGGGATGAATGAATGAATGATCTATATTTTCCAAGGGTTGCAGAATAAGCATTCACATACTTTTTTCATCACAGAGAGAGAGTTCTTGTTTTTGTTATTGATGTTTTTTAGTATAGCATTATTGGTTTGAATTTTTCGCATTTTAATTTTATAGATTGCTGCTAGAATGTCATTGTGAATGTTGGTGCAATTGTTGATGCATTCTAGTACTCTGTTACGTCGGAATACATGCATGAGTATTGTTTTTGTATATTAAAACGTGCATGTGCGCGCTTGCGCGTGCACACACAGACACACACAGGTACACGCACACACACACACAAACACACACACACGCGCGCGCGCGCGCGCGCACACACGCACAGAGAGAGAGAGAGAGAGAGAGAGAGACAGACAGACAGACAGACAGACAGACAGACAGACAGACTGTCACAGACCCTGATAGAGAGTGAGAGAGAGATGGAGAGTGAGAGAGAGATAGACAGAGATTGCTTTTTAAAATCGAATAAGCTGTGTTCGATCAGTTTTAAAAAAGCTCATATTCAGAGAATGAGCCAAGGACAAACGTTTATTGAGAATAGTTTGAGTGTTAAGAGATGGGGGCTGAATGGTATTGAAGGCAGAGGAGATGTAAAGTATACGAACAAGAGTCAGGTTTTTCTAAGCGGGAATAGGCATTGTGTAGCAAGTTAATTGTAGCATCATTTGTGCTTCTGTTGGTTTTTGTATGGGAATTGAAGAGGGTCCAGATATACCGCTTGGATGGGTGACCGTTTGCGCGCATTGGCTTCAATACAGCCCCCCAGTTCACCCAGCTGTAAATGGGTGCCTGCCCTCTTTAGAGTCAGGGAAGGTAAAGCAGCGAGGGAGAGGAGATGGGCGCCGCCCTCAATATGCTGGCCCCTGGAGAAATTGAGGTCTCTGATGCCCCACTCCCCTACGATCACATATATTACGGGACACCTTTACCTTTACCGGCTATGAAGAAGTGGAGAGAAGAAGCCGTTTCAGAATCATTCGTTCAAAGCCTTTCATTACCGTTGGAGTGAGAGCTACAGGTCTGTAATCATTTAGAGATTCGGGGTCATTATTTTTTCGGAACAGAGCACATTTTTTCCCCAGAGGCTAGGTACATGGCACGCTCTTTAAATCAAAGAAAAAAAACCACAGCAACAATAACAACATGAGTAACTAAAAGATTAAAGCTAAAGGTGTCCATTAACCTATAAGGTCGTAGGGGAGCGAGGCGTCAGAGACCTCAACTTCTCAAGGGGCCAGCATATTGAGGGCGGTGCCCATCTCCTCTCCCTCGCTGTTTTACCTTCCCTGACCCTTAAGAGGCAAGTACCCATTTACAGCTGGGTGAACTGGGGTACTGTACTGAAGCCAAGGCGCCCAAACGCTCACACATCTAAATGGTAACCACGCTCGATGCTGCTTAACCTTAGCTGGGGAAAGCTAGTGCTCTGGCCACACACAGGACCTCAGTTTTATCGCTTCATCTGATGGACTAGCACCCTGACCACCACTGACGGTCTAATGGAGAAGGGAGATTTCTGGCACAAACGGGGGTCCAACCCTGCATTTCTAGCTTTCTAAGGAGTTGCGTTACCTTTAGACCACGATTCATCAAAAACGCAGCACACACATACACACACATACACGCACGCACGCACACACACACTCACACTCACTCACTAACTCACACACACACACACCTAGCGTTCGCAATCTGACGACCCGGATTCGATTCCCGTTCAAGGGAATATTTTTTCCCCTAGAGTTAACATCAGTGTCGACTCCACTCTCCCCAAAAGTCATTTGGATGAGACTATCAACCGAGGCTCCGTGTGCGAACGCACGCAGAACATCTTGCGCTTACGTTAGATCCTGTTCCGCTTTTCGTAAGAGTAGGCCATTGTGTACCGGTGGGAAAAGATGACAGAATTTACAAAACCGCATACACACGGGGACTGGATATAAAAAGCATATACGTGCTTATTCCATTATCCTCGAAATAAATGAATTTTAAAAAAACCCACTACGCTACACTACACTAAACTACACTACACCACACCCAGTCATCCACACTACACCCACCCACCCTACACACATACTACACCCACCCACTCTACACATCCACCCACCCTCCACCCACCCTACACATACACTACACACACACTACCACACACTACCCCCATCTCCCCCCCCCCCCCCCCCCCCCCCCACACACACCACACACACAACCCCTATGGAAAATGTCGTTTGGGTGTATCCATCATTTGGTTTCTTGCGGGCATTGCAAGGAAATCCATAGCGGATGCTGTACTAATTGGCTGAACTTATCAATGCAGTTCTCTCTGGCTGATCAGACGTGACCAGTCATCATTCCCTGGAAAATAATAACAGTCCTATCCGCCCTTCATGTATGTACAGAAAAAACAAACAGAGAAAAGAAAAAGAAATGCCAGTTTGGTATTTTGCTTGTGGCTATGATTGTTGGTGTGTGTATGTATGTGTGTGTCTATTTATATAATTATAAGGTGACGGGATAGCTCAGTGGTCGGAGCACTCGCTTTCCCCCAGCCAAGGCTAAGCAGCGTAAAGCGTGGTTACCAGTTGGATGGGTGACCGTTTGCGAGCCTTGGCTTCAGTACAGTTCCCCATTTCACCCAGTTGTAAATGGTGCCTGCCTCTTTAGGGTCAGGGAAGGTAAAACAGCGAGGGAGAGGAGATGGGCGCCGCCCTCAATACTGCAATATGCTGGTCCCTAGAGAAGTGAGGTCTCTGACGCCTCGCTGTGTGTGTTTTATGAAGGGAGGGTGTTGTTATTTTGTTGTTTTAGGGGGGGGGGGGTCTTCTCTTTGTTTCAGAGATGCAAAAACAGGGAGAAGCAGATAAAGACAGATACACAGAGACAGACATACACACGCACGCACGCACGCACACTCACACACACAGAAAAAAGGGGAGGGAGGGAGAGAGAGAAACAGACAGACAGACAGCGGGGTGCAAAGTGATAATTGGGTGCATTGAACAAGAACACAAAACAGCAGAACATGACTAAGGTGACTCAGCAACAGGGTCTGGTCTGGCGGGTGACCTCATGGCGGCCTGGTTATGACTGGACTGCTGGCTCTGACACTGTGACAGAAAGGGTAACTCGGGTGGCTGGCTGTGTGTGGTGGAATCTGAGTAATCGGGTTAAGGGTAGCGGGTGGGGGTGGGGGAAGGGGGGAGGGTAGTCATGCTAAATGAAAAACAAAAAAAATGATTATGGAATAGAGCAAGGGGTGAACGAGGGTTCTCGGTTTTGAGAGAATACCCATGGGGGGGGGGGGGGGGGGGAAGGGGGGGGGGGGGGGGGGGGGGGGGGGGGGGAGGGGAGAGAGAGAGAGAGAGAGAGACAGACTGACAGACAAGGAGAGAATACTAAGAGAGATATCTTGTTATCTATTTATTTAGTATTGTTTTATGCTATTTTTATTCCTTTATTTCGAAGATAATGGAATAAACACCTCTTTGGGTTATTTTTTTAATATCCAGTCATTGTATGCATGCACTTTTGTAAATTTTGTCATCCCCTCCCACCGGCACAAATGGCCTACTATTCCGAAAGGAGGATCAGGTTTTAACGTGTGCACAAGCTGTTTTGTGTGTTTTTGTACACGAGGTTTCAGTTTATAGTCTCATCCGAAGGACTTTTGGGGGAGTGGAATCGGCACTGATGTTTATATTGATGATTGTGATGATGATGATGATGATGATGATGATATATGAAATTTATATATAGCACTGAATCTTATAAAGTAAACAAATCAAAGCGTTTGCATTCAAATCAATTACACGCATACAACCGTTCAAAATAATAGGATAAATAAATATAAAATGTATACTCTCTGTCACTCACTCACACCCATCAAAGATACACACACAAACTCACACAAATAAACACACAAACACACACACAAGCAACACACACACTGACACACACACAAACAAAACACACACACACTCCCACACTGACACACACACAAACCCACAACCTCCCACCCCAACACACACACACACAAACAACACACACACACACAACACACACACAAACCCACACACCCACCCAACACACACACACACACACACACGACACACACACACACACACACACACACACACACACACACACACACAAACACCCACCCACCCAACACCACACAACAACACCACACACACACAAACACACACAACACACTCACAACACACACACAATTAGTCATCGCCAGCCCTCCTGCTATCTTAAATCACTTATTAATTCGTGAATGAGAGTCTGGCCACCAATTAATCATCACACATGCTTCTCAATTATCCTGGGTTTTTCGTACCCCCCCCCCCCTCTCTCTCCTCTCCCCCCCCCCTCTCTCTCTCTCTCTCTGTCGCTGCAAATCAAATTCTCTTTGATTCTTTCCACCTTTTTTTCACACTCGCTGAGAACCACAGGCTTGTATCCTATCCTGGTATTCCCATTGCACTCACACACACACACAAACGCGCGCGCGCGCACACACACTCACACACGCACACATACACATACACTCACTCATTTACTCACTCACTCACTCACACGCCCACACAACATAGAAGTCACCTAATAATAACCTCATTTCTATCTGAATCTCTTAAAAGTTTAATTTGGCAAGGAGAATCTAAAATGATAAAAGGTAAAGGTGTCCCATAACCTATGTGGTCGAAGGGGAACGAGGCATCAGAGACCTCAGCTTCTCTAGGGGCCAGCATATTGAAGGCGTCTCTCCCTCGCTGCTTTACCTTCCCTGACCCTAAAGAGGGCGGGTACCCATTGACAGCTGGGTGAACTGGGGGGACAATACCGAAATCAAGGCGCCTGAACAGTCACCCATAAACTGGAGAATCTGGCCGACAATAAATGAATGAATCACCATCACAGAGGTGTTGATAATTTTCTCTGGCTTTTTTTGGACCACAATGAAATTCCCTTGATTTTTTTTCCTCCTCTGTTTTTACACAGTGCCTTTCGTAGAAACACACATTTTTGGGGTGGGGTGCAAGCTCTGGGTTCGTGCACACACACACACACACACACAGAGTGTCTCATCCACAATTACAAGAGTGCACCCAAACTCACTCTGGCACTCAGGCACTGAAGCATACTCATATGGAAGGAGTCACATGCATATGCACTCTGTGCCCTGTCTATCTATCTGTCTGTCTGCCTGTCTGTATGTCTGTCTGCCTGTCTGTCTGTGTGTATGTATGTCTGCCTGTCATTCTCTCTCATCCTAGTATGTCTTTCTTTCTTTCTCCTTCTCTGTGTCTCTCTTCCCTTTTGTCTGTCTGTTTATCTCTCTGTTGTGTCTGTTTCTCTCTTTCTCTCTCTCAACTCACTCACTCGTCTTCCTTTTCTCCTCTCTCTCCCCTCCTTCTCTCCTCTTCTTCTCTCCTCTCTCTCTCTCTCTCATCCTCTCTCTCTTCTCTCTCTCTCATCTCTCCTCTCTCTCTCTCTCTCTCTCTTGGCTCACTTGTTTGCTCTTTCACTGACAGATAACCAACTCACAGACACACACACATAAAACATGTATATGATTCCCCCTACCCCCACCCACCAACGCGCACACAGCACATTCACCTTCCACCTCCTTCCGCACACACGCACTCCCTTACCCAACCTCCCTTATCCCACATCCCTTACATAACGCACGCACACACGCACGCACGCGCACAACACACACAACACACTTACCACAACCTTTTTCAGTCTCTCTTTCTCACTTTCCCATCCCCCTCCCCATCTCCCCCCATCTCTCCTCTCTCTCTCCCCCTCTCTCTACCCTCTCTTTTCCCCCCATCTCTCTACCCCCATCTCTCTCTCCCTTCTCCCCCTCTCCCCCTCTCTCCCCCCTCTCTCTACCCACCTCTCTCCCCCCTCTCTCTCTTTCCCCCTCTCTCTACCCCATCTCTCTTTTCCCCAAATCTCTCCCATCTCCCCCCTCTCTCCACTCTCTCTCTAACCCCATCTCTTTCTCCCTCCCATCTCCCCCCCCTCCTCCCCCTCTCTCTACCCCATCCTCTCTCTCCCCCTTCCCCACCCTCTCTGCC